>LPNX010223395.1:267019-383658 GCA_001517045.1 Pseudotsuga menziesii | reverse complement strand
TATATCAAAAATGGACAGGCTTATTAGTATGATCAGGCTTCAGTGAAGAATACACAATTTTCAGAACAGTTTCCTTTTCGTGGAAAAGAAGCAGTCTGTGTGAGCACAGAAGACAACCCAAGCTTCATCGTTGGGGAAAAGATGAACCACGAGATGATGAACATCAAGTCCATCCTCTGTCTGAAAGAAAGATGTTGTAAAATTTGTATGCAGAACAATTTTCTCCAAAAAAAGACAATGCAAGTCGTATAGGCTGTGAAATGATGTAAGCTTTGTAATCAAAGCATAATTGTAATCTCTCCGAAGCAGTCCATGTTATTCGTATGAATAAAGGTTTTTTTTCTCTAGAAAAGAAAGAAATATGTGTGTGTGTGTGAAAAAAAATTGTTAAAAACAAACCAATAAAACATATATATATATATATATATATATATATATATATATATATATATCCAATAATATGTGTGTGTGTGTGTGTGATTTATTGAATTTTTTTAAGTATTTAGTATTTTTCAAAAAAAAAATTAATTTAATGTTTTTTTTCAAAACTATGGAGACCTAGGAATGCTTCTTTCTAAGTTTTTTTAACCATAAGAATAAAATTTTACAGCGATCCAAATAATCTATTAAGGTTTAATAAACCAAGTAAGTCTCACTGGACATTAATTATCATTGTTGTCATCACCATCATTTTCAAAAAGCTAATTTTTGGGGGTTAAAATTTGTCTTTATTTTTGTTTTTAAAGATATTTTTTGAAAAGTTTTTTTACATTTTTTGATGTTATGTTTCAAAAATGTCTACAATTTTGACTCGATAGAAGAAAATCGTATCACTAGGATCATGTCTTTTCTATCGAGGGTTGGTTTTGGCATTTTCACTACATCGGTACCACTTGTTAAAGCCACAGTTTCAAATAAGTTGTAATTTTGACCTTGGAAAGAAAAATGGGGGTGCTATGGTAGTGCCACTTTTTTTATTCGAGAGTTGATATTAGGGTTTCGGTAGTAACGGTGTCTATTGCTAGGGACACATTTTTAAACAAAACTTAATTTTAACCTCAAAAAAGAGGGTGATTCTGGGAGCACCACTTTTCGATTCATGGGTTTATTTTGGGTTTTGTTTGCAACCGCACTAGCCAAAGTTTTTTAAAATGTGTAATTTTAACCCCGAAACGAAAAAGGGTGCTGCCAGTAACACAATGTTTCAATTCAATAGTGAAAATATTCACTAAATATAGCTTATAAAAAAATGAGAACTCTACAGGGTTCTCATCAAGTTGTATAATATGTTTTAGCTACTTTTCACTTGATATCATCATGAGATGTCATGTTCAAGCTTCCTCTATATCTTTTGTTAAAAAATTATAATATAACTACCTACAAGAATGATCTACGAGAACATTTACAAAATCCTTCAAATTTACAGTTTGCAGAAAGATTATTAAGATTTGGAAGTGTACTATTGAAGTAAGTGTTGTGCAAAATTAACTGACTTGATTCAAGTGATTGGGTTTCCCACAATATTCTTCACACTAAGTGCAGTAGATATGCAACAACTAGATTTGCATAAATTAATGCATATTTCTTTCCCTACAAATCCAAGGGAATGAAGGAAATGAAGACTTCAAAATGCAATTTATAATCCTCATATTGTAGCACATTATATGCACTTGAGATGTACAATATTCCAAAAAAACTAAGAGAAAATCTTGTAAGCTTAGATCAAGCTCTTCTTTAGAGAGGGATAGGAGACTGGATGTGCTCCTCAACTCTATAGAACTTGAGCAACATTACACTCTGATACCATGTAGAAATAATAGCTCCACTATTATGAGCAAAGATACTAAGAAGAAGTACTGGAAATAGATCTTGCTACTAAAATAGATCTTGCTACTAGAAAAATAGAGAGAAGAATAGAGACTGAATCGTTTGAATGAAGAGATGAATATTGGAGTGTATCATTCCATTGAATAATGATGAATAATAGTGTACATAAATAGTACATCCCTCTTAGGTAAAATCTAGTTGTATTGGAGACAACTCATCAAGCTCAAAAAGATAGACTTACTAAATATGATAAACCCTCATAGGTGGCTAAAGCACTTCCCAAATCAGTCAAGGACCTCATGAATTAGAAAAAGCATAGTGAGTTGTCAAGAGTGATGGAAAAACATGTTAATCCTGGAAAATTGAGAGAAAATCATGGAGGATGGGTTGGAAACAAAAGATACAAGTTTCCTAGTTGACTAGCTTTACCTTATCCACAAAAAAGCTGGATAAAAGCATAATAAGGCAGAATCTACAAGAAAGCGCAATTACTAATTCTGAGATTCAATAAAGTGGTCAAGATAAAACCATAATCAAAATTAAATCATTCATGGGGTATAGATGGAAAGTGTTGACTTTGTAGTGCAAGTAAATGCCAGCTATCTAGGCTAGTGGGTAGGAAATTAATCAAAATTGATTAAATATTTTATCCCAAGTTGTGAGTGGGTTTATAATATTCCAACACCCCCACTTAAGTCTAACATTATGATGATATATAGATGCATACGGATGCATATAGGTGTATATGGGGCCCAGCAACAAGGTTATGGTCACCCTTTAACAGTAATTATGTCCAAAAAAGTGAGAAAAGAGACAGAAGGGGAAAATCCTCTCTCAAGAAAGGACAAGGCACAAAATTTGAAATAACATATCTTCGATATGTCTTTATCTTCACTTGAATGAGTTGAATGAACTTCTTCTTGTGAAATACTTGATGAAGATCCTTGTAGACTCCATGATCATGCGTTAGAGTGTAGAATATGCAAGAAGGAAGAGGAAAGACTACTTGTATCTCATCATCTGATGAAGTAGGAGCATTATCTGAATGCTTCTTGTTGCTAACAAACTCTGATCTGCAAACAAAATCTGAACTGGAAAAGAGATATGTGCATACTCCTTCCCAAATAGTACAAAAATTAAGACAAAGTGTTACACACACAATTCTTTGAATAACTACAAAATTGTGGTGTGAATCACATGCCATTCTTCCAATATGATGTAGCACCTTCCCAGATCTAATATGATGATGATAAAAATCCGATATATTAGAAACATTAGCATATGGAACAGCAAAGACAAAGGCTTAAATGACTCCAAGAGGATATAGGGCTAGACTAGGAAAACTATGGGCAACTAGGGAAAATTGATGAGTGTAAAAATATGAATGATGAATGGACTTGAGATATGAATCATAAGTGTTTAGAACAAGTCCAAACATGTTTAATATCAGTCCAAAGATTACTAAGCTCATGGATAACCAACCAATGAAATATAAGCAAGACCTCAAACCATGTAATATAAGTAACATTACACAAGATACCAATGAAGAAAATGGAGAGAAAATCATGGAGGATGGGTTGGAAACAAAAGATACTAGTTTCCTAGTTGAGTAGTTTTACCATATCCATAGAGAAGCTAGATAAAAGCATAATAAGATAGAATCTACAAGAAAGTGCAATTACTAATTATGGGAGTCAATAAAGTGGTCAAGATCAACCCAGAATCGAAATTGAAGCATTATTGGGGTAGATGGCAAGTGTTTACTTTGTAGTGCAAGTGGATGCCAACTATCTAGGCTAGTGGGTAGGAAATTAATCAAAATTGATTAAATATTTTATCCTAAGTTGTATGTGAGTTTATAATATTCCAACAATATCAAGACACCATGGGATCTATGTAATGAGTCAAAGCTTTATGTTGATGAGAATGGAGAAAATACATATGAACCCAGGCGAAATGACACCTTGAACACATAATCGAAAACATTGATGATTGTTAGGAATGCAATGCCTATTATAGAAGACTAGAAATTACTTATGAATCGCAAAAATACATAGTTGGATGCTTCCACAAAAGTGTCATTTGATAAGGTCATACATTTGTTTGTCACAAACGATGACGTACAAAATCATAATAACGGTTGTTTGACATAGCTAGATTGTCCCATTGCAACCATTGATGTTACAAGAGTAAGAAGAAACTATTATATGGAAACAAATGAGGAAGACTAAGATAACTAAATTACTTATTGCAGTTGAAGATAGGGTAACGCTTAGATCAAACATATGGACTAATGCAAGACTCTCCAATGGTGCTCTTGGAATTGTATAACAAAGTATGTATAACTCTGAAAGTTTACCCCCAAAACCACCCATATATGTTTTTGTAAGATTTGATAATTATGTGAGGGTTCCATGGGATGAATTGTTCCCTTAAATTGTTCCTATTGCACCTATTAAAAAGGGTACTAAGAAACAACTTCCACTGAAATGTGCTTGAGGCTTAACAATCCACAAGTCACAAGGATGTAGATTACACATTAGTTTGTACAATGGAAGTAGATGTGCTAGATAGTAAGAAAACAAAGTTAGTGTCATTGGTTTCAACTAGTTTGGCACAAGTACATGCAACTCTCAATAAAATTTTGGATGAAGAAAGGAATATAGAGAATCCATTGCAAAGGGTTCATCTAGAACCCTTTAAGGGCAGCTGCTAATACACATGCACCTACTTAATTGACCACCAAAATTCTTGCTTTATTCATCACTATTGTATTAGAATAAATTATACTTATGGCAGAAATGAAGAATGGGGAGGGCAAAGGCCCTTGGAACATACCCTGAAGATTGGTGTCCCTTTGTAAAAGAATAGAGTCCAAACCATTAAGACGGATCCACCCTTTGTCCATCAAACTTCTAGGGATAAGACCTAGTGGATCAATGTTGCAATTAAATATCCTCTATTCGATGGAAGCACTTGAATTGAGGATATTAGAATTGAGAGGAACACAAGATAAAATTTATATGGTAATGAAAAGAATTAGAGAGGTGACCAAACAACACTTTCGAATCGTTACACATTAACTCAAGTATAATGACGAGAAGTTTCTAGAATTTGTGTTTGACAAAAGAAGTCCCCTCTCCATAAAGGGTACTAAAATGGAGGAGAAATAGAGAAAAAATTGAATTGGAAGCTATTGCATAACAAAAAAGGTCTTGGAAAAAGATGTGTTAATATTAAAATTGAGAAGTGAAAACAGAGAGATGAGATTTGAATTGGTAGAACACAGCGCGATTGGATGCTCTAGCACCATGGCTATCATGCCTACTTACAGGACCCCTAAGCAAGCTCAACACAGACAAATCAAACACTTCTCATTGAGGGAAATTCTAAAAAATCACATTGAGTGTGAAAATGGTTATATTAAAGAATTAAGAAGAAAGAGAAAAAATATGGATGGATGCCTAGAGGATCGGGAGATCGTTGGATGGAGTGAAAGACCTCGTTGCTTATGTGACAAATGTTCTCAGCAAAGGGATTGAAAGTGATTCCAAATTTGTCCAAATATATCTCTTCCAATGTGTTAAGCAGCTCAACATAATACTCAAAAAGAGCATGATCAACAAGAAACTCCTAGATGATTTCTAACTCAAGGAAACCAAGGGATCCTAAGATCACAAGATTAAACTCTACAACAAATTGCTAAAACATAGGAACTTTTGGAAAACCCAAATTTGAACTCCAAGAGCATTAAAAATGAAGTTGTATCACTAAAAGGCTTGATATTGTATACCCTTAACCAAATCACTGATCAATAAGCTTATAGCAGTGGAGCAAGAAATCATGTCCACATTGTTACAATCTAATAGAGACCATAACAATGGACTCATAAACAATAACTAGATTTACATTATCAAATGCTAGAGACAAATTGTAAATTGATTGTAGCAAAGCATGTAGTGAACCCAATAGAAAAGGCAACCCAAATGTCAAGAACTCAAGCACCCATAAATAACTCCTTTCCATGGTAAAATGTCTCCCTTTTGACTGATTGTTAAGTCTGAATAAAAATATGGTTAGTGTGGTGCATAACATTGGTTGTGGTTTAACATAGGCTATAATATACACCATATGCATGAAGATTATTTCATTCATTTTGAAAAGCAGTCTATCTAGTTAAGTTATAATTAGTAGTTCAAACGCTACAATCTAAGTTTCATGATTCATTTAATCAAAGCTTGTAGTTTGGTTTTCTACTTTGAAGAAAAAGATTAATTTATATTATGTTTCCTACAACACCTTTCGTTGACCTTGCCGCCCCCTCACCCTGCCCCTCCCCTCCCTGCTCCACAACTTGACCTATGTTAAACCTCTTCAACTCTCGCCAACTCTACTATAGGCTTCAATTCACAACTCTCTACCAAACACATCAACCCTCTACATCAAGCTCCCAACACAACCATTGTGAAAGACTTTACAATGGATATCTCCCAATGGAACTTGGATATAAACAACTTTTGTCATTTTTTATGTTTTATACATATTAAACTAACTTATAAACAACTTTTAGCAAAATTTGTTTTGAGATTTTGAAAATATAAAGTATATATACTAACAAACTTGATAGCACACAAAAAATTCCATCTACCACAAAATCAAACACAAATAATTAGATCACAAAATACTTAATATTTCAAACAAAAACTATTCTAATGTATTTTTTTATTTTATATAAAATTGCTAAATTAATTTAACACTATAACATATAACAAAATATTTTTTAACTAAAGGTATGAAATATGAGTTTTTTTTAATAATATATAGTCTTTCGTAAATTATACATTCTCACATAAGACTAAATTCTGCATTTTCACATTCTCATGAGATTTAGATTAAATGAATAGTACAAATGTTTTTTAATATCATCAAAATACTTATACATTTTAATAATTTCATTTATTTTAAACATTAATTTTAATTACTGAAATAACTCAAAAACACTATAATCATATTTTGAGAATTTATTCCATTTATCTGCTTAATTTTTTTATGCATCAGTGCAGATCCATTTTAAACCTAGATTTATCAAGCAGACAGACCTAATTCTTTAAAATGTAATTTTTTTTAATCTTAAATTTTTTACACGTCCATGAAAATTTTTCACCTCAAATGGTTATCGTGCTTGATAGATCATGTTTAAAATAAATCTATGCTGGTTTTTACTTTTTTATTTTAAGTTAACATGAATTGTTTAAATAACTTTTATGTGGACCGAGATCTATCAAGCACCAAGAAATTATTCTTTAGAGTATAATTTTTTTAATCTTAATTTTGTACACCTCTATAAAAATTTGTCACCTCAAGAAATTTGATTCCTTGCCTTCTGGATAGATCATGTTTATAAATCTATGCAGGTTTTTACTTTTTTATTCCGAGTTAAAATGAATTGTTTAAATAACTTTTATTAGTTTTAAATTTGTATTTTGTGAGCTCATGTAAATTTATTTAATTACTTATTCTTTGGTTTTAATTTTTTATTTTATGAGCCAACAAGGCTTTTTTCATTACTCTTTATCTTTTATAACATAACGTTATGTTACGTTATGTGAGGACATCTCCCCCATACTGGGCTACTAGGCTCTAAAGCACCCCGCTACTCTTGGTGCAGTAAAATATAACTAATTAGATCCTCTAAAATAATAATAATAATAATAATAATCTAATTTTAAGGTCACAGCCAAACCAAACCAAATTGGTGTATGAGACCCCTCTATTTGCAAAACAAGGAACCTCTCTCTACAGGAGTACATATCTTTACAGAGGAGTACATACTCTACCCCTCTGGATTTGAACCTGTGACCTCCTAGGAGGAAACACATGTTCTTAACTGTTAGTCCTACTCAAGTTGTACAATAATAATCTATTTTTAAGGACACAGCAAGCCATACACCTATTTGGTGTATGAGACCCCATTGTTTATGGGACAAGGGACACCCTCTACGTAACGATGTAACCACTACAGTCTACAAAAATGTACATATCCTACCCCTCCAAATTTGAATCTATGAACTCCTAAGAAAAAACAGGTGTTCTTAACCGCTTGGTCCACTCAGACCTGAAAATAAATAATAAATAATTGTAAAGAAAAAACACACATGAATTCCACCAATGTTCTAAGCATGTGTGCTTTTATCTTTTCAAGATAAAATAAAAAAGTTGCGGAATTGAAGACTATAAGCTTGTCTTCAAAAGCAAGTACCCCTAGACTTTCCCCTAAGGCAGCACAGCACTTTGCCATCTATGCTTAAAGAGTTTAGGTGTAATATTTTGAACAAACAGAATAGAACTACGGATGAATTGAATGAAATTGGAATGTGAGAAAGGTCTGTCAAAAAAAAATTAGTGTTTATCTCCCAAATTCCAGGCATTGCGTTGGTTTTTCATTTTTCCCTCCGTAATTATTGCAAGCAGGCCTTAGTGAAGCTTATTCGCAGTTTATATTGAAGGATATAGGATACATGCACCATCATCTATTACACATGGAGTAAGGCTCCGAAAACTCAGTCAACCTAGTGTGAAGATAGCAAACGAGTACAAAACAGAGATGTTGCATTAGCCCAAACCATTACCGTATAGTGAGAAGCCCATAGAATACATAATATAAGCTCTTCAGAATGGAGCACTGTCGACTCTGCAGTTCTATCGACTCTGCAGTTCTATCAGATCATAAACTTAATTAATTGTATTCGGCCGTCGCAAAAGTAGGTCACTTGAAAAGCAACACACTGAAATGGACTATTGTAGAGTGAAAAGTGCTGCCAGTATCTTAAATTACAATCAATCCGGAGCTCGGAAAGTCGAGCACATAGAAAATTGTGAATTTTTCTAATTGTAAACCACTGGAATACTATACAGTCATCTAGTACATCTAAGCTCATCACATATCTCTTACATGAGGTAAAATTCTCTGCAGCAACTCTCGAGCCATTTCTATAATATCTGCTTTGTCAGTTTGATTTTCTCGAATCCTCCTACTAGTTATCCTGCTGACCACACTAAGTAACAACCTTGACTGAGCTTTGTTGTTTGTTAAGACTTGCAAAACAGAAGCTCCATATTTAGGGTTAGAAGCAAGGGTATGCAGCAACAGGAATGCCTCTTGGATCAAAGTAGCTCTGTATACACAAAGAAAAGAAAAAGAAAAATAAGAATATAATAAAGCAATATATTAAAGTAATTCAGTATAAGGGGCAAAATCGAGCTATTGTGCACTTAGCCGAGCTCAAAAAAATCTACAGCTTGCTCCACATATACCTTTCTGTGGATATTTCATTTGCATCATTATCCACCTTAGCATCGTCCATCTCATCTGCTTGTAGCTCAGAATTAAGCAAAGCAACAATCAGCTTTGGAATATTCAGTATTTGTTGCTCCACACCACTGTTACCTTGAGGAGCACAAAACTCAGAATGCACATTCTCAGCCTTAGTAGCATCTTGTCTATGACTTTCCACATTCTCATCATTACTTACACCCTTTCCTGAATCATTTCGGGTTTCTCGTTCTTGTGCATCCTTGCAATCAGAGTGCGTGGAACTTAATAAGCATGCTACCCCTATGTTTCCAGATGCAGCAATAAATGCCAGGACATGTAAAGCACTCCTACAAAGTTCATATTCCTGCACGTCCAGTTTAGAAGATAAAATCAATCTGCAACTGTAAGGAAAAAAATCATCGACTTGGTGGGCTTAGTTTCAATACCAATTTATCATGGAATGTGGGAGAGATGCAATCGGATAGACCCTGCAAAACCATTTCAGGTGTGCCTTCCATCCCTGAAATGTCTATACTGATATTGCTATTGTTAAAACGTGTTTGAATGCCTTCTTTGCAACCACAGAAGAGCTTAAACAGCGTTGGGCCTAAACCAGCAAAGAATAAAAACTTTCATTTTATATTTCTTTTAATAAAACTAAGCTTTTAATTAGAAGATTTTTTCATTTGTGAATCGACAATCCAAAATTCTCATGGTGGTACAATGCGAAGAAAAGGAAACCTACAATTTAAGAGGAGGAACAAAATCTGAACTGCTCGCAACTGTACATTTGTACCAACTTTCTTCCGTAAAATTTCAGACAAGCTTCTGTAAAATATTAATGGACCAAATCTGGTAATAAATGAAGAAAGTTTAGCATATATAGCCGTCTTCACATAGATGAAAACATATGTGAATATGCAGGATTATGCATATGCACTTTGGTAAAATGCAATACATGTGAAAAAATCTGAACTCACTGTTCTCGTTCTGAATCTGGATGACTCTTCATTACAATTAAATTCATGGTAGAAATGGCTTGCAATTTTATGCTCCTGCTTGCACTATCCAGCATTATTTGATGGAGCTTCCTAAAGAGTGCAATCCACATTACAACATGAGGGTTGAAGCTGCCCTGCCTTTCTGTAAAGATTTGTTTCTTACAGTTTTCCTTGTTAACTAGGGGCACATTTTTATCCAAGCCAACATTCTTAACTGTCTTACAATTCGCATTACCTGCATTTCCTCTGTAGAAATGTACTCTTGAGGAAAACTTGTCTGAAGCAACAGCATCAACTACATTAAGCTTGCCAGCAGTAGTTAGCTTATTCACATTCTCTGATTGAAACTGATCATTATTGTTTTGTGTGTCAGGTAAGTTGAGATATTCACAAGTGCCATAATCATTGCCCCAACGAAAATATGTCCTGCTAGACACAGATATTTGAACACAGTTTAAATACCAAAAAATACAGGTTTGCAGAATGAGGAAAAGGACATTTAAAAACATCACAGTATATGAAACGCACAGAAAATTATGTTGCATACACATCCTTGAATTTGGGCATTCAACATGAAAGGAATATGAACCTCAAGTGTCGATTGCCAATAATGCTTTGACAGGACTACGGTATGGGAAGCTACTCACCTTGAAGTTTAGTCACCTATAAAAATGGTTTCCATAGAAGTCCCTATGAGATGAAGAGTACTTCATAATTATTTTATTTTCATATTCTGTAGGTCTTAAGGGATCAGTAGTTTGGAAAGTAACCTTAAAGCAGTGTTCAGATGGTATGTTCTATTAGAAAAGACTATGAGAACGCACATTTTGTAAATCCCAAGGGATCATTATAGCAGTGTTCTTATGGTATGCTCATTTAGAAAAGAATTGCAGCCAGAGGTCTGCTCATTCAGTCATAACTCAATAAGAAAAACAGAATAATCCTTGGTATGACGAAGATTGCAACATTAATAGGGAAAAACATTAAAGATACCTTCAACATTACATAAACAAAAATAATGATCAGCTCCTAAACCTTTCTAAATTTGAGCCAAAAACATTTTGGAGAAACATCTTGACTCAAAAGGCTAAAGAGAATTGTAAGATTCCTATGTATGAATGGAACTTATACTTTAAAAAGCTTTAAGAATCCCATATTGATTTAGATGACAACCAAACCGTTCTTACAATAAAAAGCATTTTCACTACAGACGACATTGAATCTGGAATTAAGCACCTTGTGAAAAGAAAAACTAAAGGCATTGAAGATTAACATGCTGCAATTTTAAAGATCAGAGACTCCATTATAACTCCTCGTATTCAAAACTTTTTCAATCTAACAGCTAAGGAAGGCTTCCCTAAGCTTTGGATAAAAGGCCTTATTATTCCTATTTTTAAAAGTAGTGACAAAAACAATCCTTCAAATTATAGGACTACTAAAATTATAATAAGCCATCTTTTAGATAAGTTGTGTGGATTAATATTGGAAAAGATTAGCTCACGATTTGCAAGTCATGATGAGAGAGTGGTTTCCGAAGAAGTTATCATTCAAGTATAGACCACCTAATTATCCTTTAGATTATAGCCAAAGATTGTCAAAGCAACAAGGATATCCTTTGTTGTTTTGTTGACTCCAAAACAGCTTTTGACACGGTGCTTAGAAATAACCTTCAGAAGAGGCTAGAAGATATTGGGATTCATTTTCAGCTGAGGCTTGCAGAAAGAAGGCTTTAAGAAAGGGCCATTGGCAAGTTTAAAAATAAAGAGAGTAGAATTGAAACAGATCACATACCCCGACTTTGTATATATGATAATAACAACTTTGAAGTACATTTTGATAGATATCTCGGAATTGATCTTCATCACAAGCTAAAATGGAGCTACAGTGATGAAAAAGAATTAATGGAGGTTGGAAAGCTTACTTTGGTCTTGGGAACAATTGTAATGCTGCAGAATTTTGGTTCTATGGAAAAAAACCCTCTTTGACACCCTTGTTACCCCAATGATTCTATATGGCTGTGAGGTTTGGGGCTATAGTATTTCCAAGAAAACTTGCAAGAAAATCAATAAGCAATTTATAATAAATTACCTTAAAATTAAGTTGAATTGCCCTTATCCTATCCTACTTTTGAACATTGGGCTTCCACCCATGGAGTAAGGCCATGATCAGATACTTTTTTGTAAAAGCACAAGTTAATAACAATGAAAGAGGAGAAGCTTTCTATCAGTGCTTCAAACATCGATCAAAGTCACTCAAGGTTCAAAAGAGGATGGACCTATGCTATTGGGAGCGACGAGCAGGAGCGATGAGCGGGAGCGACGAGCGGGAGCGAAATGAAAAGCGAAATTTTCAAAGGCAAAGGCTTCCAGGATGGGAGCGTTTTCAAGAGTGTTTTTTATATAATATATATTTTTATATATTTTGATGCATATATGTCAACAAAACCATGTAGGATGTTGAATTAGTTACAAAAAAAAACATAGATTAAACTATATAACATCAATCGTCTAGTAGTTATAACCTATAACTTATAGCATTGTCGTCAAATGACCAACCAACATCAACCATTTTCAATATATAACATTTGACATGACTCATCAAACTCGTATCTAAAGTTGTGCTTGTAACCAAACAATAACAAAAAACATCAACCATGAAATCAAATGATTCATGAAGCACATATTCATTAGTAATTACCAAACAATTATAATATTCTATTATAGTATTATGCAGTCAATACTGCAAAGTTGCAAGCAATGAACTTCAAAGGTAGGTTCAAGTTCAAACATCAAACTTAAATTGCCATAGTTTTCAAAATAGACCATAAGAAATATTAAAGAGCCAATAGTTCAATTTAAAAAGTACTGAAAACTAGAAAAAGACAAGTACTAATATTACCTCTTGACACAGGAAACTTCTAATTTCTTTTACCATGATCTATAAGCACTGGTAGTAGGAGTCTCCTCATCTTGAGTAGGTGGAAGTGGTCGTAAACCACGTCCAACAGCTACACAAACCCCACGCAACAATGGAAGTTATGGAGCTAGAGGCAAAGTTGGTGAATCTGGGACTGGAACACTGCTACTAGATGGAGGTGGCATCTCTATTACTGCACGGTCACCATCATCGTCACCGAAAAGTTCAACCTCCAAGCGCTCTAGCCTCTAAAGCCATGGCTCCATCCTCCAAATTATTCTCCTCCAGGTCGTTGTCCCAAGTGATATATGTTCTATCACTTTTGGCATGCTCACAATAATGAGACAACAACCTCAAGTTGTAGTGTTACCAAAACCAAGCTTTCTACCTTCTTTTCATTAAGGTTGTTTCTTTTCACATTGTGGATGTAGCTTTAGATGCTCCAGCACCTCTCTGTAGAAGAATTGTTAACCACTTGTGAAAGCACTCTAATGGAGGAGCCGTACATGTTCCGCCACTCGATATAGACAACCTATCTCGATCTTTGTTTGCATCCAAATTAGCAAACACTTCATCTTGACTAAGGTATTTGCTCAATTTAGCATGCAATATGGCGTGCACCTATTCTTTAGGGACCAACTTGTCTAATGCTAGCATGTACCCATTCTGTACCTTTGGATCTTTGTGGGGTTTTTTCTTGACCCCACCCCTAGGTGTTGGTTTGGCCAACCAAGATGGAGAATAATATTTTGGTGCAAGGAGCCAACTTAGGGGAGCCTTCAATCTCTCCTCCAAGCTCTCACAAATGGTAGCAAAGAGCCAACTTATTGGATGCAATCTTCCTATTAATAACATTGTGATTCATTGCTGGCTTAAATTTTTATAAATTGCTTTTATTGAAATGTTCATGGATGTTCTTTATTTTCATACTTGAGCTATAATCATTTATGAAACATGTTTTATCTTTTGATTCATTTGCACATATTTATTGACCAAGCACTTGTATGGGATTCTTGACTTAATGCAAAACAAACCAAAATCTCAAAACATATTTAAGATCCTAAGATCCTTTCCTTTAGCTCTCCCAAACCTTGATTCATTACCTTTAGGGAAGCCTCCCTTGGCCTTGAGAGGCGGCCTAAAACATGGAAAGGTTTATGTTGAGGTGACAGTTGCATTTAGCTTTCGAAGTTGCAATTGTAGCATAAGTGGATTAGGATTTTGCCACTCAAGTGTGAAAACAAGCAGTAACAGAATCCAATGGGTGTGTGTTGGCCAAATTTGATGGATCTCGGGGTTATAAAAGACCACATTGATGCAGATGAAACTCATCATACCCCATGCTTAAAAAAGTGATTCCCCTAACAAAAAAATTAAATATTAGAAGGCCAAAATAGAATAATAACAAGTATCTGTAGACCATCCAAAGAAATGCATTATTGCCTCAATTAATTAAGTGATCTGTTGATAGAGAAGCATTAACATTTTATTGAAGAAAATTTACATTGATAAGATCATGCAATTCTTTGGGAATCATCAATTGAAACTTTGCAAAATCATCATTAGAGAAGGCAGTAATATATTTTCTTACTCTTTTGGAAACAAGGTAAACTGTTCCTTGATAATGTTCGACAAGTTGAAGGCTGGGTACATGTTATGGGAAATAAGGATATCTATCATCAGTTTGACAAGTTGGTAGTTCCTTTATTTTGTTGAGATTATTTCAAAGAAGATTGCTGTATAGTATATTTTTCATCATCTTTCTTACATGCTTGTTAACTATTTGATGCACTCAATTACTGACCTTTAAGGAGGTTAATACTTGAAAGAATTTGGCCAAAACAAATCATCTGCTTACACAGTATGAAAGTAATAATTTTGACCTAAACAATGGGTACTTATGAAAATATACCTTTCAATGGATCCATTCTTGAAACTGCAATCGTGGCACAATGTACAGTTCAATACTCGCAAGGCACTTTGAACAATTTTCACCTGCAAAAAGGATTGGTGACCCTCATTAAGGCATGTTATACCATCTAACACATCAATAAAGTTCATTTTACACTCATAAATCACATAAAAAATAAAATCATCAACATCCGGTTGCTCTTGTTAGCCCCAATATCATTACTAAGTATAATTTGTCACATAATATATTTTGACTTCTCTACATAATGGCATCAGATGGAAGGAAGTTTATCAAGTAAAAAGGCATATATCACTTATCAGCATTCAAAATGTGAATTTTCCTCCCCCAGTTGACGGAATTATCATAATGTGATCACAGTATGGTCATCAGCTAAGTTGCAAGATCATCATTATGGCCTGATTAGAATGTCTTATTAGGATGTCTTTATAAAGAAGTGCTAAATTAGTTGAATCAGCAGTTGCTTCCCCAAACATATGTACATAAAAACTCAATGAGTACAAGAGCCCCCTATTTTTGCAATTGAATTATCATCATGGATGGACGCATTAACTCATCATGGATGGATGCATTCTTTGTATATTGTGCTTCTTCCAATATCTCTACTGACCACGTTTAGATGAATGCAAATAGAATATTGAATTCAATAAGAGTATAATGACATTCCTTTTGTTCTCATGGATATTGCTTCTGCCCCATTAATAAGTTAAGTCATGTGCATGCATATACTTTCTCTTAACTGCGTTTCATTGTCATAATCTAACTGAGGTGAATTGATGTTCCAAACTTTGGCAACAATATCAAGTTTAGACCTTTTCTAGGGTGGGAGATCCCAATTCTAATTAGAGATAGTAGCCAAGGCCAAGACAAAGTATGTGGGTGTCTTGGAGATGCCAAGAAATCTGTATCTGGTAGGCTGTAGCTGTAGGGAAATAAAATACAAGACCTCCTTGACTGAACGTGACTCTGAAGTGAATCAAAGACAGCTAATGTTTAGAACACTACAGCCATTAGAAAACTAGAGTATCCACACAATGAACACATGAACAACACAGAACAAAAGAGATTTGGTGTGTATCTGTGATACCCAAATAAATCAATGAGTAGCATAAGTAAAGCTCACATGAAACAAGTGAGACAAATCCTGAAATATAGAGAGAGGTTTAAACTAGCTGCCCCCAAATCCATAAAATGTGGAACCAGAAGCCCTCACACACTATCCACCAATGTCAATAACAACCCACTAAGGGTGAATAATAGATTAATGAGCACTATGATGGTATGACCACATGTCAAGATTACAATAAATGCACATTATGGTGCATTAATTACATTAAAATTTTAAATGCACAGGCATCCCCCCTAAAGCTTGATTTGGGGGGCAGAGAAGGGTATTACAAGTCATCTGCCTTAATGACAACTTCCAAGTTCCTTCATTCCAAGCAGAGTAAGAAACTTGACAAACTTAGCCTTTGTCATAGGCTAGGTGAAGAATTGAAGATGTCAACAATGTGTCCTTCATTAAGGCAAACCTTTGTTCTGGACCCTGGCAACGGCATTGTCATATTATGCTCCAACATAAATCTGCACAGCAGATTATCACATGCATTCGATTTGGAACCCAGAAAACTGATGTATATGGCCCTGGACAGTGCTAAAATCTGTTGGAAACCTGGGATAAAAATTATATTAGTTGCAAGCTAAAAGACTACCTGTTCTGGGTTCAAACAGCTGGCACAGGATCCCAAAATTCTCCTTTAAATCCTACTATTTTATACTGCTGTCTCCAAGAAAAACTGGCCAATATTCTGCATTATATGAGGATATGTGTAAAAACACTCTATCAAGCCATTGTATATGAGGATACGTGTAAACACACTCTGTGTGTGAGTGCCTGGAGTCGGAGTTTCCTGTAAGTTGAGACTTGAAATGTTGGAGTTGTTTATTACAAACCCTAACAGTTGGATGTTGCATTGAATAATGCTACACATTCATCGTTGCTGCTATGACCATATTGTTGTTACAAAGTGTCTCTTCCCCGGCGTGCTGACCTACAACGCTTTGAATATGAGTCATAAAAAATCTTGTGAAAACCCTAATGTATGCTGTTGTGGCCACCATCTTTCCCATGGGTTACCGGTTGGCACAGTCTTTGAGCACCCAACTGCTCTCGGATTTGAGGAGGAACCCTCGATGAGGGCTACCTCTGAATTTATCGTAAGTCTGTTGACGCAGTAAACAGCTTAATGGTGCAAGATGGATTATAATGAGTCATCCAGCTTTGACTCTGAATGTACATTCTGCTTCAGTGCTAAGATATCATCATCAAGATTGAAGGCGAGTCAATTGCTTCAGTCAGAAATCAGTCAAAGCAACAAGAGAAAAAATTCAGAGAGATTCATTCATTTTGGTGCAGCACTGTTATCCTGATCAAACAAGTCAAACTCAATCTCATACCTGTCTGTCACTACATCAGAGTGAAACAAACCAGTCTCTGCGTCAACTGCTCACTAGTCACAGTTGCATGGAGCTCTTTCTCTCTTGGTGATCGCGTGTAGACCTGCGTGGAGCTGTGGAATGAATGCCTCAGAGCATGCTCCCTTTGATGCATCAGAGTCCAGACTGAAGTTTTTCCTGCTGTGGAGAGGAATGTGTGACCTCAAAGCACACAAGAGAGAACGTTGGCTATATATTGCTTGAAGAGTGTTGGAACGTGTTGCGTTGTACTGCTGCATTGATCTGTGACTGTGAATTAAACTCTGCTTGTGCTTTCATTGAGTAGTTACGGAGCTGCAACCTCTCTCTGTATCTGCACTGAAGTTTAAGACCATATCTGTCAAGAGCAAGGAAGATCTCTGCGCAGCAATTTGCATTGGAGCTTATGTTGGGAAAACAACCTCTACCTGGTATAAATTTCTATATGACTGTCTTGTAGTTGTAACTTAGATAAAGAAAACTGGCTATTGCAAATATTGTTTTGCAGAGATTATAGACCTGCTACTGCCATTTATATTGATAATCTGCGAGGAAGAGGCATAAATTTTATAGTTGCATTTCAATTATAAACAATGGCATGGATCCACATTGAAGATCAACAATCAGTAATTTGTTGTTGAAGTTAATCAAGGTTAAATTGCAGGCTACCATATGAATAGATTTTAAAGATTCTCGGAGTTTAAGTAGCATTTGTTTAGGAGCAGCAGGCTACTGTATGAATAGATTTTAATAGATTCTAGGATTGCGAGTAGCAGCTCAAAGATAGTGCCAAAGAATATTTAAGAGGCCTTTGTATTTCAGTGGCCTTGACTCCACATTGAAGCATTAAGGAAATCTAAGGTAAACCATTCATTTTTCCTCAGCACATTTTGTGTAATCTGAAAATAGTCATTTTTGTAGGTTCACTAGTGGAATTGCATTGTACTTGGTTGCATTTTCGATTGAACCCAACACCCCTCCTCCTGTGTCAAGTAGTCCAATTATTGGATTTGATTGTAAAAGGGCGGAGTTGCAAGAATCCCTTCTTTTGAGTGAGTTTTAGTTTTTCAATGGCAAGAATAAATGGTTTGATAGAGTTATTGAACACTCTACTTGTCTCCTCTGTTGACAACACTATCATGGTCAACAAGACCACCCTCACTTATATTCGAGCTTGTGTGCAAGATTCAAAAGACGCATTTGATTTTCTACAACTTGAGTTGCAGCTACAACTTGAAAATCAACATTATGAACTTATTCATGTTCAAAACAATCCTCTCTAGCAAGCATTGTGGAAAGCACACCCATTCATCAGACAGATGCTTCATTCTAAAGAAACCTGCAAGAGAGAAGATTCACTGCGGGTGGATCACTAATTGGCAATGGTCGTCAATAGTCAGGAAGATTTATAAGTCATACCGAATGGTTCATTCACGAGTATTGACACATCTTGCAGTTGAGAGATCTTCTTCTCCTCACATTGTTCCTAACAGGAGGGGATGATGAACAGTAAGAAACAAGTGAGCGAGAACAAGCTGTTGAATTTTAGCATCAGCATGAATACTTTAAAAAAATTGCAGACTAACTAATAACAAATGACAAGTGCAGTAAAACATTAACACATCAAAAGTTAAAACACTGAACACAAGAGTTTTTCACTGGGAAACCTTTAAAGGACAAAAACCCCAAAAACATTAGTAATTCATCTCTGAAAATGAGATGACTAAGTTCTTCAATAATTCCACAAAGCCTAATGGGTTTGTATCATAAAAATCACAGAAGATAATTTTACACAAAAAACACCAAAATAGGGTTTTCACCAAATTAGGGCTTTCTGCCCTAATTTTCTCTCTCCTGCCCAGAAAACTCAAACTACCCAAATTAGCTGCCCGGAAAACTCTGTCAGACTGCCCAAACTAATTCTCTGCTGCCTGAGATCCTGTATGTCTGCCGGGACCTTCTGCTAGCCTGGCTGAAGTCCTGTGTGCTTGCCTGTGATCTCTGTCTAGCTGACCAGAGGTCTGTGGTCTGCTCGAGAGCCTTCTCGGGTTGTCTGCTGCTGGCCCAAGGGTTGTTGGTCTGCCCAAAAGTCTTCCGACCCTGTTTTGCTGCCTTCCCGAGGCCCTAGCAGGCTGCCCCGAGTCTGCTGTAGGTGCTTATGGGCACTTGTAGGCTGCCTCGAGCCTGCTAGAGGTGCTCGTGGGCACTTGCAAGCTACCCAGATCCCTGTTCTAAGTGCCCAAAGGGATGGAAGGGTTGTCGGTGGAGTAGGAGGGGTTGCCCATGGAGGAGGAGGGCTTCCTGTGAGCTCTGAGTACTTCCCAAGATAATTGTGGAGCTGCCCATGAGGTGGGTTGTCGCTGCTAGGAGAGTTAGGGTAAAACCCTAAAACATGAAGATGCTGCAAAAATGGTGAAACTCTAGTTTAGGGTTGATGAAAAAACAAGTGTAGATGCCCCAGCTAGACTCATCCATGCTAGGGCATAAACACAAAACTTCCTTCTCTTCAATAACCAATGAATTCTTCTGTTGGAGAAGCTGCAAGTGTAAGAGCAAGTGTGTGTGTAATAATGAAATGGATTGATCTTCTTTTATAGCCTTTGAAGTCACCTATAAGTGGACCAAAACTCAAAAGAACAAAATAATAATATTTTATTCTTTTATTACTTTGACTTTTACCTTTAGTGGTACTAAAGGTCTTTTTTGCATTTTCACTGACTCCTTAGTGGTACTAAGGGTCCTTATGTACTTTAGACTTATACTTTAGCCTTCTTCAAGTGCCATGTGGTCAAAACAAGTGGTCAAGGTGGTCCTTCATCCCCACTCAAAGTCCATCATCATAAACAGAGAGCATTACTAATGCTTTTATCTCACACTCTGTGTGACACCAAGATCGGATACTAAGGTGCCTTAACCAAGGGTAGACAAGCCTTGGAGAAGATCACAAAGCCCAATGATCGAGGGTCAGAGTGTCACACATGCCCAGACCTGATCTAGGGCTTATAGTGTAATCCTGGTAACATACCAGGTGTCTCGACCATAGGCTGCATAATTTGACAAAAGGTCAAATACTTGGTAACGGACCAAGCACCTCCATTCTCCCAGAGAATGGCCCTCAACCCCGGGCTGAGTCCCTAGCCCTGGACTAGGTTAAATTCCTGGTAACTAACCAAGTGCCTCCATTCAAAGAATGGCCACTCAGCTCTAAGTTAAGTCCCTCAATGCTAGACTAGCTCCACATTCTGGTCCCGGACCAAATGTCTCCATTCAACAAAATGGTCACTCAACTAAAGGTTGAGTCCCCCAATGTTGGACTGGTTCTATATCCTTGTCCTAGACTAGATATCCCCATTCAACAAAATGGTCACTCAACTCAAGATTGAGTCCCCGAGTACTGGAATGGTTCCACATCCTGGTCCCGGACCAAATGTCTCCATTCTCCTAAGAAAATAGCTCTCGATGCTGCTCAGAAAAATCAACACTCCCTCTAAGCGAGAGAGGCATTCTTTGCCATGCAAAGATTGTCACGAAAGTACACAAACTTTGTTGTTGTCAGAGGCTTGGTCAGGATATCTGAGATCTGTTCATCCATACGAATGTACTACAACTTCAGAGCACCTCTTTGTACTAGGTCTGTGATGAAATGATACTTCATTTCAATGTGTTTCGATCTGTCATGAAACACCGGGTTCTCCAAAAGCTTAATGCAACTGTGATTATCACAATGGATGATTGTTGAGTCAAGCTTTCCACCAAACAGATCAAATAGAATTTTTATGAGCCAAACTGCTTCCTTGCAGGCATCACTTGCAGCAATATACTCTGCCTCAGTTGTACTCTGAGCTATGGAACCTTGTTTCCTGCTAGACCAAGAGATCATTGCAGATCCCATACTGAAGCAGTAACCAAAGGTGTTTTTCCGATCTACTGCACTGCCAGCCCAATCTAAATCAGCATATCCTGCAAATAATACTCCACTGCTAGAAGTATACCTAAGCCCATAAGTGATAGTACCTCGCACATATCTGAGTACGTGTTTAGCAACTACCTAGTGTATGTGCTTCGGATCAGACATGAAATGACTCAGAGCATTCACTATGTAACAGATATCTAGTCTCGTATGTACGAGATACATCAAGGATCCAATAAGTTGTCTGTACAGATTAGAGTCCACACTTTGTGAACTGATGACTAAGTCACGCAACTTTGTCAAGTTGGTAGTCATGGGTACGCTCATAGACTTCCAGTCCTACATCCCAAATCTCTGCAAGATGTCCACTGCATACCTCCCTTGTGTCAAGAAGATCTCGCCTGGCTTTTGCCAGAACTCTAAGCCAAGGAAATAATGCATCAAATCAAGATCCTTCATCTCAAATTCAGAGGTAAGCTCCCTCTTACACTGTTCTATCAATTGTTCCTCACCTGTAAGAAACAAGTCATCTGCATATAGAACAAGGATCAAGATATGATTATGAACAATCTTTAAGTACAAGTTGGAGTCAGTTGTACTTTTGGAAAACCCCAAGTTGTGGAGAAATCCATCCATCCTCGCATACCAGACTCCCGGAGCCTGTTTCAGTCTAGACAAGGCTTTCTTCAATTTACACAGATGGGTCTTATTCCCATGAGTCACAAAGCCTTCAGGTTGTTCAATATAGACTTCCTCATCAATCTTGCCATTGAGGAAGGTTGTCTTTACATCCATCTAATGTAACTTCCATCCAAATACTGCAGCAAGAGAAATTATGGTTCTAATGGTAGTATACCTGGCAACAGAAGTAAATGTCTCATCATAGTCAATGCCTTCTTTCTGAGTGAAGCCACAAGCTGCGAATCTGGATTTATACTTCTCCACACTAGCATCAACAGCATGCTTGATTTTGTAAAGCCATCTAGATATCACCACTGACTTTCTTGTTGGTCTGGGAACAACTTCCCATACATCATTCTTCATGATTGAACTGTACTCTTAAATCATGGCATCAACCCATACCTGTTGACTTGTTGCTTCTTCCTACGAGGAAGGTTCTGCACTAATGAGCTAGCTCATAAGACCGGAGTACTTCTATGGTCTTATGCTTTCTTTGAAAGCCCTGATAGGAGCTTTATGCTTCTCGGCTTCTTGTATCGTTTCTCGGTACCAAGCAGGTCTCCTTTTGGAAGGAGGAACTTCAAGCAGTTCTTCTGGTGAACTTTCAGTATCCTCAGGTGCATCTGGAATTTGATCCTCAAGTTCCTCTTCCTCCTTCTGAATTTCTGAATCTAGAACCTTAGGAGGAGGTACTTCATCTTCCTTTGAAAGCTCGTGTTTGACGAAACATTGCTTCCTCGTGGAAGATCACATCTCTACTAACTTCAATGTACCTCTGTCCAAGTACATAGATGCAGTAGGCCTTTGAGTTGTCACTGTAACCGACAAATATACCTTTCTTACCTGAAGGCTCTAGCTTAGCCCTCTTTTCTTTTGGCACATGAATGTAAACCGAAGTGTCGAATATCCTCATGTGGTCAACTGCGAGTTTATTGTTGGTGAAGACTTCTTCTGGAGACTTCTCCCCCAAGATAGCATGAGGGCTTCTGTTTTGGATGTACACAGCAGTACATGCAGCTTCAGCCCACAAGGATAAAGGAAGATCTAGATTAGTAAGCATGGCTTTAGCAGCTTCACATATTGTTCTGTTGTTCCTTTCTGCAACCCCATTCTGTTGATGGTTGTACGATACTATCAGCTCTTTCTTGATTCCTGCTTCTCAGCAAAAATCATCAAACTCATTAGATTCATACTCACCTTCGTTATCTGATCACAAAATACGAATGTGTCCTCCAGTCTGATTTTCAATCAAAGTCTTGAACTCTTTGAACCTATCAAAAGTTTCACTTTTGGCCTTGAGGAAGTAAATCCATGACTTCCAAGAATGATCGTCTATGAACAAAACATAATATAAACGCCCACTCAAGGAGGGTGAAGACATAGGCACACAAATTTCAGAGTGAATCAAATCTAATATGCCTTTAGATCAATTCTTGCTTCTGGAAAAGGATTTCTTAGTGTTCTTACCTAGAGCACATCCTTTGCAAATTCTATTATGTTTTGGAGATACCTTTGGCATACCTATGACCATCTTCTGCAAGCCTGGAAGAGTTGTGTAGTGAAGGTGTCCAATCCTTCGATGCCACAGCTCACATGGATCAACTGTATGATGTACCAAAGCATGAGTGGAATCTTCGAAAGCCTTGTAAAGACCTTCCTCTCTGACCCTAATCTGTACAGTTGAGCTTAGCTTTTCATTATTTTCCCATAGTAGGACTTTCTTGTCCATAAAGAGGACTTTGTAGCCCTTGTCCTCTAAGACAACAATAAAGAGTAGGTTCTTCTTTAAACCAGGAACATATAAGACATCATCAATATGTAAAACCGAACCTGAATCAAGTTGAAGTGTAGTTGAGCCAACTCCTTCAATCTTGTAAGTGGAGTCATCTCCAAGTTCCACCTGTGTAGTGAACTTCTTCTTTCTATAACTGGTGAGAGCTCCACAGTTACCTGTCATATGCCTGGAGGCATCACTATCCACCAACCAAGAGGTAGCAATGTCTTTGATGGATCCAAAGAGAGCGGAGATCATGTAGCACTCTCTTCTAGGTTCGTCTTCTTTGGTAGCCCTGGTGTTCTTGTTCTTCTTAGGTTCTTCTTCTTCTTCTGCAGCAGAAGCTTGAAATCTTCTTTTGAATTTCTTCTTGGTTTGCCTACAATCCCTAGCAAAGTGTCCAAACTTGTGGCAATTATAACATTCCACTTTTGAAACATCAGAGTACTTACCTTAAGGTTTCTATCCCTTCTTTTGCTAAGGGGAGGGCTTCTTGAACTTCTTTGTCTTTGTTGCAAGTGCAAGGTTCCCTTCCTTAGTTGCCTTTCCTAAAGTCCTTCCCTCTTCTTCCAAGCAATCATGCCAAAGTCTTTCAAAGTTTGGTTGATTCTCATGTCCATTGACAGATGCCAAGAATGTTTCCCAAGAGTTTGGGAGACCATCGACCACAGTCTGCACAAAGTCATCATCATCTATAGCAACACCAATAGCAATAAGTTGATCTCTTACATGTGCAATCTTTGTGAAGAATCATCCAACCCCTTCATCCTTGTTCATCTTCAATGTTCAGAGCCTTTCCTTCAAGACTCTCTTCTGACTGGGATCCTTCTTCTCATACAAGTTTGTCAAGGTGTCAAAGCATTCTTTAGCAGTCTTGAATGATGCGATGTTGGGAATCAAAGTTTCTTTGACAAAATCATAGATGATCCTTCTATCCTTAGCTTGCTTCTTCTTGTAAGCAACTCTGCCAGCATTAGATGTTGGCTCTTCAATGGCGTTGAACACCATGTCATCAAGGTCATTTTCCTCTAGAATAGTTGTAAGCCTAGCTTTCCAGGAATTGTAGTTGGTTGAACCTTGAAGCTTCTCTTTCGGTCTGAAAATGTTGGTTGCCATCTCTACCACTTAGTCAAATGTTAAGTCTGTAAAATATCCCAAGGTCTAGGAAGACAAGAACAATCTCCTTTTACTGGGTCTTCACATGCTAAGCTCTGATACCATGTTGAATTTTAGCATTAGCATGAATACTTTAAAAAAAATGCAGACTAATTGATAACAAATGACAAGTGCAGTAAAACATCAAAACACTGAACACAAGAGTTTTTCATTGGGGAAACCTTTAAAGGACAAAAACCCCAAAAGCATTAGTAATTCATCTCTGAAAATGAGATGACTAAGTTCTTGTATAATTCCACAAACCCTAATGGGTTTGTACAATAAAAATTACAGCAAATAATTTTACACAAAAAACACCAAATTAGGGTTTTTTGCTCTAATTTTCTCTCTCCTTCCCAGAAAACTCAAACTGCCCGAATTAGTTGCTCGTGACCTGTCTAGCTACCCGAAAAAGTCTATCAGGCTGCCCGAACTAATTCTCTACTGATTGAGATCATGTATGTCTGCCCGGACCTGTTGCTAGCCTGCCCGGACCTTCTGCTAGCCTGCCTGAAGTCCTGTGTGTTTGCCCGTGATCTCTGTCTAGATGCCCAAAAGCCTGCTCGACCTACCTCGAGGTGTGTCGTTTGCCCAAGAGCCTTCCCAAGCTGTCTGCTGCTAGCCCAAGGGTTGGTGGCCTGCCCGAAAGTCTTTCGGGCCTGTTTTGTTGCCTGCCCAAGGCCCTAGAAATTTGCCCCGAGCCTGTTGTAGGTGCTCGTGGGAACTTGCGGGCTACCCCAAGCCTGTTGTAAGTGCTCATGGGAACTTGCAAGTTTCCCTGAGCCTTGTTGTAGGTGCCCGAAGGGCTGGAAGGGTTGTTGAGGGAGTAGGAGGGGCTACCCGTGGAGGAGGAGGGATGCTCGTGAGCTCTGAGTGTTGCCCGAGATAACTGTGGAGCTGCCTGTGAGGTGGGTTGTTGTTGCTGGTGGAGTTAAGGTTAAAATCCTAAGACATGAAGATGCTGCAAAAATGGTGAAACTCTAGTTTAGGGTTGATCAAAAACCAAGTGTAGATGCCCTAGCTAGACTCATCTATGCTAGGGCATAAACACAAAACTTCTATCTCTTCAATAACCAACGAACTCTTCTATTGGAGGAGTTGCAAGTGTAAGAGCAAGTGTGTGTGTAATAATGAAATGGATTGATCTTCTTTTATAGCCTTTGAAGTCACTTGTAAGTGGACCAAAACTCAAAAGAACAAAATAATAATATTTTATTCTTTTATTACTTTGACTTTTACCTTTAGTGGTACTAAAGGTCTTTTTGCACTTTCACTTTGACCCCTTAGTGGTACTAAGGGTCCTTATGTATTTTAGACTTTTACTTTAGCCTTCTTCAACTGCCCTGTGGTCAAAACAAGTGGTCAAGGTGATCCTTCATCCCCACTCAAAGTACATCATCATAAACAGAGAGAATTACTAATGCTTTTATCTCACACTCTGTGTGACACCAAGATCGGATACTAAGGTGTCTTAACCAAGGGTAGACAAGCCTTGGAGAAGATCACAAAGCCCATTGATCGGGGGTCAGTGTCACATATGCCTAGACCTAGTCTAGGGCTTATAGTGTAATCCTGGTAACAGACCAGGTGCCTCAGCCATAGGCTACATAATTTGACACAAGGTCAAATACTTGGTAACAAACCAAGCGCCTCCATTCTCCTGGAGAATGGCACTCAGCCTTGGGCTGAGTCCCTAGTTCTGGACTAGGTTAAATTCCTGGTAACTAACCAAGTGCCTCCATTCAAAGAATGGCAAGTCAACTCTAGGTCGAGTCCCCTAGTGCTAGACTAGCTCCACATCCTAGTCCTAGACCATATGTCTCCATTCAACAGAATGGTCACTCAACTCAAGGTTGAGCCCCCCAGTGTTGGACTGGTTCTATATCCTGGTCCCAGACCAGATACCCCCATTCAACAGAATGGTCACTCAACTCAAGGTTGAGTCCCCCAATAATGGACTGGTTCCACATCGGTCCCGGGCCATACGTCTCCATTCTACTGAGAGAATGGCTCTCTATGCTGCTCAAAAAAATCAACACAAGCGATCCGGCATGAGATCCAGAGCACTGATCCTTCCATACTCAGAGTTGTAGCCAAAGCTAAATCCATAACTAATCAATTAGTAGCATACATCAGATTTTACTAGCTTGTTGAAATATTCGATGTAATAGAACATTTTAATTTTGATGACTTAATGAGAAATTTTATGAGTCTACAAGTGTATCATTGACATATGCATTGTGATCTGCTTTAATGTGTAATGTGTATTGATTCTAATTTCTACTGATTATTTGTATATGTTCTAGTCACTAAAAATAATTTGATATATATGTTTATAATTTTAATATATCTATATTGTTGGAAAGTCGAGTAATACTGAGAAGGGGGCGTGAATCAGTACTTAGATGTCTTTAAATTTTATCACCTTATTTAAATCAAAAATAACAATAGAAACAGAACACATAATTTTATCGTGGAAACCCAACAGGAAAAAACCACAAACACTTTCTATTACTGCAAAATTATATTTACAAGTGTTTTGCAAGTACCAACTTGCTGGATGCTACAACACCCAATATTTTCAGCTACAACTGAAGGATGCATCGACACCCTGTTTACCAACAACGACTAAAAGGAAGCTACGACTTCCTACAGGATTTTGTTGCATGTCCTTGCGCCTCCCTACCACCCTTAGATGATTATGCATTTCTCTGTTTTCTGCACAGTATGATTTTCAATCTGTGTACAAAGACACTTATTTGAAAGGCTAAATCCTGTTTACATACCTTCAACTGTGCCTCTTTGTCTAACAGTGACAACTCTTCATCGTGACCCTTTATAAATAGAACTAACCCTTTACAAACAGAACTAATTTAGAATTACCGTGTCTATTTAAACTTGTGACTAATCGATTCTGATATCGACAATCAACCTCAAATATACAATGTGTATTCCAATGTTTCTGACACCGCCATTTCGACTTCAACTTTGTCAATTTCAATGTCGAACTGAACTCTGTCAATTCTGACTTATCGATTTTGATGTCGAACTAGACTCCGTCGATTTCAACTTTGTTGATTATGATGTCGAACTATGATTCTGAATTGCTGATTCAATGTCGAACTAGACTTTGTTGACTCCGACTTTCTGACTTCCACTACTTCGACTTGTCTGTGACTCAACTCACAAAGGTCGACAAACAATCGACTTCGACTAACAATGGTTGACAAGCGATCCACTGCGACTGACAATGGTAGACAAGCAGTCGACTTTGATTGACAATGACCGACAAGCAGTCAACTTCGGCAAGTGATCAACTTCGACTGAAAATGGTCGACAATAGGTCGACTAGGTCGAATTCCACTGAAAGAGACTCGACCATAAGAAAAATAAGTTGATACCAACCTTCGACATCTTCGACTAAATATGGTGGCGACCGACTTGCTATCATTTTCCTTTGTTATTAATGAACTTCTTTGACATCAATGACAAGCATACTCAACACACACACACACACACATATATATATATATATATCATGTCCTCCATGTCCTAATTCTAGGAGTCTCCGTGTCCATGTCAAATACTTGTATTCTTGTGTCCCGTGTCCTCGTGTCAGGTGGCTGAGCTTAACAAGTAATGGACCACAAGAAAGAGCATCAATCGAAAGGGTTTTGTCAATAGAAATTCATAAGAATCAATAAAGAAGCTCTCCTATTTGGGACTGAGAGTGTTTGGAAAGTCACTATGGAGATTTTAAAACCAAACTAAACAAGCAGTTCTAAGGTCAATATTATTACCAGAAATCAAATAAATTATTGAGACTACAAAGAACTGGAATGAGCATTATGAGAACAAAAGGTAGGATTAAAAAAACGAATAAAAAGCAAGAAGAGCATTTGATATGGATGAGCAATGGCCAATAAAACCAAGCAAGGCAACAAGAGAAAAGTAAATCTAGAGATGCAAGCTCAAGAGATCATAACATTATAAAAGCAAGTTAATGAAATAGCAAATCAACCATTGAGGGAAAAGTTAAAAGGCAAAAATTACAATGGTAACCTTTGCTTTGGAAAATGTACAGTATAATTTATAAAGAAGAATGGACAATCTCTTTCAGATTCTACCATATTTCCAGAGACTAGGATTGGATTACTTTAATGGATATTGTTTGTGTACTAATTTTGCAAAGCCACTAGCATCTTCTTTTGCAGTTAGTTTGCACTTCTGCTGGAACATACTACGGTCTCAGATGTGAGTTCCAAATCCCACCGAGATGACTTAGTAACAAATATAGCAACACCATTAACAACTTAGAAACAAATATAGCAAATCCATCAACAGAAACACCACTAATATCATCTCTCCGTTCCCTCTAGCATCATTGACACTAGCCCTATTTGACATTTCCATTGCATCTAACGTTGAATAAAAAATCAAAGTGGATGAAATTTAAAATAAAAGGAGAAACTTATTTTTAGCCTTCATATGTAACTTCTGGTGGAGCAAGAAGTAAATTTTGTTCACTAATATGGATGAACCTATGAAAATGTTACAACAAACTAAAATTAGTCTTATGCTGTGAACAATTCCACTTACATCTTTAAGAGTACAAAACTCAAGCAATTCTTCTATGAGAGCCTCAACTGGTGCCATCGCATTTGCAACCTTTGCATTCACAAAAGGATACAAGTCAATGTTTGTCTCTGTAAAGTGGATGAACCTAATTTTTCATAGAAATTATCCAAAAGCATATACTTCACATGCTGCCATGTTTACTATATATCATAACACCTTGTTCCTCACAGACAAGCTGCTAAAGGTAACAAACCATTTTGTTGAAATAATGTTTAAGATGATCCTTACTCAAAAGCATCAATATGAAAAAGTCCCAAGAGCATAAGTGAAGGCAGCTGGCATAATTGATGGTAAGAAGAATTAAAAAGAAACAATATGGCACATGAATCTTCAATAAATGAACTCTTGTGAGCATATCCCATCCACAGAATTAAACTCGTTTTTAAGATAATAAAGTTTTCACTGCAACAGCATAAAATGTTCTATACAAAAAGGAAACACAAACATCGTCAAGGATGAGTTTGCTGCAGATTCATAGGAACTTTCATAACAGAGAGCTATTAAGTGTACTACTTACTTTGGTTAAAACAAAACGCAGCTTCAAAGAAAGTAGATGCATTTTCTCTGCTTCAGAATCTTTAGCGACATTCATCAAATGGCCTCCCATAGACAAGTCATTGTGAATGATGTCCTTTGCCACTGTATTATTTTGGCCTTTACATCTCCATGTGTCCTGAAGTAGTGAATATAAATCCATTTCACAACATGCCAACAACTTTGAGACTAGATTTGTTTCTCTTTCATTGTTATCCAGGCCCCATATAGTTCGCAATTTGTAAGAAAGATTGCTCAACTTATAAGAAACGTCCCTTTTACTACAGTGAATATAATTTTGATCTGGTTCTGAGCTAGTTGCTGTCATTCTGCCAGAACTCAGTTGTGCTGTTGTGTCATCTTGTGCCTGCAAAGATAAAACCAAAAGATGAAATAGAGCTTATGGATTTAGTTCCTGGAAAGGTAGATCCACATGATTTCAAAACAGATAATCCAAATGATTAAAAAATAAAAACAGGAAAGTGGAGTTGTATGAAGCCAAAAAAAAAAACCTGAGATGGATAGCGATCATGCCTTCTCTTTGAAGCTACAATAATACAATATCCAAGCATTCAAAACAGATCTGTCAGTTGCAATATCTGCTACAAAGATCCTTCAAATTAAAAAATAACAATCTTCCAGGTAGATCATCAAATTGCTCCTACATCACAATAGAAAATGAAGATAAATCCTACCATTCTCAATCAAGACACAAGCTTTTTTATCTGCTGCCATGGATGAAGTACCAACATTAGCATTTTTTGCATTAGGGCCTTCATTTCTGCAAACTTCTGATTTTGAGCAAATATTTTCAGCTGCTGCCACTAGACCCAGGGTTTCAGCTGCATTTGCTTTTCTAGATGTCTCTTTCGTAGTCCAAGGCGGAGACCAAACACTATCATCATTGTATCTTTCAATTTTGCGTGCATGCTCAGGATTGCCATGATTCTCAGTTATCTGAGATCTTGATGCCTCTCTCCCATAATCTACATCGTGCATTCCCCTTGGACCTTCATTTTGACTGATCGCATGCATAATGGGAAAAGCATTGGACAATAAGATGCACATATATTCCTATTTGCATCTATTTAAGGATAGTGTAAACAGATCATAAACATCAAGGACAGCATGCACAAGGAACACCTTAGAGATAACCAGAGATCAGCTAGGGAACATACCTAAATCTAAAGATATAGTAGCAAAAAGAAGTAATATCAAGCAAACAATAATCAGCTACCACCAAACATATATTTATGATACAGATTATCAGATGCAACTGCTACATGATCATAGATGTTTACAGAAATTAGCAGATTTGGCAATATGGGCAAATTAGAAGCTGTTTAGTCATTCAATAGAACAAAGAATGCATTAGGCAAAAAGCACATATGATTTTAGCACAGGCATTGCAGAGTTTACTAAAATTGCAAACAACTAAAAACTGGAACAGTGGAAATTATTAATAAAGCTTCACATTTCTAAGAATTATCATTCTAGTTTTCCACTTGACAGTAGAAAAAAATATGAAATTTATCAATTTCACTGTGTAGCTATAAAGTTGAGAGGCAGCATAGCAGCAGGAGGAAAAAGCATAACTAACATAAAATGGAAAATACAAGCAGACTCAAATGATTTAGGAAGGTAAAGCAAAGTCTACAACACAACCACAAAGGGAAGAATGCACGTTGGGATGACGTTAGGGTTTGCACTGTTGCTGGGTAAGCCTGACAACCATGGAACTCATAGCTGGCGGAAAATCAGCAATAGTGCCCTCCCAAGCCCTTGGTTTTCATTGTTTAAACACTAATAATTTCATTTACCGGCTTAAGTATTTGTGGGTGCATCCTGTTTTAACACCCAAGACAGATTTAGCTGGCGCCAATTTATAACTGTTTTCAGCTTGTGTTTTCTCAGACTAACCCACATTCATTGTTTCACACTGGTTCATCTGTTTTCTGGTGGCATTTCAATTTGCAGGTCCAGCTCTCTGCCTTTTTATTGCCTTTCATCTGGAGACAGTTGCTTGGTGTTTTAGTCTTGTGTTTCCATTTTCTATAGCTTTCTAAAAGGCAAAATGCAGACATATTACACAAATTTACAATCCTTTCCCCAGTGGACAATCAGTCGAGTAGCTCATGTTCAACAAGGTGATTTCTAGACACAGCCACTACCAATGGAAATCTACAAATCTCATTCCATTTATAGGAGTTGAAGAAACAACACAAACTTAAACAAACAAGGAAATTACATTGTATAACCAAGGAAGAATCAAGATTGAATCTCTCCACACATTTCATTCATCTATTTAAAAAGGGACCTGTCTATGTGGGATATCTGAGGGCTGTTTGCAACTTTGCATCATGATTATAAATCCTGTTTGAAGTTCACTACTTTGCTTGAGGACAAAGAGACTAAGCCAAAAATCTATATATAGGTTGCTGCCTTTCCAGAACTGTGACCATGTTGTGCATGGAGTCCGGACTTAATATATAACTTATGATCTGTAAAGGCAGTCTCATTCCCTTCCTCGCCATACATGTTAACAGTGTTATTGCAGTCCTGTTCTAGGTAGGTTGAGGGTAGGTAAAGTAAACTTGGATCCTACCCAGGTTTCATCTATGAGCTTTGATTGGTAATGGCTGTTAGAAAAAATAAGTTTGGTTGGGTTGAAGCTAGCTCAGCTTGTTGCAGTTTGTAGAAGCCTGTGTTGTGAAGAGCAGTCCTACATCTGAAATCTGCAACAAATATCCCTGTTCCTATCCTCCTAGCAGCGATCAAAAGCATCATTATCAAATCTAGGCCTAAGTCACAGGATTCGGCGAATTTTAACCTTCATGTTCGAAATTCGCAAAACATAAACAAAAAATTAGAATTCGTTCAGGTTCGCCTATAAGTTCAGCCAATATCTCTTGAACCGGTGATAGATGTGAGCGATAGACTTTCTGTGATTTCTAATAGACAGCTCGGTTCAATCGACACTGTCTCTCAACCCAAAGGACGGGCCCTTCATCTAATTCTTTGCCGCCTGATCGACCCTGATCAATGCCCAGCCCAGTGCCCACCATCATAACCTGGCCTCGAGTATCGCAATAGCCCACATGCCGTGTAAAAAAAACAGAGGGAGGATATCCTCCCTATGCCCAAAGGGTGGGCCCTTCATCTAATTCTTTGTCGCCTGATCGACCCTGATCAATGCCCAGCCCAGTGCCCACCATCATAACCTGGCCTCGAGTATCGCAATAGCCCACATGCCATGTAAAAAAACCAGAGGGAGGATATCCTCCCTATGCGCGACGATATCCTATATTGTTTGGTGGCTGTATTCATTCCTTGTGAATTTCATTCTCAATGGCAGTATTCCCTAAAAGTGTCATTCAAGTCTAAGCATAATAGAGGCCCTATCAAGTCTATTCAGCCCTGAGCAGGATGGAGCAAGCACAAACAAGTTTTGATGGACCCGTGTGCAAAATACAGACGTGTCAGCTTTGAGAAGGCGGCACAGGAACAATATTCTTGTGTAATTTCATTGGTATTGTATAAAGTATAAGCAATATTAAATTGATATAACATATAATTTATATGTTTTAACTTTTTATTGTGATATTAATTTTTTATGTTTATATTTATATTATCTATAGATTAGATATCATATATTTATATGTATTATATTTTATAATTTAGTATTTTTAATAGATATAATTTAGTATATATTATAGATATGATACGTAAATATATTATTGCATATAGTTTATATTTTGAAAATATATATATTGACAAACTTAAGGCCGAACCTCGTTTCGAACTCCATACAAAACTTCGAATTTGAACCCGAATTTCATGGTTGCCAAACACGAATTCGAACCTGAACCATGTGACATAGATCTAGGCTAATTGCAAGCAAGTTCATGAATAGAAACATCAGTTGAACAGCCTCATCTTCAATCTGAGCAAATCTAGGCAAGATCTGACCTATTCCTGACCATCAAGCAGCAGTAAAGAAGCCTATTTTTCCAATTCTTCACAGCATTCTGTTCTTTTTAGGCAACCAGTGCATGTTTTAACTTAGAGTAAATGAACCCGGGCCGATTCAATACGGAACTGCCGGTTTTGAGAAAATCGGCTGGTTCCGTACTGAATCGGTCGGTTCCTTATCAAACCCAGTCAGTTCAGTATAGAGCCGGCCAAAAACGGTCAGATGTCACCAGTTGGCCTAGAAAGGTCACAGAACCAATCGGACCAGCCGGTTTTGCTGGTTCCAAGCCGGGTCTAATAACACTGGTGACAACATGTGTATGGATATCACACAATGAGGTCATCCCTCTTATCCATGAAGTGCTCTGCATATAAATCCATTTCATACATGATCCACCCAGCAGGTCTGTCCAAGTGACTTGTATATACTACCTGAATATGTTGTCACTCTTGCCTAGTAGCTAAGAGGTGGGAACATGCATCAAGGGAGTATCTAAATATTATAAACAGAGGGAGGTGATCCATCAATACACCCATATACTCCAAAAGGTCTGAGACTCCCACAAACCAACAACATGCTTGCTCCAGGGGGAACAGTCAAAGCAATGGACTCTGATGAACAGTAGACCAGGTATGAATATGCTCCAGGGGGAACAGTCAAAGCAATAGACTCTGATGAACAGTAGACCAGGTATGAATATCAATCCAGATTCCAACCCTGTGACAAAGTCAACAAAACCCCAAACATGATGTAGAAGGACCAAGCTAAACACAATATCAAGTAGGAGGGGATAGGCACCAAACACAGCAAGACTAATAGCCAGAGAAGTTGTCTACTTCATCTTATATTGCATCGAAGAAAAAGGGTCTGCAGCCTTTCAGTTGTGGCCCAATTAAACTCTAACAAACAAGGCCCCCAAACCTCAAAAATGGAAATAAATGTGGGCCAAATAATTGAAGTCCATGAGAGATATCTTGGACTATATGTCCTAGAAATGGTGTCGAAAACGCTATCTCTCAAGCAGAGCTAAGGACACTTAGCCATTGTTGACATAGGGCTAAAGAGCAACCTTCAAACTAAAGCAAGGCCTTGAGAACCAAACACCCAAGTATGTATAGGTGTTGGTGATCTCAATCTCCCCCCTCTCTTCTAAAGAAGAAATGATGGTCTAAAAATCAATCAAGGGTGTCTGTCAATATGAGGGAGTCTATCCATGCAAATCTTATTAAGCTCATCCTTAAAGGTGTTAGATGGGATTTGGTAGGAGGTTAGCATCCCATTACTCTAATCAATGTCTCATACAAATTCCTAGCCAAAACATCAACCAAAAGAATTATCCTATTAATTGTCGTGATAGTCCAAAACAAGCAAATTGGAATTATCAAAGACAAATTTGTCCTTGTTAATCTAATAAATGTGAGGAAAAGCCTTGAGTGAGCTAAAGAGTTCAACCAAAATCCTTTTTTTTAGTCGATTTTGATGAGGCTCATCAGAAGATTGAATGAGACCTGTCCTTAACATGTTAAATTGATTGGGGTTTTGCTCTTAGCACAAGTCAGCAGAGACTCTTCACGAGTCTCAACAAGGTTAAGTGTGAGTGGCATACTTTTCAACATTATCCTTTTAGAGCAATCTATTCAGCAAGACTACCCTCTTGCACTTTATCTCTATGTGCTTGCAGTTGATGCTCTGAACTATATGTTGGAGGTCACCATATTGCAAGGGAAAATTCGAGGAATTTGTTAAACAATAGGAAGCCATCTTCTCAATGTCCACTTTGCAGATGATTCAACTTTAATTCCTGAGTTGACATAACCACCTGAAGAAACAACTATTCTCTGCTTAAACACATTTTCAAAAGTTGTTGGAGCAAATGTTAGTGAGGAAAAAACAAAGATCTTTCTTACTGGCCAAGACGACCGCTGATTGATTGTATCATAAATGAAAGATGGTAAAACATGAGGAGAATATTCACTATTTGGGCATTCCCTTTGGTTTGCAACTCTCTATTCTTGATTAATGGAGGTGGATAATAGCAAATGCTTGAAAAAAATGAAGCTTGGAATGCTGTCAATCTTCCACTAGCCAAGAAGGTTAAAATTGTTGATAGAAATCTGAGCACATATATTACTCCCTATGTAGCCAGGGTGCCCGTACCCGAAGGTAGGGTACACGTACCTATACCGGGTACTTTGGTACTCATAGGGTATGTTTCCTGTTGTACCGCATATTGGGTCCATGTACCCGAGACTCTATTATAAAAAAAAAGAGGTACTTGTAGGCGAAATGCTACATCGTACCCCGTGTTTGGGTACTTCGTACCCCATGTTTGGGTACTCCGGGAGTGCAGCCAACTCAGTAAAATGCAATCCATTGGGGAAAATGTAAGGACCCCCAACCAAATCTGAACTAATTTTTCTGGTTTAGGACTTATGTCAAACACTTTGCAACATTGTTCAAATTCAACTGAATATTGTCCAAATCTGGTAGATTGATTTTACATTGATTTACAATGAATGTTTTTATGGTTTTGTGTTCAGCACTCGTGGAACATAATTTGACTACCAAATGTGCACATAAAAATATACATATGTATTTAATATTGAGAAATACACTCACATCAACGCAGGAATATATTTGGCAATTTGCAATTTTTTATTGCCTGTAATAGTAGTACAAATAGGTGTTTAAAATAAGATTTCAAGTGTACCTTCATGTCTGAGTTTGATTGTCTGTTACAGCCATAGTTTTAAAAACCGGTTGAACCGGCTGGTTCACCGGTTTGGTACCAAACCGGTTCAAACCGGTTCGTTACTGAACCGGCCAGTTCAGACACCAAACCGGTCTGACCGACCGAGACCGACCAGTTTACAACCCAGGCTGGTGCATGACAGCATGTATTTGTTTTTTTAATTTATATTGTTTTATTTTTTATTTTAATTTTACCTAACCTAATAACCACCCAACCCAACCCAACCCACTACAAGACGCACTCACTCACGAGTCACACCCACCTTTTGTTTTTTATGTTTGAAGTTAGAACTTTGGAGTCTGGAAGTTTGGACTGTTGCCAGTTGGAGAGTTGAGACTCACAAGAAGGGTGCACCGTGCATCTCTTGTTCAGTCCAAGACTCCAAGTAGTGGAGGATTTACTGCATAATCGTGGGTATAAATTATAATGACTTAAGGACTGTCTAGAAGGGGTCTGTTTGGACTTTGGAGTTATTATTTTTGTGGACAGTGGAACAATACAATATTGCAGAGATCGTGTTGAACCTGACGCTGCTACAGGAAGTCTAATATTTATTATTGATACCTTCAACAAGTAGTATCTAGCACATTCAACTTTGTGGAACTTGTTATGGCACTCAGGAAAACCATCTAGACTCTGGAAAAATTCAAGCAACTCCAGATCTGCCCATCCATTAAATTCAGGCATGTAAATACTAAACACTGTTTATCCATTTGAAGTTTGAACCAGACTAAACTTTAAAGCATTGAGTCACTGTTGTTATAAATTGGTTAAATTTACAGTGTTATTCCATCAAAGGTTTGCAAGTGTTAGCTCTTCTTTTAAGGTCTGAAATATATACACTTTTACACTTGATCAACAATACCACAAGCATCCATTTCATGCACAGCAGTAAAGTTTAAACACATAAATGTTACCCAATGCCCCAATACAGTTGATCACCACAAGTTGAGAGAGAGGCTGAGTTGGACTGTTGGAGATCTAGAGTTGGCAAGTTGGCAGCATGGACTTGGCAAGTTGGAGAGCTAGAGTTGGCAAGTTAGCAGTGCACTCTTCAATATCAGAGGTAAGTTAAAGTTTTATAAAATAAAATAAAATTTCTATTTACAGTTTACCAAATCACAATTACAGTTTGCCGGATTAAAGATTTGCTATTTATAATTTTATAAAAAGAATTAAACAGTAATTTTATAATTTTGCTCATTGTTGTTTCAACTTTCAGCCTATCAAAATTTAGAAATGGCCCCAAAAGCAAAAGATTCTGCATGGGCCCATGCAGATGTTGTTGACGGGGTGATGTATTGCAAGTATTGCAAGAAGTTGATTAAGGGTGGGGGAATTTTCAAGCTTAAACAACACTTGGCTGACATCAAAGGCCAAGTAAAGGCATGTGAAGCTCCATTGGATGTTATTGGACAAATTAGAGCTGATATGCAAGATCAATTTAAGAATTTTGAAGAGAGTAAGGCTAGGCAAAGAGAGATTGAGAAAGAAGTAGGAAAGAAAATAAGGCTCGCTGAACTGATGGGTGGGACCTATGCTCCTGGTTCAATTGAAGGCTCTTCATCCATCCCTTCTACTGATCTTAGGGATCATTTTCAGTATGTTCCACCTCCGAGACTACACAAGAGAAGGGTAAATCAAAAAAGAAGGGTGGCATTCAAAGCTATTTTACATCCTCTGCTAGTGCCAATGCTTCTCAGTTGCCTCCAACACAAGTTCATCCCACCTTAGATGACCACTGGAAAAAAAATACAAAGAAGTTGCCTATGAGTACATAGCTAGATGGTGGTATGATGTCGATCTGCCCTTCAATGTTGCTCGTTGTTCTTATTACCAACCTATGTGGGATGCTGTTATAGCTGCTGGTAAGGGCTTCAAACTCCCTCGTATGCATGACTTGTGGGGATCTCTTTTGCAAAAAGAGATAGAGTCCATAAATAAATACCTGAAGGATTTCAAACAGTCATGGGACAGAACGGGATGCACTATCATGTCAAATGGATGGACCAATTAGAAGGGTCATACTCTCATAAACTTTCTTGTCTCTTGCCCACAAGGAACCATGTTTTTGAAATCACGTGATGCATTTGATCAGGTGAAAGATGCAAATCTGTTATTTCGTCTTTTGGATGAGATTGTTAAGGAGGTGGGGGCAGCTAATGTTGTACAAATCATCACAAATAATGCCTCTAACTAAGTTCTTGCTAGTAAGATGTTAGAGGAAAAACATAAAACCATATTCTGGACTCCATGTGCAGCACATTGCATAGACCTCATGCTTAACGACATATGCAAACAGGATTGGATCAAGGACACTATAGAGCATGCCAAAAGCATCACCAAATACATCTACAACCACGGTTGGGTATTGAGCTCGATGAGGAGACACACACAGGGCGGGGAGCTTGTTAGGCCTCCAGTTACTAGATTTGCAACTCACTTCCTCACGTTGCAATCTCTCATTTCCCAAGCACAAAACTTAGAGAAAATGTTTTCAAGTGATGAATGGAATTCATCCCAATGGGTCCCCACAAACAAAATGGAAAAGACAACAAGAAAAGAATTAAGAGCAGTAGAGGTTGTGGCAATTACTGAGCCACTTGTTAAGGTGTTGCGGTTGGTTGATGGGGAAAAATTGACCATGGGCAACATTTATGAAGCTATGGATCAAGCAAAGGAGCAAATAAAGGCAACATACAAAGATAGAGTAGCCAAGTATGGACCTATTTGGGAGATCATTGATAGGAGATGGAACAATCAACTCCATCGCCCTATACATGCAGCTGGGTATTTTCTGAACCCAAGGTATCAATATAGAGATCATATTGATCGAGATCCGACTAGGGAGGTAGTAGATGGATTGTATTCTTGCCTTGAGCGCATGGTCCAAATGAGGCGGACCAATTGGAGATACATCGACAGATCATCTCTTTCACCGCCGCCACAGGTACCTTTGCCAATAATGTGGCTAAGATTTCAAGAGAGGTAGACCAACCAGGTAAACATTTCCATTGTTTGATTAACTTTTGTTTTTAAAGTTTAAATTGCAATTCTTAAATTGTAAATACTAAATACTAAATACTGCAATTCTTAGCCAAATTCACAATCTAATTTGTTGAATTAACTACGTTGACTCTTCACATTTGCAGCACAATGGTGGATTGCATTTGGTAACCATACTAAACTATTGCAAAGGTTTGCAATTCGAGTCCTTAGTCAAACCTACAGCTCTTCTAGGTGTGAGCACAATTGGTCTTTGTTTGAGTAGATTCATACAAAGAAGAGATATCGCTTAGAGCAGAAACGGTTAAACGATCTAGTCTTCGTGCAGTCCAACCTCCGACTCAGGCGCAACCAATTGATGAGCAAAAGACCTGATACGGATCCCATTTTGTTGGATGATATAGATCCAACCTCAAATTGGGTAGTGGAGACCCAATCACCAGAGTTTGGTGATGACAGATATTGAGCTGGAGGACTTGCTGGATGTTCTGTTGGATGAAGATCCTCTATTGTCGATGCGATCAGTTCATTCAGGTGTAGATCCTGAGATAGCAGTGCCAGGCATGACGGGCACTAGTCAACCAGGACCTCGTACTTATAGTCGTCGACATTCAGCCAATACTGCTACTTCATTAGCAAATGACTTTGATCCTGAGGAGCCCGAGACTGAGCTAGATCATGATGCCTTCGCTAGTCCCTCTGCTTCTTCTAGTTCTAGCAGTGGCACTAAGTTTGATGATGAGCATTGATGATGTATTATGTAGTTGATTATGTAGCATATTTTTTGGACTCTACAGGCCATATAGTCTTGTACTATATAGGGCCTACCCGCCTACGCCTTATGGATTATGTATTTTGTTCTAGTTCCAATATCCTAGATATGTTTTATCATTTATGTATTGCACAGAGTCCAGATTCCAGACTAGAGTACACTTTGTGCCATTTTGATATATTGACTCTTATATGGTATATACATGAGCGGATTTTGGTTATTTTGTCTTCAATGCCTTGGAATCATGGATTATAATATTAAAAATGTTGTTTTTCTTTAAAATTTAAATATTTTATGTATGTTTTAGCAAACCAATTCATTAAATTCAAATCGGCCGATTTATGACCGATTCATTACCGATTCTAATTCCAATTTCGAGTTGACCCTTGACCGATTCCAAGTCTAATTCCAATTTTTAAAACTAGGGTTACAGCTGACTGGTACAATGATTTATCAAATTTCCTGTAACTTACAGTCTTCCAATTGATATCTACAGAGACTATGATTTCAAATTTTCAATCTGAATGGTCATTGTTCAAATAATCATCGAATTTATAATTATGAATAATGATTTGTAATTTATGAAGAAATCTATATGCATGTATGATGTGACTATGACATAATATATATATATACACACACACACACAATACCCCTGACAAAACCAAGTACCCTTTTTCAAAAAGTGGTGTCCCTATTGATTTTTGTACCTAGGAAAGTGTTCCCCTAGGTGACTTTAACCTTAATCACTTAAAAGAGGGAAATAAAGTGACCCTTGCATTAAATGACTTGAGATGAGCATTTAATGCGACTTTAAAGATTAAACTCAATTTCTGATAAATTTAAGTGGGTAAGTGAATTTAATATTTATCAGATTTAAATGAGAGCATTTAATCTCATCCACCGATCTAGTCTAATCTCAGCCATTGGATTAGATGGCTCCTCGCCTACCTAGGGTTTAGACAAAAAGGCAAGGAAAGGCCATTTCCCTCACTTTTATTGATTAAGTGAGAAGAGGAGAGGAGAGAGAGGAGGCACGAATTTCAAGGCAGCTGAGTATTTTCCAGGCAACACAAAAATCAAGGTGAAGTTTTTTGGATTGGCACGCATCCCAAGGTGTTTGTACAGCACGTTTTTGTTGGCATGGTTTTCGAGGACATGTTGGGCACAAATATCGAGAAGGTTGGCACAATTTTCAAGGCTGTGTTTTGCATAGAAACCAAGGCCGTACACAACACAGATTCCAAGGTTCATACAGTCTATATAGACTGTCATTTTTGCATAGAAATCGAGGAGATATTTCGGCATAGATTTCAAGGTAGTGGGCACAGAAATTGAAGAACTGCTTTGGCTCAAATTTCAAGGCTCAATTTTGGCACAAAAATCGAGGACGCATTTTGGCACTAAAATCGAGAAAGTCTGGGTGCATTTAATGCAGTAGAGATACGCTGTACTTCTGTTCTACTTGTTCCATTTCACTGAAGAAATAAAAATACTCTCACTCCTGACAGGTTTTCCCCTTGTGAGTTTCTCCTGGGCATGTTGCCAAAAATTTACTGTGTCTGAAAATTTCATGGTGCGCATTTATTTCATTTTCTGTCATTAAAAGTTGAGTTACAGCAGTGTTTATTTCAGTCTGAAAATCAATGTTATTTCCATCCTTATGCATTTTTGGGTTGGGCATTAAATTGAGATATTTTTGAAATTTAAACCGATGGCTGAAACTGAGAAAAACTTACATGGTATCAAAGCAGAGTGGAGCACAAAATTAATTTTTGCAAACAGAACAGTAATTTCCAGAATTTTGAAAATATCTTTTGACAATAACAACATTTTGTTGAAACTTGTTCTTTGAAAAATATGACTTCAACCAGACTGAGAATGGAGGATGGGCTTGATGGGGCTGGGAATTTTGTCCCATGGAAGGCCAGGATATTGCTTGTATTGGAAGAGAATGAGCTATGGGATGAGGTAGCCAATCATACTACTACTCACCCCATTGTCATTTCCAATGCTACCACAGATCCAGTTGCGTTGGCTACCTTCAATAAGAACATTAAGGCTAGAAGGATAATTCTTGATGCAATTAAAGACCATGTCATTCCTTACATCTTAAGTAAAGACCGAGCTTATAAGATGTGGGATGCTTTGACCGGATTGTTTCAAAGCTCAAACGAGAATAGGAAGATGGTTTTGAGGGAGAAGCTGAAGAGTATCAAGATGGTCAAAGGTGAGGTTATGTTGATTTACCTTACTAGGTTCTCATAGGTAAAAGATGAGCTTGCAGCAGTTGGGGAGATTGTTCCTAGTCCAGAGCTAGTGCAGACAGCTATGAATGGGGCGTCAAAGCCTTGGATTGTATTTGTGGAGGCTTTGGTTGCTAGAGAGAACTTACCATCATGGGACAGGATGTGTGATGATTTTGTCCAAGAGGAGACTCGAAGGAGTCTTGTGCAGGGCAGTGCTTCTACTAGTAGGGAGGATGAAGAGGATGTGGCTTTGACAGCAAAGGGGAAGAAGAAGAACAAGAAGAGTCCCAAGAAGGGTGGGGCCAAGCAGCAGGGTGGGCAGAAGAAGGATTTGAGCACTGTGTTGTCCGCCAATTGCACACCAGCAGCAGAAATCTTCCGAAAGCTGTCTCCTCACTTGAGAAAGTGGGAGAGGTGTGACCTTGGGGGCAAGCACAGAGCTAGGTACTGTCACCTACTCCTAGCTCCTCTGCTTAGGCTAACTCCTAACGAAGCCAAGGGGGGTAGTCCCTAACAAAGAGTTTTCTATGGCTCAATGTTTAAGTTAATTTTTAAGATGTTTTGGATGCGGATGGGTGTTTGTTTAGGAGTTACTTGTGATTAGAAATGATTAAGTTTATGAATGTGACACGTACATCAGAGCAATCCACGTTGCTCCTAAACAAACACCCATCCGCATCCAAAACATCTTAAAACTTAACTTAAACATTGAGCCATAGAAAACTCTTTGTTAGGGACTACCCCCCTTGGCTTCGTTAGGAGTTAGCCTAACCGGAGGAGCTAGGAGTAGGTGACAGTACCTAGCTCTGTGCTTGCCCCCAAGGTCACATCTCTCCCACTTTCTCAAGTGAGGAGACAGCTTTCGGAAGATTTCTACTGCTGGTGTGTAATCGATGGACAACATCTTTTGGCACCGTTGCCGGGGACAAATCTTTTTGTTCCTGGACAACCTTTGTTTCTTTTAGTTTTTACCTTTTTTTTTCCTTTTTGGTAGATTTTTAGTCCAATCGCTCTCCGAAATTAGACTTAAGTCCACCTAGCGACTCCACTGTCAGTTAACACCTCAAGGTATTCTACTAGAAGAAACTCGGTAGGTTTGGTCGATTTCATCCCTGACCCCAAAAAGGTCTTAAGGAGGAGATTAAACAAACTATCTTCTCGCAGGATCCTTGCAAAACTTGGATCTAAGTCTGTTTCAGACATCCACATTTTATTTCCTGAAAACACTAATACCACAGTTTTTGACATAATGGGCAAGTATTTTACTCAGCTTGACTTTTCTCAGATAGCAGGTCAACCCCACCATCTTCCAGACAAAGCTGTCGAGAAGTTCCCGATGTATACAGGCACTGATGCCATTACCTCCGCCATGCACCTCAGAAACTTTTCTAGGTGTATCAACGCTTATGTCAATGATCCGGTCAGCCAACATGATGACGTGTATATGAAGTTATTTGCTCTCTCTGGATGGAAAGGCGAGCCACTGGTATAGCAATTTACCAAACAATTCCTTTAATAGTCTAGCAGCTTTCAAAACTTCTTTCACCAACAAGTTCAGTGAAAAGAAAGAACCTCGGCATCAACTTGTGTCCTTGACCAACATAAAGAAGAAAGACACAGAAACAATGGACGAGTTCAATACTAGGTTCACGGAATTATCAAATGCCATCCCTACTGAGTATGCCTCAACTAAACCAACCATCCTAGTATATTACATTGAGGCACTTAGTGGCAAAATGCAGTACCAGATCAGAGACAATGAGCCTGCTAACTTGCTCCAGGCTCAGGAGATGGCAATCAAGATTGATCTGAACATGGAGTCATCTGGTGAGTCCAACCTTCATGGTTATTCAAGGTCTTCAACTCTGTTGAAAATCAGTGAACCAAAAGACAAGGATCCTTTATCAGGTATGAAGGATGCCTATGAAAAACAAATGATTGAGATGAAGAGGGAGATGAAGAAAAATATGGACGAGGCAGAGCAGAAACACTTAGCACAGTTAAAAGAAATTCAAAATAGGGTGATCACAATGGAAAGAACTCAAACTCAGTCCACTCCTAGAACCTTCCCTGCCAAGCCAACTTGGCAAAGAAAGCCTCCCAACCATGAGCAAAGGCCTCCCCATCAGCTAGAGGCCGCTAACATGGTTGAGCAGTATAAACCATTTTGCAGAGCATGCAGAGATTTCCATGAGGAATCTGGCTGCCACTATGCGTGCTATGTTCAGGAGCATGGTCATCCTGAAGGTTGCAGTCCGAATACGTTGACAAGCGAGCCTGACTTTATCAATAACATAGATGACATCCCCAACATCCCCATAGGAAATTGACCAAAGGCCAATTGTTATGAAAAGAAAGTTGACAACCTGACTCAGTACTATGGTGAGATGCCTTCAGCCAACCAGATCAACAATACCCGAAACTTCAAAGGGATCGCTTATCAACGAAAGGGTCTTCTACACAGAATATTCCTAAGGTAACAGCTCCTAATCCTCCCAAAGAAGTTGAAACAAAAGAAATTGTTGATGTATTTTGACTTAGGTAATTGGTTAGCGAATACAAAAGTCCCTGTTCCGGTCCTTGAATTATGCAAAATCCCTAGCCAAAGAGAGAGACTTTTGAAAATCTTAGAGCCTCAGAGTAATGTTGATCCTCAAGCTGAAGAAAGTTCTTCAAGTCCTTTAAAACCTATTACCCCTAAGAAAGTCACTTTTTCCGATACCGTGGAGCGGATTTGGAATAATGTCTTTACTAATCCTCCTATAGTTCTACATACTAGGGACCCAAGAAAAGAAGATCATCCCCCTTTCTACGTATCATTGATGATGGGTGATCTTCTTCTATATAATTGTATGTTAGACTCGGAATCTAGTTCCAGCATCATGACCAAAAAAGTCATGCAACAGCTTGACCTAAGGACCACGAGACCTTAACAGAACGTGTGTGCCATGGACTCTAGACCGATCAAGGTCGAAGGGATGATTGAGAACCAGCTAGTCAAATTGGCCAAGTATCTGGATATCCAGATCACAGTGGACATCCTGGTTATTGATGTTCCAGACAAATGGGGTATGTTGCTTTCTAGGAAATGGGGTGCCACTTTGGGAGGATCAATCCAGACGGATTGGACCTATGCTACCGTTCCAGCGTCAAAGTTTTCACTTGTTAAGTTGTATTCTGAAAAGGAAAAAAGGCACCATGTTGAAAACTCCCAAAGACCATTAAATGAGTATGCTTACCACACTGATGAGAATGGCTCCTATCAAATCAACTCCACCTTCTTGGAACCCATCCAAAAAGAGATGAAGACCGAAAAACTTAGTGAGTTGTGGAGAATGAATTTTGATGGTGCTTACTCTAAAATGGGCAAGGGGGCTGGTGTTGTCATTGTTTCACCAGAGGGTAAGGTTTTCAATTTTGCCTTCAGATTGGAGTTCGAAGCAACTAACAATGTGGCAAAGTATGAGGCACTTCTACTGGGCATTGAGATTGCCAAGGACATGAAGATTAAGTTGCTTGATATTAAAGGGGACTCTGATTTAATCGTCCAACAAGTTAAGGGTCAGTTTGCATGTAAGTGTCAAAGACTTAAAAACTATACAAATGCAATCTGGGATACAATGGAATTCTTTAATGCCCTTAACATAGAAGCAGTCCCTAGAGATCATAATAGTGCCTCCGATAGACTTGCAGTTTCAACGTCAACTTTTCAGCCATCGGATGAGATGTTAGAGGGGAATTGTCCTTTAGAGATTAACTTCAGACCTTCTGTTCCTGACAATGTTGAACATTGGCAAGTCTTCAAAGACGATGAACAGATTTTGAGATTCATTCATAATATCAATGAATTCCTTAACTTTAAAGCTAATGATCAAGAAGAAAACAAAGAGTACTATGGAGAAGGTGACCAGTTTAACAATCCTATCCCACGTGGTCTAGTTGCCTTAGAAAACATCTTTGACAGACAAGACAAAAGAAAAAAGCAATGTTGAGCAAATGAAACTAGGAGATTACATTGAAGTCAACATTGGAACAAAAACATAACCTAAAATTATAAAAATTGGAAAAGGTACTTCCGAAAAAGAAAAGAATAGCCTCATAAACTTGGTCAAAGAGTATAGGGATGTATTTGCCTTTACTTATGACGAGCTCAAAGCTTAGGGGAAGATGTATTTCAACATACTATTCCCCTAAAGCCAGAATGTCAAAAAGGCAAGCCTTTCAGACAAAAACTTAGGCAAATAAATCCTAAGTTAGCACCAATCATCAAGAAGGAGTTAGAGAAAATGCTAGCAGCAGGAATAATAGCTCCCACTAGACATTCCACGTGGTGCTCTAACTTAGTAGTTGTAAGGAAGAAGAACAGGAGCATAAGAATATGTATAGATTTCAGGAATCTAAACATAGCATGTCAGAAGGACAATTACCCCCTCCCCAACATGGAGACCCTCCTCCAACGGGTCACTGGATCGAGCATGATATCGATGCTGGATGGTTTTTCGGGCTATAATCAGGTAGTCATTCAAGAGGAGGATAGGCATAAGACCACCTTCACAACTCCTTGGAGCACTTTTGAGTATCTGAGAATGCCCTTTGGCCTTTTAAACGCAGGAGCTACTTTCCAAAGGGCCATGGATTATGCTTTCAAGGAGTTGATTGGCAAAGTCATTGAGATCTATCAAGATGATCTCACTGTTTTTTCGAAAGAAAGATCTAGCCATGTTGGTCATCTCAGGCAGATTTTCGAGCGATGTAGGAAGTATGGCATTTCTCTAAATCCAGCTAAGTCGGTGTTAGGCATAGAAGAGGGAAAACTCTTAGGACATATCATCAACAAAGACGGTATCAAAATTGATCCTGAGAGAGTAGAGGCCATAAAAAAGATCACTCTCCCTAAGAATGTTAAAGCCCTTCAGTCATTTAATGGTCATGTCAATTTTATCAAGAGATTCATTCCAAACTTGGCAAAATTAATGAAACCCATGCAGGCCTTACTCAAGAAAAATGCTAAGTTTGTGTGGACCACTGAAGGAAGGAAAGCCTTTGATTCCATAAAAAATGCCATTACCAGGTCTCCAGTCTTAGTCAGCCCGGATTACGCAAAGGATTTCATGATCTTTTCATTTGCCTCTGAAGATACCATTGCTGGTGTGTTGCTCCAAAAGAACTCCGAAGGATTCGAGCAGCCCATAGCATTTATGAGTAGAGCCTTGCAGAATTCCGAGCTAAAGTATACCATCATGGAGAAGTAAGCTTATGCCTTAGTCAAATCATTAAAATATTTTAGGACTTATATCGGGTATTCCAAGGTTACCGGATATGTTCCCCACATTGCGGTCAAGGGTATCCTTTCTCAAAAGGATTGTTTAGGAATAAGGGGTACATGGGTATCCAAGATTCAGGAGTATGACCTTGAGATAAAACCTACTAAATTAATCAAGGGACAAGGCCTGGCAAGAATGCTTACTCAAAAGAACGAAGAAGCTATTGAGATGATTGCAGAAAATGATATCCCGCAACCTACCATGACTCCTTCCCTTCAGAACCTTGACAACCACTGGTATTCAGACATCATTTTCTTTCTCCTCCATCTCACTTGCCCGGATCACCTCAAAGGACACAAGCGTAGGGCTTTGAGACTTAAGACCGCTAGGTATTGCCTTACCCAAGAGGGTCTGGGTTGGAGGAACCTAGATGGTATTATACTTAGGTGCATCAACGAACAGGATTCTAAGAAGATATTAGCAGAGTTTCACTCGAGATTTTGTGGAGGCCACTATGCAGCAAATACAACTGCCCACAAAATCTTGAGAGCTGGTTACTATTGGCCAACCATTTTTGCAGATGCTCACAAGCATATCAAGTGTTGCCAAAAGTGCCAGCTGTTCACTGGGAAGCAGAAGTTGGCAGCTCTTCCCCTTACTCCGGTTGTTGTCCTTGCCCCTTTTCAGCAATGGGGGCTCGATTTTATTGGAAAATTCAAGGATAATTCCAGCAATGGTTTTTGTTGGATTCTCACAGCAACCGATTACTTCACCAAGTGGGTAGAGGGTATACCCACTAAGACTGCCACTGAGAACGTTGTTATAGACTTCATCGAGGAAAGAATCATCACCAGATTCAGGACTCCCTTAAAAATAACAACCGATAATGCCAAAGCCTTCAGTTTCGAAAAAAATGAATGACTTATGTTTTAAGTATGGCATTATCCTATCCCACTCATCCGATTATTACCCACAGGGCAATGGACTTGCTGAGTCCACCAATAAAAATTTAATGTCAATCCTCAAGAAGACTATGGGGGATAATAAGAGATCATGGGATAGTAAAATTAAGTATGCTGTGTGGGCGGATAGAATCACTAAAAAGAACTCAACTGGTAAATCACCTTTTGAGCTGGTGTATGGACTCACAGCCACCTTTCTGGTCAGTATGCAGATTTCAATCTTCAGGATGCTAAGTGAGTATGGCACAGAACAGGCAAAAATGGAGCAGAGAATAAACCAGATTGTAGAATTTGATGAATCCCGAAGAGCTGCCCTTGATCAGTCACTCAGACATCAAGAAAGTATGAAGGGCACTTTTGATAAGTCAGCCAGGCCAAGAGCTTTCCAAATCGGAGATACCGTTCTCTTATGGGATAAGAGAAGGGAGAAGCCTGGAAAGCATGGGAAATTGGACAGCCTTTGGAAAGGCCTGTTTATCATCCGCGACACGACTGGCACCAATTCTTTTTTCCTTAACACTATGGACGGAGAAATTTTAAACCTGCCCATGAATGGCCAACACTTAAAGCCTTTCTATCGAAACAACCTCCAAGATGACCAAGGGGTCATCACAGGGCTTTTCTAAACCTATCCTTGTTGTATTTCTATGTACTTTACTTTTGTATCATATGTTATGAATCATAACTTCGTAGAATGTTGCATTAAAGCTCTTTCTTTTGTATACTAGCATTTGTATCATATTTCATTCTATATATGCCGAAAAAGAAGAAGTTTATTTCCATGTACTTTATTTCGAAAAAAGCAAAAAATATTTTTTGGTATTTCATCATGGCATATTTTTATCATATACATGGAACTAAGACACTTCTGTTTACATGCAGGTACCAGAGATTCCCGGATTCTTATGCACTCTTTTTTATCAATAGATCAAGCAAGTACCTGTCCCACAGTTGGAGCCACATGTTACCAACTTCTTTGTACCATAGTTGGGTTACCTGAGGAGTCGTCAGTTGATAGACCTGTTTAAAGTCTGATTCCAGTGTATCAGTTGATCTGTCTGCTTGTCTAGCCAATATTGGCTAGTCACTTTTTTATTTGAATAATTTTGATCATGGCCCCGCGGGGTTTGTAATAAAATGTGCTAGTCGGATATTTTTGAGTGGTTCGGTCTCTAGAGACGTAGAATCTCAAATAGGGTATTCTAGGGAGTTTTTTGCCCCTGACAATTATGTTTTGCATTCAGCCGAGTATACTTGACGAGGTTTTCTCCCGCTTCCTCCAAAGCTGGAATGCCCGAAGTTGAATTCTGGGCCTTGGGGGGTTATTAGAGCCCAACTGAGTGTTATAAGCCTACTAGACATTATTTAGATAGATCATGGTCATGTTCTAAGTCATCTGGACACAAAAATTTTGAAAAAATATTTTTCGAACAGTGAAAAATTATTTTTTAATTTTTTAAATTTTAATTACTTTTCCTAAGTTTTTTGGGTTAATTTTTCCATAAATTAAATGGAAAAAACCCATTCATGGTAAATAAGTCATCCAGACTCAGAATTCAGTGATTGAAGGCTCTAACCTTAAGCCAAAAATCATTTTTTATCAGCCAGCCAATCAGAGTCAACTTTCATATTAGCAATCGGACACATAATGCATTTTTACTCAAAAAAGTCAGTTTTGAGTAAAAAAATGATTTTTATTAAAAAAATGATTATTTTGGAGAAAACTAAAACTCTCCAACTTAATCCAAATTCAGTAAAATAAAAGGCTAAATGACATCTCATGAAACACTTATGATGATTGGAGTTATCATAACTCAACTTCAGTCATCATTAAGAGAGCAATTAATTTATTATCAGTTATCAGACATGTCATCTCCAGCTAAAGATGAGATGGAGAGCTCTCATTGGTCCGGTGATTTGATCGAAGTGAAGACTGAAGCTTACACCATCAGTAGGCTTCCCAGACCTAACAAAGTAGGTTTCCAGACCTTGCAGGCAGCTTTCCCATGCAGCAGGGTGCCTTCCACACGTGTGGGCTCATCTGTGGGTGGATTTCAGTGTTTAGGGTTGGAGTGGGGGCACCTTGCCTGGGTGGAGGCCTCCCCTCACTCCCAGTTCTTCGATTTAGGTCTGGCATCTCTGTTTGGTGGCCAGGCTGGTTAGGATTTGAGGATTGGTTTTAGGGTTTTAGCACTCTCTCATTGTACAAATAGAGGCTCCTTTAGCTCTATTCAGATGGATCTTTATGCAAAGAACCTCTGGTGAATTACTGTAATGCTTGTTGGAGCAACTAGAGCTATGTTACAATACTAGTCACTTCTTTTCTTCCTTTAGGCAGAGGCATGCAGTACAGCTATTTATCTTCAAAACAGGAGTCCCCATCGTGCCATGGGGAACATGACACCTGAGGAGTGTTTCACAGGCAAGAAACCTGAGGTTAACCATTTTCGTATATTTGGTAGTTTGACTTACTCTCATATCCCTTCTGAGAAGAGGACAAAGTTGGAGCCCACCGCAAAGAAGGGCATCTTTGTGGGCTATGATGAGACTTCGAAGGCCTTCTGTATTTACCTACCTTCTCAGAGGAAAGTTGTTGTGAGGAGGGAAGTGAAGTTTAAGGAGGAGTGGTCCTTCAGGAAGTCTAGAGAGTTGAAGCAAGGAGAGCAGCAAGTTCCTACACCTCAAGCAGTTACACAGGTACTGTTAATACAGCAAACAGGATCACAGGTTTTCGGGGTTACTGGACCACACAGTATACAGGTTCACCAATTTCAGAGGTTCAACCAACAGAATCTTAGGGGACAAGTTTTGGGTCTCAAGTTACAGGTTCGTCGTACAGAGCTTCAAGATCACAAAGTTCACCGGTTGTTGGTACACCAGCTTCAGGTTCACAGGTTACTGGGGTCTCTACCTCTAGTAGTTCTTAGATGAGGACAGACCAGTGTGGGAGCCGCCTCCAAGGAAGAAGATGCCTAAGTGGCTTCAAGACATCTTGAAGGAAGCAAAGGAGTTTGGAACTCCCAGGGAGCTTGTGAGGTCTATTTAGATGCCAGACAAATTGGGTATGGCATTAGTGTCTAGTCTACGTGATTCAGAGCCTTCTACTTTTGAGGAGGCCTCCCAGCACCATGTTTGGCAAGATGCCATGATGGATGAGTACCATTCCATCGTGAAGAACGATGTTTGGGAGATAGTTTCAAGACCTGAGGGGAGGTCAATGGTGACTTCTCGGTGGCTTTACTAGCTAAAGCATGATGTTGATGATAGTGTGGAGAAGTACAAGGCCAGATTTGTAGCGCAGGGTTTTTCACAAGTTGAGAGAGTGGATTATGATGAGACCTTTACACCAGTTGCTTGTTATACTTCGATCAAGGCTTTGATTTCCATTGCAGCAGAAATGGGTTGGAAGATCCATCAGATGGATGTGAAGACAGCATTTCTCAATGGAATCATACAGGAGGAGGTGTATGTTGAACAACCTCGAGGCTTTGAGATTCATGAGAGAGAGTCTCATGTCTGCAGGCTGAAGAAAGCCTTGTATGGGCTGAAGCAAGCTCCTAGAGCTTGGTACTTCAGGATTGATTCTTACTTGCAGCGGATGGGGTTTCAAAAGAGTGAGGCAGATTTACATCATGGTTGGAGATGATCCGCTCATTCTTCTGTTGTATGTGGATGATCTATTTATCATAGGGGGAGAGAGACCCATTGCAGCTTGCAAGAAAGATCTTGCTTCAGAGTACAAGATGATAGATATTGGGTTGATGCACTATTTTCTGGGATTGGAGGTTTAGTAGAAGCCTGGACATTTTTTCCTGAGACAGGGAAAGTATGTTGTTGATATTCTAAAAAGATTTAGGATGGAGGATTGCAGCCGATGTCGACATCGATGGTCACCAACTAGAAGAAGCTTCATGCTTATGAGGGAGAGTTGGTGGATCCTACATTATATTGTCACCTCATTGGTTCATTGATGTACCTGGTCAACTCTCGGCCAAATTTGTGTTTTGCGGTCAACACTCTTAGTCAATTCATGGTTGAGCCTAGGAAAGTGCACTAGGTAGCCGCCAAACATGTGCTTTGTTACCTTGCAGGGACAATGGAGTATGGTTTGGACTACAGGAGGTTGAATGGGATCGGGTTGATTGGCTTCACAGATTCAGATTGGGCAAGCAATGTGGCACACCGGAAGAGCACTTCCGAAAGTTGTTTCAGTTTGGGCTCGACAACGGTGTCGTGGTTCAGTCGAAAGCAGAAGTTTGTTGCTTTGAGTTCTACAAAGGCTGAGTATATGGCAGCTAGTTAGACCAATTCCGAGGCGTTGTGGCTTCGCAAGTTGCTGGTGAATTTATTTGATCAAGAGTTGAGGCCTACGGTTATCTACTGTGACAATCAAAGTTGCATCCAACTCTCTGAGAATCCAATATTTCATAACTGGTCAAAGCATATTGAAATCAAGTATCATTTCATCCAAGATTATGTTTAGAGAGTAGCAGTGACATTGCAGTACATTTCCACTGATGAGCAGGTTGCAGATATTCTGACGAAATCTTTGGGGAGGGGCAAGTTTGTCTTCTTCAAAAACAAGTTGGGAATGCTGCATAACGCCTTCCTCGATAAGAGGGGGTGTTGATTTGTGTAACTAGAAAAGTGTTCCCCTAGGTGACTTTAGCCTTAGTCACTTAAAAGGGGGAAATAAAGTGACCCTTGCATTAAATGACTTGAGATGAGCATTTAATGTGACTTTAGAGATTAAAGTCAATTTTTGATAAATTTAAGTGGGTGAGTGAATTTAATATTTATGAGATTTAAATGAGAGCATTTAATTGCATCCACCGATCTAGTCTAATGACTCTAATCTCAGCCATTGGATTAGATGGCTCCTCACCTACCTAGGGTTTAGACAAAAAGGCAAGGAAATGCCATTTTCATCACTTTTCTTGATTCAAGTGAGAAGAGGAGAGAAGAGAGAGGAGGCAGAATTTCGAGGCAGCTGAGTATTTTCCAGGCAACACAAAAATCAAGGTGAAGATTTTTGGATTGGCACGCATCCCAAGGTGTTCATACAACATGTTTTTGTTGGCATGGTTTTCAAGGACAGGCTGGGCACAAATACCGAGAAGGTTGGCACAGTTTTCAAGGCCATGTTTTGCATAGAAACCGAGGTCGACCGTCGTACACAGCACAAATTTAGAGGTCTGTACAATCCATACGAACTGTCATTTTTGCACAAAAATCGAGGAGATATTTCGGCATAGATTTTGAGGCCATGGGCACAAAAACCAAGGGACTATTTTGGCCTAAATTTCGAGGCTCAATTTTAGCACAAAATCGAGAGAGGCATTTGGCACTGAAATCAAGAAAGTCTGGGTGCATTAATGCAGTAAAGATAAGTTGTACTTCTGTTGTACTTGTTGTTCCATTTTACTGAAGAAATAAAAATACTCTCTCCTAACAGGTTTCACCGTTGTGGGTTTTTCCTGGGCATGTTGCCAAAAATTTACTATGTCCGAAAATTTCATGGTGTGCATTTATTTCATTTTCTGTCATTAAAAGTTGAGTTACAGCAGTGTTTATTTCAGTCTGAAAATTTATGTTATTTTCAGCCTTGTGCATTTCTGGGTTGGGCATTAAACTAAAATATTTTTGACATTTAAACCAGTGATTGAAACTGAGAAAAACTTACACTCCCCCTGCCTGTACCCATACCTATACTCGTACCCAAGTTTCCTAGCAACTTAGATTACTCCTCTAGTCTCTTTCCCTCTCAATCAGTCTATAAAATGTTCAAAAAAGTACTCAAACGCTTTTTATGGGGCAAGCAGAGTGCCTTAAGGGATTCTTCTCGTGGCTTGGCATATTTGCACTTTAACTAAGGGATCAAGGAGGATTGAGCATTGCAAACGTAAGAGTTAAAGGAGTGTTGAAATGATGATGTAATCTTCACATATGGCCATGGCTGACCTCACTATGTTATTGTATATTAGTGTGTTTCTAGGGTTCAGCTTGAAGCCAACTTAGTCAACACACATTTGTAGATTTTTCACTTCTATAACTGGCTTCAAGTTATACTCAGATTATCTATGTTTAATGCACATTCTCATTCAACATTCAGCTGCAAATGAAACTAACTCAGAAACATGTCTGAACTTAAAAGCAGAAGAGAATTCTAGCAAAAACACTGAGAGCAGAATTAAAATGACAGCCACACAGAAATTTCAGACTCCTATTTTTGCCAAATTGGCCAGGAAAAACCCACAAGGGGAAAACCTGTTTGAGAGATAGTTTTAACTTTTTATTATTTCTTCTTCAAAATGAATTGTACAGCAATCTTAATTAGCATTTAATGACAAACTTATCTCATAACCCATGATATCTTCAGCATAGAAATGTATGTCACTGCCTGGGACAGTACAGTACGGCCTCTTCCTCAATTTCTGTCCTACAGTATGGCCTCTTCCTCAATTTCCTCAATTAAAATGACAGGCTACAGTTTGCCTCAGCTTCAGTGCCTAGAAATTCATGTCACTGTACATACTTCTCTCTGTATGGACTGCTTCAGAAAATAACAGTACGGCTGCTGTAAATGCTGAAAACACTAGCGAAAAGCATGCCAGCCACCTCAAGAAATGTGCTCAATCCTCCTTGGCATGTGTGCCTGCTGTCTTGTTTTTCATGCTACTGAACAGTGCTGTAGGTTGCATTAAAATGCGTGCCCACAATGCTCTCTCTCTCTGCTGCTCCTCTCAAGAAGTCGACCTCCTCTCCAACTCTCTTGGTTTGGTTGAGTGAATAAAATGAGAAATGAAGTGCCTTTTTAATATTTTCCCTTGTCTTTTCACTTCCTCTTCCTGGGGTAGCTGAAAGGACACTAGATCAAGGGCTCACATTTAATCTAGTGTTTTCTCACCAATGGATGAGAAAAATCACTTTTCTCTCCATTAAATATTTTCTCTCTCAACTCCCACTTAAATTTATTTAAAATGTCACTTTATTCTCTAAAGTGAATTAATTACTCATCAAGTAATTAATATAAGGGTCGTGTCTTTTGTCCCCTTTTAGTGACAAAGGCATAAAGTCGCTAGGGGAACACTTCCCTAGGTAGAAAATTTCAGCAACATTTATTACACTGAAAGTAGCGATGTGCTCTACAGCCCAATATAGGGGAGATGTTGTAACGTTATGTTACGTAACATAACATGACCAAAAATATAAAAATAATTAAGAATTACATGTCAGCTCATTAAATAAAAAAAATTAAAACCAAAATAGATCCATCTTAAACACAGATTTATCAAGCACCAAGAGAGATCGAATGTAAATTTTTTTATCTCAAGGAAAAAATTTAAACCTCAAGAAATTGGATCATTTTTTTATGCTTGATAGATCCAGATTTAAGATGGATTTATGCCTTGGCAAGGGACCCACCTCTTAAGTGGTGGTATAAATAGTAAATACACACTAAAAAGCCAATTGTAAATTCATCATTTTAATATTCAAGTGATTCATTCTTTAGCATACACGCATCATATCAAGTCAAGTATTTATCTCTTAATCTTGGTTTGCATTTTCTTCTCTCTAGTTCATTGAGGGTTCTCTCACTAGTGTACATGATTACGCTCAAGGTGCACTTGCTAAGGTTTTATGATGCAATGTCCTGGTTCAGTCTTTCTCCTTGTTTATGGCAGGAATTATGGTTTGCAGATTGGTTCCATTCAATCCATTCACTTTCTTATGAATTTCAAGATGGTATCAACGCAGTTCTGAACCTCCATTATTTATTTGCTGCTGATTAGGATTTTCTTCTTTGTGCCAAGTGCCTAACTTGAGGATTTTTTGGAGCTGTATTTCATGGTGTTACAAGCCAAAGAAAGGTGTCTTTTTAAGACCATTAAGCATTTTTTATGAGCCTTCTTGGAGATCTTGTGCATAGCGTTGGAGCACCACAACTTGAAGGTTTACCAGCTGATTTATTTCAGCCATTTTTCAACAGCTGATTAGAGACTTTTACCTGCTGGCATCGCTGTTATTTTGTGACTGGAAACAAAATTTCAAATATTTTGCAGCTGATCTAAAGTTTTTAGGCCAACAACATTTTAGGTTTCCTATTAAACCCTCCTTCAAGGCCAACACCTCTTTTCTAGGATTGTCCTAAAAGTTTAAAACCTTAAATTTAATGCACTTTCTGTTGATTCTTGAGCAGCATCGAGAGTCATTCTCTGGGAGAATGGAGGCACCAGTTACCAGGAACTTGACTCAGCCTGAGGCTGAGAGCCATTCTCCGGGAGAATGGAGGCACCTAGTCAGTTACCGAGAACTTGATTTAGTCTGGGACTGAGAACTCAGCCTGGGGCTGAGAAGCCCTCTCTAGAAGAGTGGAGGCACTTGGTCAGTTACCAAGTTGTTGACCCTGGGTCAACTTGATGCAACCTAGGGCTGAGGCACCTGGTCAGTTACCATGACACTACTATAAGCCCTAGACTGGGTCTAGGCAAGTGATGCACTCCTCTCCTTGATCTATGGGCTATGGGACTTTCTCAAGGGACTGGCTACCCCTTGTTGAAATACCCAGCACAAGACCTGGTGACATTGAGGAGAACGAGATAAACAAATAATAATCCTCCTTGTTTTGATGATGTGCTTAGAGTTGTCATGAAGACCTAGAAGTTCTCTTGGATGACTTATTAAACCAAGAAACCCCCTTTAAGGCACCAAGCACTCTCGGCATTGGTCCAAGCACACTCTAAAGGACCTTGTGGTAAAAAGACTAAAGAAGAAATAAAAGTAAAAAAAGAATAAAAATAATCTTCGACTTTGTATTGTTATGGTGTCATCATTCATTGATGAGGTATAAATGATGTTGATCCTCATTTGCTTTGCATCATCATCTGATCTATTCCACTGAGGAAATTTTCAGTGGCTATCTGCTGGTATCTTTTAAGTTTTATCTTTTTCGGTGGCTATCTGCTTGTATCTTTTATCTCTCTCTATCATCACAGCAGCAACTAGTGTCTTCTCTGCTCCTGGTCTCGGCAGCTACACTAGGGCTTCATCTTTGTTGCTGCCCACACTCCACCTTCACAGAAGCCCTGTCTGAGGTTGCAACAGTCCACGGCAGCAGCTTTCAAGGGTTGCAGCAGTCCACGGTAAGCCTGCTAAGGCTACCCACAGTTCATGGCAGCAGCAGTTAAGGGTTACAGCAGTACACGGTAGCCCTGATAGGGCTACCCACAGTTCATGGCATCCCTGCTAGGGCCACTCACAGCCCACCCGAGCTCAGCAACCCGAGCTCAGCAACTTTGCTAGGGATTCCACAGGTCACAAAATTTTCTGTGAGGTTGTGCATCAGGCGGACCAGAAGAATATAGGCCGCTTGGTTGGGTGACTTTCATCTACATTCATCTCAGAATTCTGTTGAACAAACTCAGTTGATGTAACTATTTCTTTTCTATCTGTTCATGTACAAACTCAGCCATCTCATTTACAAGGTGGATTATTTGCTTTTTGGGGTTTTATTCCTTGAAAGGTTTCCCCAAGTAAAATTATTGTGTTCCTGTGCATCAGTGTAGATGGTTGTTTATCTTTACTACTGCTGCGTAATTCAGATATCTTAGTATCTAACTACAGTCTACTGCTGATATACCGTACAAGTCTGATTAAAAGTTGCAAGAGAACTATTACTGCTATTAAAGTTTAAATACATGTTGAATCTTTAACACTTTCTTCCTTTTCTCTGCAATAGTTAGCATTTTGAAGATTTCTCAAAATAAGCCCATACCTCATTTTCACCCAAGTCTATAAAGGTGAGTTTCGAAAGACTCTAAGGAGGCCTCTTCTTTACTATTGAACCTATGGACTAACAATGCATATTTGTCCAGTTAATGATGTTCATTATAATATTGCACAGAGCATATAATTACCCATCTTTGGAGCAAGGGTTTGTAGATGTACCCAGTAAAAATCCTCTCTTAATATTCAAGGTATGATTTCATCATTGTCACATTTCAGCGTGTTTGGATCAAGTACATGGGCCCATCTTCCAAGATATTGTGTATATCATCCTTCTATGCACGCGGTGATTGAAAGCATGAGTGTTACATATCATGAAGTCCTTATTGACCCTGCCACGTTTGGACATATCCTTTATCTCCTAGAAGTTGGTGGTTTTACACTAGATGCTTTAATCTATTATGATGTGAGGCATAATTTGCAGCCTTTGTAGTTTGTTAATAGTGACATTTTTGGGCCTATGACCACTTATGAAGGGCTTCCTTATCTTCTTTAATGGAGTTTATACTCACAGGTCCACAAGATCTGTCCCACTATTTTCTACAATGAATCTCAACATATTTCAGTGGACCTCTTCCTTCCACAATATGAATTCAGTCCCTTTTCAATGTACCATTTTCAATCTCAGGGACAGCTTGTGCCACCATTTGTACCTTCAGCCAACCAACATGCTTCAGTGGATCCTTCTTCTATACCTCTGTCAAAGACCACCTTCACCAGGCTGTGGAACCATCTTGGTGCAGGACATATGGCATCCAGGGGGGGATCTATCTTACTATACAGCCCGCATTCTGCATTAAGGGGGGAAGTTATGATCTAATGCCTTCTCTCCAAGACCTCTTGTTCAAATTAAAGAGGGATATTGTGAATAGAGTCAAGCCTATTTGAGCTAGGTATCCACAAACCCACTCACCTTTGTATCTTGGCAATGGTCAACCCTATATTCCAGCTGCACATCCATAAACCCACTCTTTGATTGCACTCAAACTCAATTAGTTCTATTCAAGATATCCCAAGGGTATTTGAGTTGAGTATCAATAAACAGACTCGAAAACTATAGTCGAGCTCTCTCAATGCGTATTCAAGTTCTCTAAGCTGTATTTAAGTTGGGTATAGAAGCAGAGTGTCATGGGTTATAGTCAAAGAGGACAAAATGAAAAAGTAAAACTGCCTAGAATGATGCGCCCAGCTTGCATGATGAAAACTACCTTGATTAAAATGCTCAAGAGCATGCTAAGCTCTCTTTGGAAAATGCGCATACTCTAAAATTGGCAAATACATGCACACTGTTGAAAAAAACTGAGATTTACTGCTTGCTGGTTTAAATGAACAATTTGTGATTTTTCACTTCAGCCGGTTTTGCATAGGCTTGAAGCTACTTAAAATTTTGCCGAACAATTTTAAACACACAGTAAAAATTACTAACAGGCTGAAAACAAATGCATGCACACCATAAAAATTTAACTCAGAGATTTTTGGCTAATCAGCCCTGGAAAAACCCCCACGGGGAAAACCAGTCAGAGAGAAGAGATTTTAATTATTTTCTTCAGCAATGTACAGGACAGAAAAATAGTGGAAAATACAACTTATCTCCACCGGCAAACTTTTTCCCAAAGTCTGGAAATGTGCTCAGCAAACCCAGCCGTACACCCTTCTCGATTTCTGTGCCTGAAATAAATGCTAATGTACAGCAGCAAACAGGCCGTACATTACCTCGAAAACTGTGCCAACAAAACAGTCCGTACAGCAGCTTAGAAAATTGTACCAGCAATCAATGCACCGTACTGTCTCAATATTTGTGCCAGCAATTTAATGCAGGCCGTACTGTCCCTCGAAAACCGTGCCAAATAAATGCTGATATCTTCCTCGATTTCTGTGCTGAATTTAATGCAACCGTACAGCCAACAAANCTGAATTTAATGCAACCGTACAGCCAACAGACAGGCCGTACTCACCTCGAATTCTGTGCACTATTAAATGCAGCCGTACTGTGATTAATGCAGGCCGTACCTCATCTTGGAAACTGTGCCAGCATTAAATGTTCAGTACTCCTCGATTTCTGTGCATGAAAATTTTTCTCTGCAAGTGAAGAAAACCCTCGTCCTTCTCTCCCAGCGCTCTTCTCTTCTCTTCTCCTGAAAATGAAAAGTGAATGTCCTTTTGCCTCCCTCAGCCTTTTTGTTTACCCTAAGTGAGTTTCTTAATCCAACGGTGGAGAAAGAATCAAATCAATGGATGAGATTGATTGAGAGTGAAAATCACTTTTATTTATTTCTCATAAATAAAATCACTCGCTCACTTAAATTTATCAAAAAGTGACTTTATTGTCATAAAGTCTCATTAAGTGACATTTAATGTGAGGGTCACCTTTTTCCCTCTTAAAGTGACTTTAGGCAAAAATTAAAGTCACCTAGGGAACATCTGCCTAGGTACAAAAATCAACACACACCGCTGCTACTTTTACTTGACACAGAAAAATAGCAAATCATGCTAAATAATGAAATAGGTAAACATAACTTCTGTTCTAAAAGTAAGGAGTAAAAATAGGAAAAACTTTCAGATCTAGAGCATGCACCCTGAAAGAATGCATGGACCCTCTTTCACTCTAAAATAGGGCAAGCAACACACCTCTAAAAGACATAGCTAATGCGCCTTCAAACTGTACAGAACTGCTGCTTCAAACTGGTGCGCTTACAAAGAAACCAGGTTATTTTAACATTAATGTCCACCAATGCTTGCCTGTTAAAAATAGCCTTCGAAGAGTTATCGTTTCAAATGTTGCATACAGGCCTTACAGTAAAGATGAAACAATTGAACATGTCTTTTGCAAATGCACAGCTTGCAAGGCCTCTACACAGCCTGCAAGATATTTTGGGCATGGTTTCAAACTGAATTTAACTAATTTTTACTGGCTGCCCTACTTTCACATTTGGATGATTAAGGGACAACTGCAAATTTTTTTGGCCCACAATTGGTTGTTTGCAATTGGATTTTTGGTGGAAATTCAAGTATAGGGCTACTTTTCAGAAGGATCCATCTCCTATTATCTTCTTCTTCTTAGGTCAAGCGAGGCTTTTTAAGCAGGGATTGCTTGTGTTTGTTGAAGATGTTGAATTCCTTACTATTGGGGCTTAAGCTCATGTGCTAGCATTTTGGCCCTTTTAGGATGGCAATTTCCTTATAGCCGCATTGTAGATTGAGGTAACTCTCTTTGGTCTATGATGTAACTCTTTGTTTCATAATGTAAAATACAATGCATTTCTCGAAAGAAAAAGGAACATCTATTGAGATTTGTAATTTCATCATTTTTGTATGTAAACAGTTATAAGGCAACCTTTTATAAGTGTAAATCAAAAATAGAAAGGCGCTGAAAATTACTAAAGCACCTGTAAAACCATTCACAATAAGTAATGCCACTCTATGAATACCGCCAAAATATACAAGAAATCAATAAGGTTTCCATGCTAAAAAAGTTCACAGCAGAAAACATGAACATATTGCAGTTCAATTTCTAATCCCCGGAAGCCACACAGGTTGCAGGTTAAAGTCTTTTCCAAATAGTTTATACACTGTGGAAAGGACCAGTAATGCATAGGTGCATCTATTTGTTTATAATGCCAATTTTCAAGTTCAAAAAAATCCACTGCACAACATCAGTATCTAAGATTAAAATACGCAAAGAAATACTAGCACTGCAGAGAATAACAAAGTTCGAGATTTGCCCCAAAAATATTGCAAATCATTTTCTCCCATTTCAACTCAACTACATTTTACTCACAAACTCATCTTTAGGCGTGCAATTTCAGCTTCCTTAGCTGAAAGCGCTTCCAAAGCATTTCTAAGTTGTTCTTCCTTCTCATTCCGGTCTCTTAAGAGATCCAGCTTTTCTTGGTCCTGAAATATATAACGTTACTTAAATCCTTTTGTAATGAAAACAGTATTATTATCAAAGTGAGGACAACAGGACAACAAATGTATAGGTATTGTTTGATAAAGGTTAATAATTTTCAGATATTGTATCTTCAAACCATTTTCCACAAAAAGTGTCCCAGTAATGGATGACATTTTACACATTGATGTAGAGAATTATTTTGGTGCATTAATTGCACAATACCTCCCTATAATGGTTCCGAAAACAAATATGAAAATATGTTTTTTTGTTGAACAGAAACATTATGTTATCAAAGATGCATTTTACTAAGGGTTTCATGAGATAATCTAAAGCCATGAATATAGATGCAATTATATGCTCGAAGGACAATTGCACAGTTACCCAAAATGAAATACAGCAGCCCACTATTTAAATTTTAATAGGCCAAATTGCTAATGTCAGCATTTAACAAAATCAGAACACCATCAGTCTACAATGTTAATAAGACAATCCAAAATGTTGTCACTTTCATGCTAACAATCTTCAAGATCACTCGACCATGTAAATGATTTAATCACCATCTTGAATCTCCTCTTCATTTGCATGATTCTGGTCCTCTACTGATCTTTTCCACATATAAGTATCTTACTTGTAAATTAGGCAACTGTTGGAGGGGACCCTTCGGGCCCCTTAGTTGTCATTATTTATGTTATGTAATAATCTAATAAAAGAAGCAGTTGGAGCGGGTGTAACTGCTCCAACCACACATATGATGTATAAAACAACTTTCAAGATGAATAACAAGTCGGCTGAACATTCCACCCATATCTTGTTGTATTGATTCTGAGTGTATGCTTTAATGTTTATCTATGCTTGTATGTCAGTCAAAAGCCTAGCTTTCAACATCATGGCACCATTGCCACCTACATTTGGCTGGGTGACAGCAGCAGAAAAAGGAGGTTGGACAAACCTGTTAAGGAGGGGACTTGCAAGGAAAGAAGCATTGAGATGCTAGATATGCTTGTGCAAAAGAATGTGCTGCTCAAGATGCCATGCTTTATGCTTTATTTTTTAAGAGATTCTATAAGGATGTTTTAAGAGATTCTATAAGGATGATGATATGTTGAAAGCGATTGGCTTGATAAGATCGGGCACCAGTACCAATCAGCGCATCCAATCATCCACTTATTCGACCATGGGATCATCCATTTCTGTCGCATATTCAAAAAGCTCCCAGCTGACATCTATGCAATCAACTGATAAAAACATTTAAATAGAATAAAGGTTGGTCGACGTCGTGGGCGAGTTGGTCTGGCTGTGTAACAGTTGGTTAAGTCTGAATGATGTTGACTATGGAAGTTGACCACGTGCAAGAAACCAAGACTCTCCGTCTACTTGTTGACTAAGATTTGGCGACCTGAAAGATTGGCAACTGTGCAAACAATTGACCAGCATTTCAATGCGTCAACTAATATGGTCGCATTACATACCAGAGTCAAACTCTGAATGCATCCTATCAACTAGCCTATAGACTATACAATTGTTCAAAGATAAGTTGCATCGAGGATGCTAAGTTCGTGGGAGTCTGCCCATCGACCAATTCTGTCAACAAGCATGATGAGGCCATCAATCGTCCTTTAACATAAATTTTAGTGGTTAGTCATTAGTCGACCAGTGTTGTGAACGATTTGATCGACATTATGCAGTCGACCAATGTAGTCGGCCCATCTCAATTCGACCACTGCTTACTGACTGGTGCAATCGACCAATGCAATCAGCCCATCTTAGTTCAACCATTGCTTACCGACTTGTGCAGTCAGCCCATCTTAGTTCGACCACTGCTTACCAACTGGTGCAGTTGACCAATGTAGTCGGTGTTGAATTTTAGCATTAGCATGAATACTTTAAAAAATTGCAGATTAACATAAACAATTTGACAAGTGCAGTAAACAACATTAAACCATCAACACACTGTACACAAGAGTTTTTCACTAGGGAAACCTTTAAAGGACAAAAACCCCAAAAGCATTAGTAATTCATCTCGTAAATGAGATGACTGAGTTTTTCCAAAATATCCACAAAGCCTAACTGGGTTGTTCCACAATTACAGAAGATCAAATTTCCAATTTCACAAAAAATACCCAATTAGGGTTTTTCCCAAATTGGGGCTTGTGGCCCTAATTTTTTCTCTCTCTTGCCCAAATTAGAAGGCTGCCAAAATTTGTTGCCCGTACCTTATGGCTGCCATGTACCTGTCTGTACCGATGCCCTGTTGTACCCCACTTCTCGTACTTCTGCCCGACAGTCCTTTCTCTACCCGGTTCTACTGCCTGGTGCCCTTTCCTTCTGCCCAAGACCTATTGGGCAGGTCTATGCAGGTCTGTGGACCTTCCAAGCCTCCCTGCTGACAACCTGAGACCTTTCGAGGCCTGTTAGCAGCTGTTGCAGCAGCCCGCCGCCCTCACGGGCTACCTCGAAGGCTGCCCAAAGGCCAATCCCTCACGGGTATGTTTCCCAAGGGTTGGCAATGAGCCAAACCCTTACGGGTATGCTGCCCGGGGGTGGGAAAGAGAGGGTTGAGCCCTTGCCCGTGAAGAAGGAGGGAAGCCCGTGGAAGAAGAGGGCTTCCCGTGGAAAAAACTGAGGTTGCCCAGTAAAAGATGAAGAGCTTCCCAAACCTTGAAGTTGCCCGTAAAATGAAGAAGAAGAAATTAGGGTGAAACCCTTACTCAAAAACCAGTTGCTGCAATGAATGATGATGCCCTAGCTAGACTCATCCATGCTAGGGCATAATCATAAAAACCTTCTTCTTCAAAACCTGTGAGATCTTCTGATGGAGCAGTTGTACCTATGAGAGCAAGTGTGCGTAATAATGAAATGGATTAATCTTCTTTTATATCCTTTGAGTCACCTGTAAGTGGGCCAAAATTAAAAAGATCAAAATAATAATATTTTATTCTTTTCTAATTTTGACTTTTGCCTTTAGTGATACTAAAGGTCTTTTTGCACTTTCACTTTTACACCTTAGTGGTACTAAGGGTCTTCATGTAATTTTGACTTTTGCTTTAGCCTTCTTTAAGTGCCCATGTGGTCATCACATGTGCTCAAGGTGGTCTCTCATCACCACTCAAAGTACATCATCATGAACAGAGAGAATTTCTAATGCTTTTATCTCACACTCTGTGTGACACCAAGATCGGGTACTAAGTTGTCTTAACCAAGGGTAGCTAAGCCTTGGAAAAGATCGCAAAGCCCACTGATCAAGGGTCAGAGTGTCACACATGCCTAGACCCGATCTAGGGCTTATAGTGCCTTCCTAGTAACAGACTAGGTGCCTCAGCCATAGGCTGCATAATTTGACACTAGGTCAAATACTTGGTAACAGACCAACCACCTCCATTCTCCCAGAGAATGGCCCTCAGCCCGGGGCTGAGTCCTGGTAACTGACCAGGTGCCTCAATTCAAAGGAATGGGTACTCAAAACTAGGCTAAGTCTACCAGTGCTATACTAGTTCACATCGTAGTCCTGGACCAGATGGCACCATTCAACAAAATGGTCACTCAACTCAAGGGTTGAGGCCCCCTAGTACAGAGCTGGGTCCATATCATGGTCAAGGACCAGATATCATCATTCAACAGAATGATCACTCAACTCTAGGTTGAGTCCACACCGTGGTCCCGGACCAAGTGTCCCCATTCTCCTAAAAGAATGGCACTCGATGTTGCTCAAAAAATCAACAGTCGACCCATCAACCAAGGTTCACACGCCCTCCGACCAATGCATCAAGCAGCATGTAAGCACTAACTATTGCCCAATAGCTTACCCTATGGCAGTTGATCTCGTGAACCGTTAATCTCTGTCGGCTAGCGTGGACGACTTGCCAAGAAAATTATTTTGAATCCTATTGAGGAGAGAGTGTCCATGTGCAATAAATGTGTCAAGGCGGACTCCCACCAACCATCAACCAGTCGAGTCGCTTGCCTTAGGAATATAAATGAACAATGGCATCAACGTTGCTAGTCGCAATCTTGAAAAAAATGGTCTCGACTGATTTTGTCTATTCACTACCTTTGTGGCATCTATCAAATAACAACCTTTTTAGCCAACAGTTATGTCGATTACAATCGGTTATTCACATCAACCTGTCCGATCTGGTATATAAAATTGAAAACATATGGAATTATAGTTAATTTCGTTGATGGCACTTTATTATTTAGTGTCTTGTAGTCATAGTGTTTTGGATCGATGCTTATTAATTGTAAAAGTTTTGGTCAATATTTATATGGTTGGTATTTTTGGGACAATGATTGACATATTAATTGAAAACTATAAGACTAAAAGTAAATATATTTTTGGTCGAGGGCAATTACTTTTGTAAAGTATGTGGTCGATGTGTTCAAAGCATTATTAGTGGACAGGTCATTTTATTTTCAACAGAATCATGTAAAGTTCTAAGTGACTCTATTGTCAAAAATTTTGAGTTGGCGGGGGTTAATCGTGAGTCTTTCAAGTCAGGCAATCCCCTCCATTTTTGTAAAGAAAGTTGATCTCTCGCCGACCATTGTCTATCCCATCGAGTCAATCGGATTTTGAAACAGTCGATCTCAACCATGATCAACCACCGAGCATATAATAAAAACTTGTAGGCATCCTCACAGTATAAGTGGACAACCAAGAAGACATTCAAGTAGAAGATACCCTACACCACACAGATTGAGCTTAACACTAGATGATGACACGAGAACACCAGAATCGATCGAGCCCCCTAGGGCAGAAATGCAGAAGCATCTCTTGGATGGTGATTGCAAAAGTTGAAGACAAAGATGCAATGCAAAGAGAGAGCCAAAATACTTGCGCCTGAGTCACTGAAGATGAGTCTGGCTAGCTGAGTAAAGGGTGAGGCTTCATCAACTGTTGCCCAATTGAAGACCGATACTAAAGAAACATCGTCCTGGTTGTTTGCTTCATGCTCGTTCACTTCGGGACAAAGCAACAATTTGTGGGTGGGGGAGATGTTGGAGGGGGGCCTTCAAGTCCCTTAGTTGTCATTATTTATGTTATGTAATAATCTAATTAAAGAAGCAGTTGGAGCGGGTGCAACTACTCCAACCACACAGATTGAGCTTAACACTAGATGATGACACAAGAACACCAGAATCGATCGAGCCCCCTAGGGCAGAAATGCAGAAGCATCTCTTGGATGGTGATTGCAAAAGTTGAAGACAAAGATGCAATGCAAAGAGAGATCCAAAATACTTGCGCCTGAGTCGTTGAAGATGAGTCTGGCTAGCTGAATAAAGGGTGAGGCTTCATCAACTGTTGCCCAATTGAAGACCGATACTAAAGAAACATCGTCCTGGTTGTTTGCTTCATGCTCGTTCACTTCGGGACAAAGCAACATTTTGTGGGTGGGGGAGATGTTGGAGGGGGCCCTTCAAGTCCCTTAGTTGTCATTATTTATGTTATGTAATAATCTAATTAAAGAAGCAGTTGGAGCGGGTGCAACTACTCCAACCACAACTATGATGCATAAAACAACTTTCGAGATGAATAACAAGTCGGTTGAATGTTCCACCCATATCTTGTTGTATTGGTTTTGTGTATGCTGTAATGTTTATCTCTACTTGAATGTCAATTGAAAGCCTAGATTTCAACAGCAACCCTTTACTACAACAGATATGCATTGTAAAAAAGGACACAATAGAGAATATAAAGCCAAGATCCAATTATATTTTGGAAATAAAAAAGTTGAGCATATTAGTGCAGAGATGGAAGGTCACTACATATTATTATGGGGATTATATCATGTTTATAGACAAATATATCTAACAAAATAAATAAAGAAATCATTCTGTTGCAGCGACAACGTTTTCCCAAGTTTCTAAAAAATTGGGACCCTCCATTTAAATTTTGTCTTGCTTAGATTTGCTGGGATTGTTTAAAGTTACTGCAAGTTTGATTGATGAGGATGATTGTTAAATGAATATCTTTTATGCCGATGTTGCTTTTGACTTAAATTATGACTCATAGGGGTTTTTTATTTTTCACTGTCGGAAATTTTATTAGCTTTCGATCGGAGCGTAGTCTCCTACGCAGCTGCCGTTGCAGAGGCTAAGTAGGCTAACGACCCGATCCAAACTCTCGTTTGCTGCCGATGCGCTTTTGGTTTATTTTTCGGCATCGAGGCATCAATCCTTTTTGCAGCCGCCGTTTCGAAGGATCGATAACAAACGTTCCGACAATTTTACCCGCGCCGATTTCATGGCTCTTTTTCGCTATCGAAGTTGTGTTGGACTTTTGATTGGGGATTAGGCTTTAGCGTTTCCAATCGCCCATGGTTACTTTTTCTAGCAACCCTAGTCTATTTCAATCCCGCCGTTGCGGCTCCGGAGCGGACTAACCGTCCGACGAAGTTGTTCTTTTTTCCGCCGATTGTTGCAACTCTTTAGTAGGTGTGTCGCCTGCCGTTGCGGCTCCGTAGCAGGCTAATCGCCCTTTCCTTGTTTTCCTTTTTGTCGATGAAGAGTTTATTTGTATGATGCTTAGTGCTAGCGTTGGGATTTTTTCCCGCTATTCGGATATGTTTTACATTGTTCTATGGAATAGCAGAGGGTGCCCGTGGGCACAGGTCAATTTTAAAGCTATCTGAGTTGAAGAACGCGGTTCGGGGTTTGGTGTTTCGAAGATTGGCAGTTACTTGGCCCTGGTCTTTGCTCTCGTCAGAAGGTTTTCATTTTAGTACGAAGAGGCCTGGATTGGGAGGTAGAGTCTGTTTTATCAGACACGTGTTTAAAGTTTTGAACAGGGGTTTAGCACAAACTTGTGGGATTTCTTTTGCCTTGGCATTCTTTATTTTCATGCATTAATACTGTTTATAGCTCATGTTACAGAACGCTTGATTGATCGATTTTATATTACCTTGTTAAACACTAATGATCTGATATACGCGGGATAGGAAGCTTGCTACAACGAATATAGGCCTAAAAGGTAAAGTTGAAGATAAGCAGTTCTGAAAGAAGAATTTAAAGCCTAAAAAAACAGAGATGTTGCTCAAGGAAAAGAAGGGAGAGAAAGACTGAGACCAGCAAGACCTCAAAATACTAACGGATGATAGAGCGAAATCACTAAGAGCATAGGCTCAGGCCTGAGGAGTTTGTCAGTTACCAAGCTGGCCCCTTTTCATAAAATTGTTTAAATCTGGAATGTAACGTTTCGATGAATCATGGGCATTCACAAAATGACAAAACAGCGAGAGGAAACGGTTGGGGCAACCCAAACGTTTTGCCTCTGGTATAAGTATAGGAGAGTTAGACAGAAGGGGGACATTTTCCCAGTTAGACTTGTGAGAATACATTGTAAGAGGAACTATTTCGTTTTGCAATATATAATTACAATTTTGCCTGTTGGAGAAAGCTTTGGTGGAAGGTTCAAATGTTGTTCAATGGATGTGGTTGAAGAGGAACTATTTCGTTTTCAGCTTTTATTCATTAACCGTGAGATCGCTCTAACTTGTTGAACCTATGTTCTTTTATGAATGCTCTCTGGTTTATTTCATGATAATTTCCACTATGAGTAATGATTTCACAGACAATGAGCTATCTTGTTGTTCATCTATCTATTCATGTTTATGTGTTTTGAATCAAAGAACAACTATCTGTGATTTTTCTTAATGCATGAACAGTAATACATTACTCATTTAATGATGATCTCACTCCCTAGGGACAGCTTACTTAGTTTTATTTCCTGTTGTGTGTGGTTTAGATGCGAGAGAGTCTAAGACGAGAGGTAAGAACCTGTGCATCACATTGTGACCGCTCCTCGTATTCTTTATCAAATCTGCATTTTAGATAGGCACTTGCATCTCATACTTAATATTTAAAACACAAAAAATATATACGGTGGACCAGGCCGCAACTGGTAAAACCCTTTATTTTTGTTACTTGACTTACGGTAGCCGAACCGCAAACCGGACGGATTCCCCATACCAAACAGTCACGGGCTGGTTGGGAACGTTGACTGGGGAGAATCCCTTGCTGCTGTTGCTTGCGATTTTCCAGGCCTCAACACATTCATAGGAAGACACAACATGAGAGACTTATTGCATATTCATAACATATCCTCTACACATAAAATCACAACTATTGTACATTGGGTGTAGCTTGAGTAGCTGAGACGAAAGTTGCTATCCTCCTCCAACTAGGTTCAAATCCCACTTTGTAATGTGCACATTTTTTAGTTCCCTTGCTCTACACTTGGAGATGACCTTATGGGTTTATGTCGACTTAACCAAAGGGGTAATTTGACGTTATCAGTGAGCTCAAATGGTTTAGAGGAGTTATATGATGCTTTCAGAGATTTGATTATCATCTCTCATCATCGAGATCACTCCTGAGCAGTCAAATTTTGATTTGGATGCATTTCGACCATTTAGATAAATTTGGAGTATTATTGAGCATTATTTAATGGATTTCACTAAGGTTGACATTTTAATAAATTATCTAAGTGGGGTACCTCAATGTAAAAGCTCTCATTGGAACCAAGATGAAGAGCTTTAAATGTTGGGGGGATAAAAAGTGACTTCCAATGCCCGAAATTATTTTAAAATGAAATAAATCACTTTTTGAAGTAAAAAAGGCTTATTAACTTAATAAAATCGCAATGAATTTGTAAAATCATTTTAATTGAATATTTGAGCGAAAAATGGGTAAAAGTGGCCCAAAAAGGTAAAATAAGCTTAAAAGGGCAAAACAACCCCTCAGTCATTCATGACATTTTCACTTTAGAAACAGAAATTGAGTTCTTGTGGCCTTGGCTCTTGGGATGAAAACCCTAAAAGAGAATTAAGTTTTCAGGGTGAAACTATCCACCTTAGCTGAGCAAAGAAGGAAAGATCATTCAAATCTTTTATTGTATTTCATGACATGGAGGAGAAACAAGTTTACCTACAGACTTGTGAAGATTTGAAGAGTTCATAGGGATTTTTTGGAGGTATTTTTACTCTTGTGAAGGGTACAGATAGTAGATTCATCTTCAGCACTTGTGTCACTATTATCTACTACTGCAAAGAGGGCGACTTGCTCTGTGGCTAAGTTTCTCACTGAGAGGGCGCTGCTTGGGTGCAACTCATGGCATTGGAGGGCTTGTGGAAGGATGCAGTCACCTATTTGGAAGAGGGCACAGACACTGGTAAGGAGCTGAGATAAGAGCTGAGCATACACCTTGTTCCCACATGCTGCCAACACCAATTTACAGTCAATCTGTGGCTTGAAATGGGACTAAAATTACTCTTATGGATCTATTATGATGTAATTGATGATGATTATGACCATCCATCGAGACCAACTTTGGTCTATCAAACCTTAAAAGAACAAACATTGAAGTAATTAAGTTGCTTCAACGTGTTGTTTCGATGATCAAATGATTAGAAGATAAGTTTTCAAAACTCAGTTTGGTTTTTATGGGTTAACAACTAATGAAGATCTGTATTATTGTAAATGTCTTAAAAATGAGAAAGTTGGCATTCATGTTGAACAGATCAGTTGTCATTGATGTCAATAGCTAAAAATTGTTAATCACCAAGTGAAATGAGTGTGGAAGAGATGCTTTCTATGTAATTGCAAAGCCATTTGGTTGTAAGCAGTGACAACCAAAACCACAAGAATCACAGACAATGATAACTGGAAATTCCCATAACCAATGCAAGTTTCGGATATTCAAACAATGATTACCATAACCATAGATTCCCGTAATTCGATGACTACCGGAACAACAGATTCCTGTAACCAACAATTACTGGATGTGCAAACAATAAATTTCCTGTAATTATTGGATGTGAAGACAGCGATTACCAGATTTCCTGTAAAGTTGTTTAGGAGCATCCTGCTATGGTTCAATGTGTTCTGCCTCAGCAATACAAACGAAACACAACGTATGATTGTGATTTCATGCCTACGGTCATGAAACCCATTCCCATCGATGACACAACTCTCATACCCATTTTTGGTGGTAATTATCTATGAACAAGTCAACTCAGCCAAAGCAAAGCACCGTGTTGTCCATGAATAAGTCAACCCGATCCATCCAAAAGCCCCACGCTAAAACATGAACAAGTCAACTCAACAATGTAAAGCCCCACGTTAAAATTGACATGTAGGCCCCAAAAACATGAAGATGAACCGTATAAATAAGACTTAATTCAAAACATTTGTAGACGGATGAGGCTGTGATTGTAAGAGAGCGCTAAGGTAAGATGTGGAAATCTATTCCTTTAATGATCTGGGTATAAATATGTCTAGAATATGAACTAAAATGGAAGGCAGCGAATGGATGAGAAAAATCTGGGTATGAACAAGTGACGAGAATTACTATTGGAGCTCTAAACAATGAATTGCTTTTAGAGAATTGTTCTGGGCATAAACGTGGTTAAAATTTGATATTACAGATTACAAGTTACTAAGAAAGCTCTGGGTTACAAACTCCTAAGGAAGCTTTGTTACGACAATGGTGTCTGTATAATGATGTGAGGTTGCTCTAGCTTTAAAATAGGTGTGATGATATCACAAGAACCAGCTTATTGTCTGTATAAATCAACTGAAAGGAGACGCAAGCAACTTGTCCAAGTAATGTAATGACGATTATGTTCAAATGGATCCAAGGATGATCGATGTTGAAGTGTGCCCTCACTCGAAGAAGAGATGTAGAGCTTGTCGATATTGATAATTGTAATATCGTAAACAAAAAAACAGAGAACAAGGAAAATTAAATTTAAGAGTGTAATAGATGAGATTCGTTGGTCTAATTCAATAAGCAAACATAGTGGTTGCAGAGGGTTGATTGTATCTTTACATGGGAAACCAGTGTAAGAAAAAGATGAGCCCGCTAGTAATGTTTTTCTAGAAGAACTCCTAAGCAGATCTTGATGGCCACAATATAGCATATCTGGACAACAAAAAACTAATGTATTTGACAACATAGGGGACTGTGTTTGAGAAAGTTTGAAACACTGGGTATGGAGGTTTGACCTAGCCTTTAGAGTTTCACTCTCGTGTTTGTGACTAAATAAACAGTAAAGCGAAAATACTCCTGCAGCAAATTGAACATGAGATGAAACTGAGGATAGAGGTTTAGGTAACATATATATAGACAAAGACAGAGGAGTAAATTTATTGCAAGCTGATCCAAATTCCAAACAGATCTAAAACAGAGATTTGGGAGATTGATGTCTCCATCAAATCGTAGTAGGAGAAATCTTGAAGACTGTGAGTTGTAGCTCACAGAGGGGATTTGTGTCTCCTGCAAATCTGTGCCTACAAATCAACTCAGGGGATTGGTTTCTCCAATAGGGAAAATGCCTGTAAGGCTTGGGGATTGGCATCTCCAACAGGCTGATGCCTGTGAAGCTTATTAGGGGATTGGTGTCTCCTGCAAGTTGAAGCTTGCAAACAACTGTAATCAATTGCTTGGTGCCTAGACATCTATTAAGGAAAGTTTTCATGGTTTTTCTCCCATTTGGGTTTCCACGTTAAATCATTGTGTACTGTGTATTATGCATTTTGCTTGTTGATTACTCATGATTGATAAAGTAATGAAATGATAAATGAAACAGAAAAATCTAATATTGATTCACCCCCCTTGTTAGTATAAGTGTGTGTTCCAAGAATTGGTATCAGAGTAGGTTCTTTCAAAACAGCTTAAGGAAGATCTCAAGCACATATGGCTTGCGAGGAATTTGGTCTCTGCGTGGCCAGAGCTCCTTTGTTTAATGAATCAAACTAGCTGTCCTAGAGTATAAGAATGAAGACATATCTGATGGCACTGGGGTATGATGTCTGGCACTCAGCTATCAATGGTTACACATCAACAAAAAATCCACTAACAGATGTAGCTGCAAAGGAGTCAAGTGAAACAATACAAAAGCAATGGATGCCATCTTGAGTGGCTTACTAAATTCTGTAATTGGCAACATAAAGAAGTGTACATCAGCCAAACACGTTTGGGACAAGCTACAAAATAGAAATCCTGAGATTGTACCAGCTGTGAATCCGATATAGAAGAAGCACAATCTGTGAGAAAGCTAAAAGGAGGACCTAGCAAATACAAAGGTAAGCTACCCTCCAAATGTTATAATTGTGGTAGACTAAGACATTTTGCTGCAGAGTGTTCATATGCAAAAATAGAAGATATTGATGATGAAGAAGACTCTCTCTCTATAACCATGGAAACAAAATCTGTTGATCAAGAATATGAAGACAATCAAAACTCAGATACAGAAAAAGAAGAAAATTCTGAAACAGATGAGGAAGTTGATCCTGAAGGAGAACTTATTTATACTCTAGATGAAATCATAAAGCTTAGAAGAGAGAACCTGTTGCTAAAGGAGCAACTGTCACAAAGTCTCGAAGAAAAAGAAAGATAAATGTTAGTCTAAAAACACAATTAGAAGAGAAGAAAAGAATTGAAGAAGTGACAGGTCATCTGAAAAACAAGAAAGAAGGTTGTGAAAGGTTGGAATGTGAAAGCGTTACCTTAAGGAAGGAAATTGAACAAAAACTGTTCAATTAGACAAAAGCTTGAAGTTTGAGAAGAGTTCAATGATCTTAGACAACATTCTCAACAATCAAAGATCATCGTTTGATAAAATATGTTTTGGCTATGACTCGAGTTCTTTAGAACAAGTGATTATTGAGCCCAAGAGTTATGCTAATCATATCAAAGGAGAAGACAACAGAAAAGAGGAATCTGATGTCCGACAAAAGACTAACAACAACAATAGCTTCAGAAAATCATTTCCTTCAAAGCATCCTTACTCAACCCAGGATCAAAGTTTCTTTTCTGGTTATTGTTTTTTATGTAAACACTTTGGCCATAAGGCAGTGAACTGTAAAGTTCGTGTTAAAAATGTTTATGTGAGGAACAAGAAAGGAAACTCTTGTGAATCATCAAATAGAAATCATAATCCTTTTGCGCCCTTGATTTGTTACAATATTGAGTGTTATAAATGCAACAATTATGGGCATATAGCAAGGTTTTGTAAAAGTGGCATTGCAGAATCTTCCAAACAAGACAGGAAGACCTCTGAAAAACTAAAGAAAGAATAGACAAAAGTGTGGAGAAGGAAGCGAAAGTAAGAAAAAAGGACAGAAGAAACTATTTGTTACGAGAAAGAATGTGATGATATAGGGGAAGACGGCAAGGAGATTCATTGCAGAATCTTCCAAACAAGACAGGAAGACCTCTGAAAAACTAAAGAAAGAATAGACAAAAGTGTGGAGAAGGAAGCGAAAGTAAGAAAAAAGGACAGAAGAAACTATTTGTTACGAGAAAGAATGTGATGATATAGGGGAAGACGGCAAGGAGATTCACTGTTTTGATTCTCACTTGAAACCTGTACACCCCATTTCTGGAAAAGATAAGACTGGGACATTTCTTTGTGAAGATGAAAATTCAAGTTTACAGTATTCTTTTGGACAAGAGAAGTCATCTGATTGGTCCTTGACAAAAAGGGATGCGGAGGCAGAAACAAATTCAAATAAAGTCAAAACCAAAGCTTCATACCATTCAGAAGACCAAAGTCATGCCTTTGGAGTTGAAGGTTTGTTCAATAAAAACAATCAAATAAAAGGATCAGTTTTGGATACTTGCATTGTGTATATTGTTTGTTGATTGCCCATGATTGATAAAGTAATGAAATGATAAATAAAACACAAAATAGTCTTATACTGATTCAGCCCCCGCTCTTAATATAAGTGTGCGTTCCAACAATTCTAAGAAAGAGTGGTTTTCGTACCCCACTGCATCGGTCTCAGAAGTTTATAAATTATATCTTCCCAAGGTATTTTAAGTCTTTCCCAACATCCAGTTTCACTATAAAGGTCATGAGAGTTTGTTCTTATTTTGCAATATGTACTTTCATAGCTGGTTACAGTAGAGAGATAGCTTCAATCTTCTAACTTGGGGTTAATATTTTCTTTGTAAAAAACCAAATTTTTCCTATTCTCAATCTCCGTATTATACCATATTTTTTCTTAAAACCTAGTAAGTTATGGTGAAATTTTTAATTGTATTTAAGTTTTTAAGGTCATCCTATTCCACTATCCCCAAATAACAAAGCCAAGAGACAACATCTTTAATCCATACTTGTGTAAGTCCTGAAAGGCTTCCATTGCTGTTTGAAGCAATATGATAGGAAGGCTTTCTCCATTCTGTTAATTAACTTGTGCATTAAGTACCTGATCGTGGCCACCTGATCTCTAAAAGAATAAAAGTGTCAAAGAGGACTTTCTTTTTCTCCCGAAACCAAAAATGATATGCCTTTGCAGTTGTTCTTGATACCAAAATAACATTTCCTTCCTCCACTAATTCTCCTTTTGACACTCCAAACAGATTATTCAACTTAGTTTATGGTGAAAGTCGACTCCAAGATTCTTATACCTGTGAGCTACATGAAATGAGCATTTTCTACAACAAAATAATAATAAATAAATTAAAGCAATAATAGCATACCTGGAACAATAGCTGGTCAGAGAGGCGCTCAACCTCCCTCTGCCAATGACATATAAAAATATATAATGTGAGAACAACAGTAGAATTCTTTCACTTTAAAACTGAACGACATATAAAAATATATAATGTGAACACAACAGTAAAATTCTTTCATTTTAACATTGAAATGTGATCCAACTGAAGCCAATTAAACATATAAAAACGACTAATACCTCTAATGTGCAGACATTTTTGTTAATCTGATAGGAAATGCCAGGCTCTGTTTTCAACTTGCCTTGAGTGGAGGTTTTGATTCGAAACCCTAATTGGCCATGAAGGTCTTGAGGTTTATGGGGTTCAATGATCGGCTGCACGTCGTTGAACCCGCGAGGCGGTGAAAAACTGTAGAGGGATGCGTCCAAGCTATCCCAATGGCCTGGATTAATGATGCTGCTCGATGCAGAAGGCAAGTTAAAGCCATTGAACTTAGGGTCTGTTAGCTGCTGCGAAAACGCCTGGCCCTGTGTGGCAGCTCTTTTGGCAGCAATGGCTTCCTCCTCTTTGCGAACGAGCTCCTGTATCAGGTCTACATCCCAGTCTTCCTCTCCTTCGAAATTCAAACTCGCCTCCGTCTTCCTTCCCTCCATACGGTGGCATAGACACGATGCGAAGCGAGGTTTCTTGAGAGCAGATGCTCTTTTTTTCTTCAACTATAACGACGGTTTTACGATCTTCATATTCCTTTTGTTTTTTCAAACCAAGTGCCATCGTGTTATGTCATATATGAATTTGGGGTGTGGATAGTGATCCGGCTTAACTAGTGCACACTCACGCCGCCACGCTGTGTGAAGAAAATGTGGCGGCTTGAAGTAAGCTTTTCACCATGTAATAGATGTAATAGATTGAGGTGGGTATTAAGAAGTTGGGTGTTGGAAAAGCCAAAGATTTAGTAGAACTTTAAGCTGAATATCTAAAGTGGGGTTTAAAAACTCTTGCACCTCACATTACGAGAATCTTCAACAACATCATACAACTCTTGCACCTCACATTATGAAAATCTTCAACAACATCATACAATTAGCCTCGCAATTCCTCTTTTCAAGAGCTTAGATGTCAACGATCGCTCCAATTATAGGACCATAATAATAAAACCCTTGTTTGCAAAGCTATTTGGAAGCATGATAGAAAATAGAATTAGCAAGTGGGCGGAAGAAAGGGACAAGCGTGCTAAAGGACAAGCAAGTTTTAGACCTAAACATTCCATGGTGGACCATGGTATTACTTTAAGGCACATCATTGAAAAAGTGTGGGAGAAAAAAGGGGAAGCCTTTTGTTGCTTTGTTGATTTCAAAAAAGCTTTTGACACGGTTCCCATGGATAAGCTATGGCACAGAATGGAGGAACTTAGGGTTCCTATACATCTTAGAGCAGTTGTTCGCAGGCTATATGAGGAGGTCAAAGTCAAAATCAAAACATCAGATGGTATCTCTGAAAGTTTCAGAAGCGATATCGGGGTCAAGCAAGGGTCTCCATTATCCCCTACCCTTTTTGGCTTATATATTGACAAACTTGAAGAGTGGTTAAACTTAGAGGGCGGGGATGGCGTCCTAATGGGCAAGTATGTGATAAGGCTTCTTTTGTATACAAATGACCTTATTTTGATTGCTAAATCTGCTCTTGGCTTGCAAGAGCACTTGATTTCCCTTGAGCACTTTTGTAGAACAGTTGGGATGTAAGTAAATACTAGCAAGATGAAAGTGGTAGTTTTCTCTAGCAAAAGAAAACATAAACAACATAAGTTCTACTTTGAAGACAATACCCTTGAAGTAGTGGAAGATTACAAGTACTTCGGAATCGACTTCAACAAAAGTTTGAGTTGGGAAGGCTGCAGGAAAAAAAGAACTCTAGGAAGTTGGAAAGCGTTTTATGCTTTCCAAAATAGGTGCAGAGAAGCAGAGTTATGGGATTGGAAAACTATGCAAACCCTTTTTGGGCTCTTAGTGATCACAGTTGTTCTCTATGGTTTTGAAGTTTGGGCCAGCAATACCTATGGCTTACCGTGGAAGCAAATAGAAAAGATTCAAAAACACATGATCACAAGCAAGTTCAAAATTAAGAGTCCAGTGCCATACGAGATCATGTTAAGTGAAATGGGGGTGGCTTCTATTGAAGCAATCGCTATGGTGAGACTCATAAGATATATAAAAAGAGTTCAGCAAATGGAAGAAGGTAGATGGCCTAAGGTTGTCTTCAATGACATATTGTGCAAAAGAAAGAAGACTTGGATGCGACAAAATATTAAATGGCTTAGCAAGTGGGATATGTGCTTGAGCACGTGCCCTACAAATAGTAAAGAAATAAAGGCTTTTGTTATCAATAAATTCCACAAGCAAACTTGGGATAAAGATCTAGGGACAAAGAGAAAGTAATATATTGAAGAGTTTAACCCTACCTATAATCAGCATCAAAAGGCGTACACAGGGGGCAATATACCTTAGAAAGCCAAATTCTCATTGCTCAATTAAGAACTAATTCCCATCAACTCCGTTGTGAGACCGGGCGTTGGAAAAGGCCAAAAGAAGCTTGGGCAGAAAGAGTGTGTATTTTTTTCACCGCTGGTAAGGTGGAGACAGAAAAACACTTCATTTTCGAGTGTGAAGTCTTTAAGGACAATAGGGACAGGTACGCAAATGTCTTGATGGATAAATCTTGGGATGATTTATTTAACGAGGGGACTGTGGTAAAAATTGGGGGCGCTCATTATCAAGTTGAACAGACAAATGATAGAATTGCAGAAAACAGTGTGCAAGTCGGTCTATCCCATAGGCTATTCTTAGCCTCGTGGACGTTAAAATATTTCCTTCCTTCCTTCCTTCCTACATCCATGGAAACACAATACTCCTCCTGTTTATCTAGTGGATAGCTCACTTCAACATAGCGATGTGTTGAATGATAATTTACCATTTTCCATAAAATGTGGCTCTATATTTGCCAATAGGTTGAACCTACCCTGTGTTATTTTGAGCCTAATGCCTTATGTTGATAGAGATTTTTACATCTTTTGAAAATGGGATGGGCCATTGCATATTGAGACAATTTGAATGATGGAGGAAAAGTAGGTGGATTAGGGAGATGATGAGGAAGATTTGTTGACCTCATCAAAAATATTCCAAACTCATGAAGAGCTCCTTGAGATTTGGCATTGTATATGTTCCTTCAATGATGATCTAAAGGGTATGTAGCCTGATAAGAATGCAAGTGGTCCCATGACAAATGGAAAGGGTTGTTGATGTATTTATAACTTCGGAAGATATTCTGATGTATATTATCATTGTATGTTGTTGTACCCCCATCGGAGATGTGTTTACCTCCTTTCGAGATGTCATTATTGTCTATAGACCTTAAGGTACAACCTTCGTTGTAAGTCGGGGGAATAGTCCCCAGTGAAACATCATGTAATGTATTTTTAGAGCCTCTCTAGGAGAAGTTGGCCATGTTAGGGTAAGAGGTCGGCCCCAATCATGTAATAGGTCAGTCACTTGATTAGTATAAATAGGGAGGCGCCCTCCCTCATTTATGCACACCTCACTCTCTCAAGTTTGCATGAGAGAGAGAGAGAGTGAGACAAGGAGGAGAGATAGATAGCTACTAAAGACTTCTTATTACTAGGATTGATCATCTTATGACACAGTCTTTGTGACTGTACTATTTTGAGGAAGTTTGCAGCGTTTTCTCCTTTATGTTTTCCCCGATGAAAATCTTTGTGTCTTGTGTATATGTTCTATCTTATGCATATTGTTGTACTTGTTATTCTTTCAGTTAAATATCCTAACTAAACTAACAAGATCTATGAAAAACTAACAAGGGTAATATGTCAAGTCTGTTCACATTCCAATAATAGATCTCTCGATCCGACATTCATTGCTTAGTCTTGCATTACACCCTCTCCAAAGAAACGAGTTAATGGTAATGAAATTCCTTTAAGCCATGGTGCAGATCATCATTCACCCTTGGTGCAAGTTTTAGGCAACCCAAACAAACTAAAGCGAAAGCTCAACTGTATTCATGCACAAGCTAAAAAGGTCAAATTAGTGCTTTGCCATGATGTCAAGATAAAGAGGCTTGGGAGCTTTCTAGCCATGCTCTCAATGGTAGTTTTATAATCAAACAGCTGAAAATGGAGTCATTAAAGGCTTAGGTAGAGGTAGGTTTGAAGGAGGTACTAGGTTATCTCCCTAGATTTTATATCCTCCTTAAAGGTTGGTTATGTTTTTTTAATTTTGTTCCCTCACATATGTGAAGAGATTACACCCAAACACAGGATACAAGGACAGTCAAGTTTGGCTATGAAGAGATGGACTCCAGCCTTTGATCATAGGAGGGAACCCTTTGTCATACAACACATATGGGTCGTCCTTTCGGGACTTCCTCTCAAAGTATGATCAATGTTGTTTTTAAAATATAGTGGCAATTTGTTAGGGAAGTTTGTATCGACGGAATAAATTTTTGATCTTCTCCCTGAAAGAAGAATAGCCAAAGTGTTGTGAAATTGGATTTGTCCAATGGATTGTTGGAGGAAATAGAATTGGAATAGAAGTTGTGTTCCATCTTACAACCCTTTGATTATTGGCAATTACCCTTTTGATGCTTTATCTGCCACGAAGTTAGGCATCTTCGTCAAAATTATTCAAAAGAGGATGGCAAATATCATTAGAAAGTATGGGGAAAGAAGCAAAGGCCAATTTTTGTTGGGAAGGATTTAGGTGAGGATCCCTCGTTAAAGGTCCCTTTTCCTACGAAAGCACTTGTGCCTGAGCCAAATCCTATGGTTGAACTAGCTTCAACTCATAAGCGTATTGAGCACCAAACAACGTCAAAAAAATTTGTACACGAGGCTAATCAAGGTGTGTGCCATCCTCCGACTATCTATCAAGTTATCACTAAGCATAATCATATCTCTTATGAAAATGGGGATTATGAGCCCGCTATTTTCTTAGAACCTTTGAATTCTTCAGAGATTCATATTCCTATTTTTTAAGAGATCTTTAAAGCTTTCCTTGGGAGTGAACACTCTTTGTCCTTTTCAAAACTAAATTATTCTTTAGTGACATCTCACTATGATCTTAGATCCAAAAAATATGTGGAAGGGGAGGAGAAGGGAGAAGTTGAGGGAGGTTTAAGTTCTTTATTGGAGAAGCCTCGACTCTCTGGAAGGAAATCATTTATTTCTAAAACCAAATATAGGGCATTGAAGGAAGTTCAAGAGGGAAAACAATTCAATGTCAATGGGGTTCTTAAAGTAGGTAAGCCTTGGAAGAAAGTGACATCATGATTGTCCTCTCTCTGAATGTTCGGAGGGTGGGGAGTAACCAAAAATCTCAAGCCTCGGACTTGTTATTTGTGTTTATCATCCAAACATTACCCTTCTTCAAGAGACAATGTGTGTTGGTTCCAAATCAATTGAATTTGTTTATGTTATTTTAAAATATTGTCATTTTTGTATTATCAATGTTGTTTCTCTTTCACGCAGTGGACTTTTGTCAAGTTTGAACTCAAATTTCAAATTGGTATCTTTTAGCAACTTTAAGACTTGTTTACTTATTGAAGGGGCTACAAAAGACCTCGGAAAAAAGTTTCAAGATACTTAATCTATATGGGCCTTATGGCGATTAAAAGTTCTTTTGGGATTATCTTCACGATCAAGGATATTCAGAAGGAAGTAATCTAATTATAAGTGGAGATGTAAACCTAACTCTCTCACCATGGGAGGTGTGGGGTGTAGAATCCAGATAAGGTATGTAGTTATAATTATTTTCTCATATGTTCTCAAAGCAAAAACTCATTGATTTGGAACCAATCCGGTCGGTACCCACTTGGAGGAATTTTAGACAAGGGAAGGCCAACATTTGTCTTGTCCCCAAATTTTGCATTAGATCACAATGGCCTAGGCCACTCGGCCATGCTCATGATCGTTTTCAAATTTGTGCTAAGTGGTCAAACAATTTCCAAGCATGATGTCCAAGTTAGCAATAATGCAAAATTAGATCCAAATGGACAATGTGGATCACATGAAGAACAAATCCCCAATTCAAGGTATGTAATGTCCCCATCCAAATAAATTATCATAGAGGAAAATTTCCACTAACCTACTAGCTCCCTATGTTGGGGTCGAAGCATTAATACTCGGAATAAGGGAGCTACAAGACCCTAAATTGACCTTAGACTTGCAAATTCGCATTAATCGGGACAAATAAACGATAATAAGAGAAAAATAATATGGCATTTGGTCATGAGGGCACATAAGAGGGTGTGGGGCCCACATGTGGCAAGATTCCCCACTACACTTAGCATCATTCTCTCACCAATTTGATTCCAAGGTGGAGGGTAACATACTTGGGGGGAACGAAGAGGAAATATTCATGGCAAGAGTCTAGGAAGGTCGAATTGGAGTGTAAAAGTAACTCCTAGGGAAGAGGAAGAGGCATTCTGATACTTGTAGCTAGATTCCATGGCAGCCATGACAACAATGATGAAGGAATATATGACAAATACGTACCTAATTGCAACAACCAATGACACATCTGACATATTAGGGCTAAAAATAGCCACCAAAAGGGTGCATATAGGGAGTTATGGTCATCCAAGATTCCCAATTCGAATTGGGGAAAGAGGAGTGCAAGAATGAGGAGGACAAGTGTTTCACGAAGGAATCAATCACTAACTTGAGTTGGGTGAGTGTCTTCGAGGGAAATTTGATCTTATGAGTCCATATGAAGTTAATAAAAGAGGAGAATGAGCAAGGAGAGCAAGTTTTGGTCATTTTACATTTGCACTCTTGGAGAGCTTAGCTTGTCCTTGCACATTGGATGTTCATCCTCGCTGTTATTGAACCAATTTCGAAGGGAAAAGATCCATGTCCAATTTGGTTGGAGGAGAGCCCATTCAAACCTCCTACCAAAGCTTAAAGGGTGTGTTTAATGCAAGCCCAAACCCTTCTTCAACCGAATTCATTTCATATAACTTTCTCTCCTTTCTCCTCACATTATCTCACAATGTACATTGTTCTACTATGGATGACGCACTAATGGTTGCATAAAAATTGTGAAGGATAATTTTGTGACTCCATTGATGTATGATCAGATGTATGGATTTGTATTGAGCAACATACTTGAGCCATAGCTTTAAATCCTATGTCTTTCATGTAATAATTACAAGCAAACTACTTATTCGAGCTAGTTTCCCTTATACTTTCTTGTGGACATTTTAGAGAAGTTAAGATTATGTTTTGTATCAAACTTTCTTTGAAGTTTTTCCTCTTTTTAGAGAATCCCATAATTTATTGTATATGGCCAATTTAATATATGCATCCTCCCTGGGCATTTGACTAAAGTTTATGCAACAAATTTCATGTATATTTTATACATTATTCAAGGAATGTTCATGTGTCACGACTCTCTGTTTGATTGGGCACAATAACCAATTATTGATAGTGACAAATGCTGCATTTTGATTTTTAATGAAGTCCTTTATCCATGCCCAATCTATGTTAACAAATTAGGGAAATCCATACAGTGTTTGGGAAGTCAAAAGTCAATGACTAGTGGGGGGTTTCAACATCGAATTCACCATCATTTTTCCCTTTCATTCCCCCTTGATTAATGCAAGTTATAAATGCCTTTATCAAGTGTATGAGTGTCTATTAGATGCACTAGAATTTCATAATACCNGAATTCACCATCATTTTTCCCTTTCATTCCCCCTTGATTAATGCAAGTTATAAATGCCTTTATCAAGTGTATGAGTGTCTATTAGATGCACTAGAATTTCATAATCCCCCTCAAGCCATTATAAACAAAATTTGAAAGGATTTGGGACAGTTTGGGTGTCACTAGTCCAAGGTTCGAAATTGGCCAAATTTGAGCAGACTTTAAATAACATGTCAAAAGGAGAGTTTTCTGATTCGACCATTGAGTGTTTGAGGTCTTTTGTGATGTTTCCATCCCATAGGTTCCTTCCAAAATAATTTTGGAAAGGTCTACAGGTGGTTGGAACAAGACAATAAAGATTAGTTTCCTAGTTTTGAAACTAGACAAAGTACGAACGAAGGAAGTATGTGAAGTGTTTGTAAAATTCCTCAGCCACAAAATCTTAAGCAACCACATATATCATCTTGTCAAGCCTATCATAAGTAATTTTTCAAATTAGTGACATTACAACATTTCAAAACATTTTGATTAGTGTTTATTGTCTGAGCAATTTATCAAAGATGTGGAGAGAATATGCACTTAGGTTAGGGTAGGTGGTTGATCTGGCCATCATCTTATTCTCCTCCAACTAGACAAAGAGGATAAGAAGCCTCCTACTCCTTTCAAATTCAACCATTCTTGGTTGTCAAGGAGAAAGTTCAAAATCTTGTCACTTCGAATTGGATTTGTTATGATCGGGATTTGTTTTAGTTGCTTCTAATGTTAAAAGAATTAAAGGTCTATTGGTGGAATGTAGGCGAAAGGGAAAATAATAAAGACATGTTAATCTTGTAGTGGTGGAAATAGAGTTGGTGGTTATTTTTTGTTGGAATCGTCCACAGTATTTGATGATCAAGAACTAGTAAGGCTAAAAGATTTGGAGGAGAGGAAACATAAGTTGTTGGCTATGGAAGAAATTGATTGGAGGGTCAAAAGTTAATTCATTTTTCCATAGGAGGGTGACAACAATATTTTTTTTTAAACATAGGTATGTAAATTATAGGAAATTGGTGAATACAATATGGGAAAAAGGTAGACCAATTGGTTCAAAAGTCATTAGGTATTGCAACATCAACAAACAATCATTTCTCCTCTTTATTCTCGGAACTAGCAAAGTCTAACATTGTAGACCAAGTTAGGGTAATCGGGTTGTTTTCGAGAGTGATTGATTTGGGACTAAATATGAGACTAGAAGCTCTAATTTCTAACGAAGAATTGAAGGAGGTTTTGTTAGCATTTAAAAAAAGAAAAAAAGCACCAGTCCTAATGGATGGACAACAAGATTTTATGAATTGTTGGAGGACGATCTACTACAGGCGATTGAGGAATCTCTTCTATTGGGTAAAGTTTTGAGAATGATCTATGCTACATTTATTACTTTGATAACAAAAAAACAGGACCCTCAATCCCATGAGTACTTCCATGCAACATCATTGTGTAATCTCCCGTATAAATTTCATCAAAGATAATTGCCAATAGAATGAAGACAATGTTGGCTAAGGTGATTTTCGAAGAACAATTTGGGTTTATTAATAAAAGGTAGATCCATGTTGTAATGGGTGTTGCACAATAAGGAATGCACTCTATTTAAATTAACAATATGGCATTTATGGTGCTAAGATAAACCTCTCTAAATATTTTGATAAGGTCAATTGGTTGTTCCTCATAGTGGTGTTGCTTCAGATCGGTATGAACCTCTCCATTGTTAACTGGATAGTGGGGTGTTGGTATTCATCATCATTTGCATTTTTAACAATGGATCACCTTCTCGCTTGTTTATGGCCTCCAGAGGACGTTAACAAGGTTTTCGATGTCAGCATTTTTACTCTTACTTGTTGTGTAAGGAATAAGTTGATTAATTAAGGCATCAAAATCAAATGGAGCACTGAAGGGAATTAAAGTTAGTAATCATATTATGCTCTCACATCCACTCTTCATAGATGACATACTGCTTTTAGTGAAGGATCTATAAAGGAATAGAAGGATTTCAAAAGCATTATAGATATTTATTATTTGGCCATGGGAATTGAGGTCAACCTTTAGAAGTTCTAGATGATCTTTCATGCTATCAAACTAGAAGATCAAGTTCTAATATCTCAATTTTTTTCTATTTCATTGAGTGGTTTGGAGTATTTGGGTTTTCCCTCAAACCCAATTACTATAGACATGCAGATTGATTGCGGCTCTATAATAAAAAGGTTGAACTACATGTTGATGCATCACTAGTTATCGAGTCATGGGGATTAAAAAATACTCAATTGTTTGGGAAGGCTTTAGGAGCAAACTGATTATGACGACTTTTGTTTTCTTATGGGATTTGGAGTAAAACCATGAATGATAAATATTTATAGGAGGCATCCATATTAGATTGGATTAGATAAACTCATAAATCTTATAAGGGTGCATCGAATATTTGGAAGAGATTGATTAATTCATTTATAATATTAGCGAAATGGGTGGCCTATATGGTCAAGAAAAGAGACAAGTTTATTTTGGGAGTTGATCCATGCACTAGTTGCGTATGGAAATTTCTATTTCCCATTGAATCGGTACAACCATTATCTTCTCACGGGTTCTCAAGGCTATGTGATGTGGTGATCCAATTCCCTAAAGGGTCTTGGTTTCAGTCATGGAAAATATAAGAGGATCTCTTTTTTGCAGGGACCATGGGTGGAGGAATGGCATTGTTATATCAATCTCCTTCTTCATAGTGCCATTAGACTCAATGACTGTGATGACAAGATCAAGTGGTCTTGGAACAAATCTACAAGTATACTCACAACCATAATGGACTATGAGGAATTATCACCTGTTGAAGAGTAGATGGATCAACAATGATGGTGGAAGACTATCTAGCAATTGCAATGTCCTCTTAAAATCATAATTTTTGGTTGGTTATATTTGGAAAACCAAATTTTGACTTGGGACAATGGCTAAAAGATAAATTGCCAAGGTTGAAATAGGTGCATTATGTACAAAAACAAGGTTGAATCAGTGGATCACATATTTGTGTTATGTTAATTTGCCAAGTAGGCTTGGGTGGAAGTATTAAAAAGTCTAAACTATCTCAGCTAGTGTTTGAAAGATTCATTTATGTTGTGCTTTAAGGATTGGGAAATATTGCCCCTTGAGGGCATATCAAGCTTTGTCATGCTTTGTAATGTGGGGAATATGGCCTACTCGGGATAAAACGTTATTTGAAGACAAACAATGTAGCATATTGTTGGTGGCTCACAAGTTCTCGGTGTTCTTCATGGAAATCTGAAGAGAGCAAATTTCAATTTAACATAGAATCATCAAGCAGTCGAGATTTAACACATCTCGAGTGTGGGGGTATTTCAATGGGGCCTCTCTAGGCACCTTGGGCTTGTGTGGAGTTGGATTTATTTTGTTTATGAATCATTATTATCATTTGGCTCCTATTAACATTTGTTGTGGATAAAAGACTTCTTGAACTTCATGTAATGGGAAATTCAAATATTCTTATGGAGTGGTGCAATAAAATGTACCACATCTCCATTCTTGTGTTAATTCCATGTCTTACCATGATTTAATAAATGAAAAGCAAGGAGATTATATATGAAGCTCAACTTAGGATTCAAAATGGTATTTGATTAATTTTAATGATGAACAACTTGTTTCCTTTGTGGGTTCTTGTTTTTCTTGCATTCCTTTATAGAATTGGAAGACTATTGTTTTCGGATCGGTAGTTTGCTATTTCAGTTTTGATGCTGGAGATGTACAACATTATCTATTGAGACAATGTATATTTTGATTTCTCTCCTGAAATATTAAATATAGGATTTTTTTTGGAACAAAATTTTTTTTGGTTGTCGATACCTATAGTGGTTTGTTGCATATTCAAATAGTATTGAAAAGGTGCAAGATATGTTACGTTAAACTCTATATAACATGATAATTGCATTGAACCTATGCTAGCATCAATGTCTATGTTTTCTATCTATGTGTAATCATGATTTCATGGAGGAGATTTAGATAGAAAACATTTAGATTTATGCTTATCAATAAATATCATGCTCAAATTTATATGAGTATCACTTGGTTTTAGTAAATGAAAGTTTCATGTTTTTTCTTAAAAAAAATGCTCGAAAAAAATAAATGTTTAACTTCCACTCGCAAGTACTTTATGTTTGAAAAAAAATGATGGACCATTAAACTTCGAGGTTAGGGTTTGTAAGAAGGGACAAGGAGTAGCAACAGGGAGAATAAATGCAGGATGCAAGGACTAGGAGCAACGTTCAATGAAGGTATTCAGTGTTGGATGAATGGGAGTGGATTGCATGATTGGAAGGCTATGCAAAAGATCTATAATGCAATAACAAACTTTGTTGGAATGGAAGTGTGTTCATTGAATGTGGGTGATGTGACCAATATGATACTAGTATTCCCACAACATGTCTCAACATATAGAAGCATACCCAAATTGGGCAAAAATGTTTCCATGTCAACAAGATATTGGTCCTACACACACACTGAAAGAGTTGGTGGGGGGTTGTGGGTGAGAACCTAGAACTTAACCAGTTCAACTAGTTTGTCATGAGTTGGGAGCGCTTTGAAGATGTGATCATATCCTCTCAAGTCATCTTCCCATTCCCTATTGTATGCTTTTGTTTGTTAGAAATAACAATAATAATGCAAAAAACAAGCAAATAAGAGGAACACATGTTTTTATTATTATTGGTTACTATTGGAACAGGTTGGAATTTTAGTAAAACAACCACTAAATCTAGCCTATAAAAAATGAGATCTCTCATCAAGTTGCATAAAATGTTATACTCAACAATGTATTTATTCATTCCTAACCAAAAATATTACTTTGTTATTGTAGCAATTGTTTTTTCGGCATCCCAGGCGACCAAAACATGGCATTAATTTTATGGATCTCATCCATAATATTTCTCCTCAAATCTACAACACTAGGAATATACATTATGTTTTCATAAGTAAGAAGTCCATCATTCTCTTAATAATAGCCTTCATACCATTCACAAATTTTGCTATTATAATTTATATTTTATTTGAACATAATGTTAATATTCAACAAGAGAGTTAACAATCCTTTGCCTTAAATCTGTCTGGGAAATACTAATGGTTGAAGTATGCAGTGCAAGCAATTTTATACTAAGTGCAGTATCCACTTTATTTTATTTCCCCTTTATGTGTTTGATCCCAAAATCAAACTCACATAAAAATTCCATCCATCTAACTTGCCTTGCATTTAGTGTTGCCTGCTCAAATAGATATTCTAGACCATAGTGGCCAGTTTTAAGCTCAAACTTCTGGCCCATCAAATAGTGCCTCCATATTTTGAAAGTGTGCACTATGGAAACAAACACTAAAACATGGCTAACATAAATGTCTTCATGTTCCTTTAGCTTTCTTCACTCATAACATAGCACATGATTGTTTTGTATAATAACCCCTTCAATTCCTTGCTTACATGCATCGATACACACCACAAAATGTTTTTCCGGATTTCCAAATTTCAAAATTGGAACACTTGTAAGAAGCTTTCTCCACATTCTTGTGTCCATTCAAATTATATTCCCTTCTTTTGCAAGGAAGTGATGGGGTATGCAACCTTGGAGAATCCTTCAATGAACCTTCTATAATAACCAACAAGACCCATAAAATATCTCACATTTGTCACTTTCTATGGAGTTGGCCATATCATAATGGCCTCAATATTCTTTGGATCCATTGATATTCTTCATCTGAAATAATGTGACCCAAATAATGAATTTTCTTTGTGATAGAAATCACATTTTCTTATCTTTGCATACAAATTATTCTTTCTTAACACCTGCAAACCCATTCTCAAGTGTTCTTCATGCTCCTCTTAATTCTTATAATAAATAATAATTTTATCTGGAAAACAAGCACAAACTTCTCAAAGTGCATGTTGAAAACACTATTCATGAGACACATGAAGGTAGTAGATGCATTAGAGAGATCGAATGGCACCACCACAAACTCATAATGCCATACCTCATTCTCAAAGTTGTCTTGTGGATGTCTTGTTCCTTTATTTTTCCTAGATCGTAACTGAACCTAAAATCTATCTTTGACAATACCCTTGACCCTCTCATTTGATCAAAGGAACCATCAATTCGATGTAAAGGGTACTTGTTCTTTACTATAACTTTATTTAGTTGTCTATACGCAATACATAACCTAAGTATTCCATATTGTTTTCACAAATAGCACAAGTGCTCCCCATGGAGACACAATTTGCTGAATGTACTTCTTTTCCAATGACTATTGTAATTGCATTTTCAACTCTAGTAATTATGGGGTACTCATTCCATAAGGTGTCTTTGACACATGTGCAACTCTTGGCACAAGATAGATTGTGAAATCAATATCCCTCTTTAGAGATAGTCTAAGCACTTTGTCGAAAAGCGCATCCCTGAATTCTTGATATATAGGATAGTCATCCAACTTGGGAACTTGGTGGTCTACTTGGCTATCCTCTAGTGCAACACAGATCTTAGGAGCAATCCTTTCTACTTTACCCATAGTTTCAACCTCTTAGATGTTGTGAACATGTTTGGCACTTCCATTCCGATGTGGACAATTTACGAGCAAATGGTCCTCTCCACATCCCCAACATTTAAGTGGCTCTCTTGCTTTGTATCCCATCTTATTAAGTAGATAAGTCACACCCTATGCTGGTTTACTTTGCTAATTTTTGAAACAAGGAGACTCGAATCTCCTCTTTCTTTGGTCAATTTTCCCTTCTTCTTGTCTTTCCATACCTTATGGAATTATGGTTTTCTTTTGTTTTTATCATAACAATACTTAGCCTTTCTTATGGTTTCATATAGAGTTTGAGGTTCATGAAACTCATTCATGTCCTTACATGGTTGAGATAATCCACTTAGAAAACACTAATTTTTGACCTATCATATTTGATATACTTAACATGCATTAACATTAAATCTTGTTTGCATACTCATCTATGATCATTAGTCCCACTTTCAACTCACATTGCACTTCAATCTTATCATCACAATATCTATTAGAGAGGTACCTTTGCTTGAAGTACTTGAATTGTTTCCAAACAATATTCCTTTAATTTAGCTTACTCACTTGTCAAAGGTGATCCCACCATATAGAAGCTTTTCCATTCAAATTAAATATGGTCACTCTTTCATTCAAGTTTCTAAAGTATTCATTGGCTTGGAAATACTTACTCATCCAAAGGATCCAAGCCTCAACTTCTTTACTAGATTTTATTTCACCATCAAAAGTAGGAGGTTTGGTCTTCTCGAATTCTCCGTGTGAATTGTTCTTGAAAGGCATCTTCCTCTTATTCTTATGAGGTGAAGAGAATGAATCTTCATGGATACTTTAGAGGTATATGCCTCATTAGAGGAGAATTATAGAGTATATCTCTTATCTCTTGAGATCCTTCTTGAGCTATGGGACCTCTTGTGAGAATGCCTCCTTGAGATACTCTCACTCTTTTCCTCATTTCTTGAGCGCTGCCCATGGTGAATCTTCCTCTGAATGCATGTTAATATTTGGAGCATGGTTGAACTCATATGATTGTGTTCTTCTTGATATCTAATCAACCTCTCATTATCTACTTTATAACTTTGTAATTCCACTCTTAGACTCACCATTAGGTTCTAGCTCTACATTCTCAACATGTATGTTTCCTCCCATGGCATATATTTTATTTGCATAAGGATCATGTGCATTATCCATCATGATAGAGTTCTTTACCGAACCAAGAACAAATGTTTTCCAAATTGCACTACCTTAACTATCTTCGATATTACATTGTAAATGCAAAAGTATTCTTAGAAGTACACCTTTTAGCTTCGTTACATTTTAGAAAGATCATAAAGTTATTTTTCATGCATTATGGAAACTATCCATATTGACATTTTTTTGATAAATCAAGGCTATGGGTACTTTTTCTGTTAGATTTATGGAAACATCTGAATACTCTTTAAGATTCTAATTTTGCACATTTGTTCCCATACAAATTATCTTTCCAATTACTATAATCATTTCCTTTTATGATCTCATAGATAAAAGTTATATCCTCTAAAAATTTCCAAATTTTCCCAATTCTGCACTTTTCATGTAGTTGTATTAAGCCTCACACACTAACTTCAACCACTTGTAGAAGAAAATATAGGGAGAACAAAAAAAAACAAAAAAAAACAAAAAATATTGTGAAGCATTGATAATAGTCATGACAAGTATTATTGAATAACTTTAAGATATATGTTATGATGATCCCAGCCCCAAGGGTTGGCTCAATTGGTAAGACATGCGCACACTCTCTCGGTTCGGGGAGAGGTCACGAGTTCGAGCCTTGAGTCCTTTGGGGTTAGGCCTTCTGCGAGGATGGTCGACGATTTACCACCTCTACCATCCACTAATGTGGGGAAGTATTGATGGGTTTCCCGTGCATATTTCCATATGAAAAAAAAATGTTATGATGCTCCACTCAATTTCTATAATTTTTTGGAAATGACTACTTTTAACTTTTGCATTTTCTGCAGTTAGAAATTTTACAATAAATGGATATCTCCCAAACCAAGCATTTATGAAAAAAAATCCTCTAACCAAAGTTGTTCATCTTAATGAGTAGGTAAAATGTCAAGTTCATAATTTTTTTTCTAATTTCGACATCTGCGTTCATTTTTACCTCCTCCAAGTTTTCTAAAATTACACTTTCCAAGGCTCAAATAGTGGATTTTGACATTCTTTTGCACCTACGCTTCAAACCTTTTGGAATTTGACTAAAATACACCAGAGTTATATGTTTGCTTGGGCCATGTATGTACCGTAGCAATTTCAACCCCAACAATCCCCCATCAAGTCACTAGGTACCCGTATTTAAAAGATAGTATATCTCCATTTCAGAAAAATTGGAGTAGAATCAACCTACACCCCTCTCTAATAATTTTGTAATCCCCTTCAATGTAGTTGAAATGTCATAAATATAATCAAATTATAATCTAATCTACTCCTATTACGGCCAAAACAATTCTCGAGCTCCATACTAATTTTTTGATAACTTTTTAAATTTCATTTGATGTGGCATACATACTACTAACACAGAGGGACGTGTAGCTTCCTATTTGGTAGTAGGGTATTATGTGTCATCAAATGGTGAGACGATGTCATTCCTCACCTCTTCCATGTTCTTTTCCATATATCCCCATAAATGGACCAGATCATTCCTCTCTACTTCCATCAGGAAATCTCAATCGTTCACGGCATTCAATATGCCCATCATCTAACCAATGGTATACCCCCATGAATATTGTAGATTCATCCACACAATTTTCAACTTTTAATCCTAGCCATTTGTGGAATTAGTCTTAATCGGACGTTAAAAAGTAAGGTATCCTCATGAATGGTGTACATCAATCTACACACTTTTCAACTTTTAATCTGAGGTATTCATAATAGGGTGTATATTTTTCCGCCAAACACACGTTCAAGAATATGGATTTTCCACCTAGATGGAAACAAAGCCATTTGGACCTACCTCGGTCCTACCGGCTACAAACTCGTTGGCATGGTTGGTCCATGTCCTACCCCTATTCATCTAGATCCTCCATGTCACACCTTCATCCACATGGCACAAGTGGGGCCTACAAATTTTCCTAATTTTCTTAAATTTTCATAAATGTTTAAAACTTTAATTCTGCAGCAAGGGGCTTATTACAAAATTAATCTCGTCTTTTCCCCCGAAATGGAGATTTCTTCATCACATACAAAATAAATTTTCCCATAGATAACTCTACAATTTTGAAATTTATCCACTTTTTCTTAAGCAATTCTTCCATTCCTACAGGTAGACCACTAGATCTAACTCATGGTTTTGTTAAAATACCCTCTAACAATTAAAACCACTAATTTTGATAGAATCATTTTGTCAAACACTTCATGTACTAACTCTAAATTCTGCCTATAAGTGTGGATTGTGGCCAATACAAGCCCGATGCTACAACCAAGAGTTTTGATAGAACTCTGTAACATCAACATCCATCATTTCTCCCATAAGAGGAGGTATTTACGAATTTCAAGCTTATAAATTTCACCCCATGGGATATAGTACAAATTCATAATAAGAAATGAATGTGCAAATTCGTGAACGTAAAACACAAGGGAATAAAACTCTATCTACACACACACCATGTATAAACAAGCATATTTATTAAAGGAAGAAAATAATATCATTCCACATTTATACACAAATAGAATACATATTGTTTAACAAGGAAGATCCAAGCAATTAGTTGTGTAAGAGTCATTTTCCACCCAATCATAGGTATCAACTATAGATATAGTCCCCAAGTTGAGCTATGAGGCCATCGAGGTGAATGGAACACCTACATGCTTCTCACTCTCACCACAAAACCCATTTTCTCTCATGATTTGTCAAACTGCTCATCTCTGAACATTCACATGATATCACTCGACCGTTATAACCATGGCACTCTCTTCTACCACTCCACACAACACAAGGCATTTCCCTTCACTGTTCCATAGTTCCCTTAAGAAATATAACTCTTATAATGCTTACTAGTGTGTGCAGAAAGAATCCAACAAGTTGTATCTTGTCCAAGAAACTCCTATTATATTAATTCATGGATTCTCAAGCATTCAGGAGCAACATAACTCAACGGGTGAAGGTTCTTGTCTTTCCTAGCTTCTATGCTCACCTATAACCATTATATTCCCTTTAATGTTTGGAATTTCCCTTCATATTTCGAATTTGGGGCTATTTCATGATCTAGTATGGTAATGGTGATGGAGAGAATAGGATGAGAAAAACCTATACGTAGAGTAAAAATATGCAAGATAAAATGGGTAACAGACTCCAAAGGAGATAAGAGGATGGTGAAAAGATATTTGACATAAATTATGACCATAGAAGAAATGACTCTTACAACTATTGTATAGGTATATTCATACCATACTTCCATGTGAGGAGACTTTTTCCACCAACCTCACACATGCATTCAATGATTGGATCTAATAAGTCAAATGGAAGTAATTGTCTCATTTAAGGCAGATGTGGTAGTGAATGAATGAGTTAAAAGATTAACACTTGGTAGTATAGGATTCAATATCCCATAGGCCCCCTTTTCCTCTTCCCCTCTAGTGGAATCATAATCCTTATAGTGCTCTTTGCACAATCATCTTGGACCAATATATTTTTTTTTCGAACATAATATTTACATTATTTTTTAGTTAGCATGACAAGGCAACCATATGGTCCATATATAAATATTTAAATAATACATCCTTAGCCATTCACTAGTCGGGCCTTAGCCTTGAGCTATGAACTAGGAATCCATATCAACAGATTTACTTCATTTGATTTAGTACATTCCAAGGGTCAAAATTAGGAGTATTACGAGTCTGTAGGTGCTAAACGCACAAATTTCTATCTTCCCAATGGTAACGAATAATAATATTTTTAGAAGACAAAACTTGTTTGAAAACACATGTAGATTTTAACTTAAAGGGATGATTTTTTTGTCAACTATTTTAGGGTTGTTCTCCCCAAATTATTGTTATTTGCCCCTTCAAAGGAATGTTATTATTGTCACTCCCAAGATAATTCCTTGAACCCCATAAGGAATTTTTAAAACTATTTATGGGTTATGTTATACTCCACAATCAATTCCCGTGGCACCATTTATCTCAATTTGTGTTATTGGATAATTATAGAGAAATAAATATTTATCTTAAATTTTAAGTTGAGTCCATAGAATTTATTTGAGACTTTCAGGTGGGATTTTTTATATAGTCTTTACTTGACATTTTAGGCCAATCCAAAATGATATAAACAAAATTTATTTTAAATGAATCCTTTAAAAGGGGCTCTTTTTCATCCCTTTTCCATCTCTACCTCCTTTATCTCTCTCTCTTTCTTCCATCTATAGAAAAAAATCTTAAACAAGGTTTTTGTGTCCTCACGTTATAATGGAAAACCTATGACAAAAACATATTTAAATTACAAAATAAATTCTTTCTTTGATCATATTTTCTCACAAAAACTTTTATGAACAAACCATACGAATCTTAATCACATATAAATGTTTTTAGTCTTTTGTCGAGGTTTCTTTAGTCTAGTCTCGAGATAAAAAATTTGATGCCACTAAACTTCAACACCTTTTCTCTCATATTTTCATTGTCGGCATTTATTGAACCTACCATCAACATTAAAAACCAAGGGCTAAATATCTTATGAACTTTAATAGTTAGGAAAATATTGTCTTCTATCATTTTTATTATTAGGGTTCTAGGCCCCGACTTTAAGCTATGAAACCCAATTTCAAAACCTTATGAATTCAACAAACAAAACTTCTTCATATTTGAAATTTTTACTATCGAAATCTCATAAGCCTACCCTTAAGATGACATACTCAATGCAAAAAATACAATGAAACACTTAGGAAGTTTTGTTAGATATGTGTTGTATTCTTTGCATGTAGGTAGGCTATGCATCATGGCATGATCATCAGGTCCAGGTTTAGGTAGACCAGAAAATATCCCAATGTCTTCTAGTCCTAGTAAAAGGATTAGGGTTGAACTTCTTCATATTTTAAATTTCTACTATCGAGGTCTTGTAAACCAACCTTCGAGATGAAATGCCCGATGCAAAAAATATGATGAAATACTTATAAAGTTTTGTTAGATATGCGTTGTATTATTTGCATATAGGTAGACTATGCACAATGATCATCAGGTCCAGAGTTAGGTAGACCAAAAAATATTCCATTGTTTTCTAATCCTAGTTAATGGATTACGGCTCAATGATGCTGCGAAATATCTATAAATTTTATTGTAAACTATTTTCTTAATATAATTAGAAAGAAGTGTGGTTCTAAGTTTGTTGGTTTTCCAAATTAAGGGATTATGGGGGTAAATATCTTGTATATTGTGATATTATTATTCATGTCTATTAATAATGTGTTAGCATTGCTTGCTTTGCATAGCTTTATTAGTTGTTATTTTTTCTGCAATTTATTCCTTCCATGATATGGTTTTTCTTGTATGATTTTCTAAATCACGTATTTCATTGCAAAATTTGAAGCAAAATCTCAATAGCCAAACATTTAATGGCAACACTACGACAAAAAAAAATTCAATTTATCAAATTTGTAGGACTTGAGCTTATAATTTATGCACATTTCCATCAATAACTACCTTTAATCAAAGCATAACATTTTTTTATGATAAACAAAAAAAATTAATGACATTGTATAAACGCTTTTATGGTAATTAGGTCTTTCAACAACAAACAATTTTTTTCCAACAAAGAATCATGCATTTTGTCAATGAATAAAAAGTTCTTAACATCCAACATATTTTCTATCATATGTTTATCATTAGGGTTTCTTGAGCTTACTCTTAAGTTGAAAACCAAGTGCTAAATATCTGAGTAATTTCAACACTTGAAAAAAATATTATTCTATAAAAGATGAGTGAGAAGTCAGTTGAAAAATTTGCTCCAAGAACGCTTTTGAAAAATCTTTTGCAGGTTTGGTTCACTTTTTGGCAGAGATCGAGTTCGAATTTCTCTCTGGTTTGCCTGGATTTAGTTCTTCGTTGAAGGCCATTTTGGTGTATTGCTTGTTGTAGAGGGACTCACATCATCCCAGCAGGTTTCTTTGGCTCTGGCTTTCCTAACTCGGCTCTTCTGCATTGCTTAGAGCTTTGATCTTGGAGCTGTTTCTGTAGCCTGGAGCTGGGTTCTTGTCTTTTTAGGACTTGTTGAGTGTGGTTTGTTTCCCAGCGTGCTGTAGCGATTTGGTGCAGCCTTGGCATTGTTTCTGGAGGTGACATTCTCCGCGGTCTCTCTTCCACTCCCTTCAGCTCTAGTTAAGCTTTTCATTTTTTCCTGAATGAGGAATCATCTTTGAACCAAGATGTCTCTAAGCTCTGTTCAGACTCTTGTTTCTTGAGATCCTGTTGGGTGATCGTGCCTGTTTTGGCTGAGTCTCATTTGGTTGGGGTTCCAGGCTCCCTAGCTTGGAAATCTTAGTAGGAAATTGTTGTTGGTGGTTGGATCTATCTAACTTGAGAAATATTTTTGGGTTTCCTGGCCCGTCTCTTTTCCTATGGTTGCTAGTGGGGAGCCTCCTCCCCCACTTCCACCTGAATTGGAAGCCTTTAAACGACTAATTTCCTCATGTGGTAAGAGGAAAAGAGGACCTCTTTCGCATAAATTCATGAAGAAAGTCGATATCTCCTCGATGGAATTTCTCGTTGAGAGAATTTGCCGATCAACATGAAATCTTGTTGAGAGAGGTCTTATCGGCCAATTCACTGGTCTCTGGCCTTCTCCGAAGGCTATTGATGGATGGGTCCAGAGAAATTGGAGGCCCTTAGTCTCTGAAGATGTTTGAAATCATTTCATAGGTAGAGGCTACTACGTCTTTGTTTTTTATTCTGTTGTTGATCATGATCTTGTGTTTTGCAATGGACCTTATTTCATGGGACCTTAGGGGCTTTACTTGAACAAATGGACTCCTGATTTTGATTCAACTCAAGATGTTCCTTCTGTTGTTCTGGTTTGGGTTCGACTCCCTCACTTGCCATTGTATTGTTGGAACTCAAAAGCTTTGGAATTCATCAGGAATAAGCTCGAAAAAATACATGGACAGGGCAGAAAGGAAATATCAGTATTCACATGCAAGAATATGTGTTGAAGTGGACTTAGAGATAGGACTTCCTGAGGCTATTAAGCTAACAGTAGTCGATTGGTCTTATTTTCAGGAGTTAGACTATGAACAAATTCTGTTTAAGTGTTGACTCTACCACGGTTATGGCCATTTCTCTTGAAACTGCAAGGAAAAAACAGAAGAAGATCTATAAAGAGACAAGGCTGATTAGTGGACCCACCCTCAGAAACCAAGCTTTCCTAATCAAGCCTCCAGAAAGAATGGAAAAGTTGGAATGAATAGGAATGGACCTTCTGTCGCTGGGAAGACCCATCCTAAATATCAGGCAACAAAAATTCCCAAAGCTTCTTCTAATCAATTTGTTGTTCTTAGTTCTTCTGCTGACATCCCAGTTCTCGAAGAGGGTGAATTTCAACAACTAGTAGAGCAAGATGGGGAAGCTGAAATAATCTTAGGATTAATAGACCTCTATCGTGAAGCAGCCCCAGAACTTCCTATAATTGGTGAATCCTCACAGCAAAATCTCTCCTCCCCAAATAGGGTCCAAACCTCTCCGTCATCAGCTGAAATAACTAAGAAGAAACCAATCGATAGTTCAGGTTCTTCAAATGAAGACTCTATTGAGCATCTGTCCAAAAAGTGAGGAAGAAAATCTCGAAAAAAATTTAGAGCAGAAGAGGCTGAGAAGCTAAAAACACAGGGCAGCCAGTCCACTCTTGAAATGTCATTTGGAAGAAGTAAGAGGAACAGACCTCCTAAGGGAGTAGCAACCTCCTCTCTCTAGGGTAAGTAATGCAGATAACCTCTTGGAATTGCAGGGGATTGGGGAATCCTCTCAAAGCTCAAGCAGTCAAAGACTTAATAAAAATGGACTCTCTTGACATTCTCTTGCTTCAAGAGACAAAAATAAAAGTAGAATCTCTTATTCTCTTAAGTAAATCTAAATGGAATTTGAACAGTGGCAAGGATGTCAATGTGAGAGGAACCTCTGGGGGTCTCTCTACGCTTTGGAGTGAGGATAAATTCCAACTCAAAAGCTGCTCTATCTCCCAACACTATATGTTTACATAACTCTTTCATAATTCTAGTAAGCTCTCATTTGCTCTTTTTAATTGCCATGTCCCCGTTAATTTCAATGAAAAGAAAGATTGTTGGAAATCGATTTCAGATTTCCTAGAAAAATTCTCTCCTTCAAACATCTTTATCGATGGGGATCTTAATATAACCTTTGCTCCAAACGAGAAAAAAGGAGGAACTCGTGGCAAGGATCCATTCCAAGATTCGGTTGAGGCAATCATCCAATCCAATGACCTGTGTGATTTCAAGCCAAAGAAGGGACGATACACTTATTCTAATAACATAATTGGGGTTGCTAATATTGTTGCTTGCCTCGACAAGTTCCTCGTCCAAAGTTCATTGATGGATGGGAAATTTATTATCTCTTCATTCATTTTGCCCAAATTTTCATCTGACCACCATCCAATTTCTTTGAAGTTTGAAGTGGAAGAAGACCTTGGTCCAATACCATTTCGCTTCAGCCCATTGTGGATCACTAGAGATGCCTTTATGGAATTAGTGGTTGAAACCTGGGCATAGTATGTTAATAGTTCCCCCAGTTTTGTCTAGGAGCAGAAGCTTAAAAATACAAAATATGCTCTGAAAAAGTGGGCAAAAACTCTTTTCATTCTCCCACCACCAGCAGACTTGAGAAAGTAATTGAGTTATCTGAGATTCAGTTAGAAATGGAAACAGGTGACATTACAAAACCTTAGTTAACTTTCGAACACTTAGCACAAATTAAAACTTCTCTAGCTTTCCGTTAGGAAGAGGAACACTTGCGTTTGAAGTCTAGAAGCCTCTGGCTGAGGGCTGGAGACAAAAACACAACTTTCTTTCACCGCCAATGCAGATCTAGATTGTTTAGGAACCACATTTCTGAAATCTCCACTGGTGAGGGGAAAATTATCAAAGGTCGTGAACAATTAAAACAAGTTGCAACAAAGCACTTTCAACATCTGTTTCAGGAGGACGGTATATCTGATTGTGAAGTGTCTAAAGATTTTTTGGCTAATATTCCATCTCTTGTAAGCCTAGAGTGTAATGTTGGCTTAATGAAACCCATCTCTGAAAAAGAAGTGTTGGATGTCATTCGGGCTATGGAGCCTGATAAAGCTCCTGGGCCAGATGGGTTTTCTTTTCACTTTTATAGAGCATGTTGGAAAACCATTAAAGCAGATATGATCCACATGTTGGCTGCCTTTGAAAAAATAGGTAAAGCGGGTGGGTGCACAAAATCTACATTTCTTGCTTTAACCCCAAAGGAAGTCAATCCCAAAACTTTTGATAGATTTAGACCAATTTCACTCTGCAATGCTTCCTATAAAATCCTCGCCAAGCTGTTAGCTAACCGTCTCAAGCTCTTGTTAGGAAAGTTGATTTCTCCACTCCAGGGGGGATTTGTTAAATCTAGGCACCTAGTTGACAATGTTATCCACGTTCAAGAGGCCCTTCATTCTAGTTTCCAAAAGAAGGAGAAATTAATGTTAATTAAGTTGGATATGAAGAATGCTTCAAACCGAGTTAAGCTCTCTTATCTCTATCAAGTTCTGATTTCTTTTGGATTATGCTCTGAGTTTGTTAATCTTATAAAAGCTTGTATATACAAGCCTTGGATTGTGCCTTTGGTCAATGGTAGACCGTCAAAATTATTCCAAGCATTAAGAGGACTCCGCCAAGGTGCCCGCTGTCACCTTTTCTCTATATTCTGATGGCTGAAACTCTCGGTAGAAAACTTACCAGGGAAAAGGAAGCAGGACTCATTCCATGAATTAAGATTGCAAGGGGTGTGGTTCCAATAAATAATTCCCGCTTTGCAGATGATTCTCTCCTTATGGGCATGGCCTCTCTAAATATTGCTCGAGCTTTCAAAGAAGTGCTACATCATTTTTACCTTATTATGAAAAGTGGGTGATGATCAAGTATCTAGGTCTGCCGCTAACTCTCGGATCTAGCCCTCCCTCTCTTTGGCTTGATGTTTTAGCCAAGATAAATTCAAAAATTGCTTCTTGGGACGGTCAGTGGTTAACCAAGGCAGGCGAAATGATTTTGATTAAGTCGGTTCTCTATGCCCTTGCTATCTTTCAATCTTCTTTATTGCTTGCTCCTAAGTCTATCATGTCTCAGAGCTCAAAACTCTTGAAAGATTTTCTTTGGAATGGAGGTGAAGGCAGCCATAACAAGATCCATTTGGTTAATTGGGACATGCTAAAAAGACCTATTTTAGAAGGTGGATTGCAAATTCGCAATCCTGGCTTGTCTAACCTGGCAATGGGTGGTAAACTCATCTGTCAACTTTATGCTGATAAACATCATCCGGTTATTAAGATATTTAGGATGAAGTATTTAAATGGTGGATCAATGAGAAATATGTCATCTTCAAATACCGTCATACGCTCAACTACCTAGAATGTATGTAGAAAAGGACTTAACAACTTCAATCAACACCTCTTATGAATCCCTGGAAACGGGAAGATAATGCTTCTGTGGGATGACAAAATATCTGGAAATTCTGCCCTCTCCTTTGTTATTGAGTTAGAAGAACTTAAAGATTGGCTTTCTAATAAAGGTATGTTTCATCTAGCTGACATTTTCTCTTGGGACAGAGCTGGAAATTGGGTTGATTTGTCCATCCCAACTCTCCTAGAACATCTTTGTTCCCAAAAGTCTCGGTTGCTCTCCCTCCTTGTTGGACTCGCTCCAATTCATCAATCTGTTAAAGATAATTGGGGATGGGGACATCCTGGCTCTTACTCTGCTGCTCAAGGTTTCTTAGCCTAACTAGCTCCTCACGTCTCTCATATCCCTCTTGTAACTTGGAAATCAGTCTGGTCCACTCATTGTCTCCCCAAGTTTAACTTCTTTACTTGGTTTGCTAATGCACAATAAAGTCTTGACCAACGATAATCTGATCAGAAGAGGTTTTCATGGACCCTTTAAATGTTGTTTTTGCAACTCTAATTCTGAATCGGTGGATCACATTTTTATCAATTGCCCCTTCTCTCAATCGATGTGGGAGATGGTCATTTCTGGTCTGCAAATTCCAATTCCAATTCAATATACAGTGGTCCCTCTATATTTAGCATGGCAGGATTGTAATTCTTTTGCAAAAGACATAAACACTACTTTCTGGAAATCGTTCCCTAAAGTTATCTGATGGGAATTATGGATATCAAGAAATAATTGGATATTCAATGAACACCCTTTGATTCCTCATCTTGTGGCGTTTAAAATCAAAATTATGATGTCAGAGATTGTGTGTCATTCATTGGATCCTTCCTCCTTGTCCTCTGAGCTCTCTTCATGGCTGGTTCCTTGTCCAATGGGTATTAAAAACTCAGTATGCAACAAACCTGACAGCTCTCATTCCTGGCAAGTTCGCTTCAATGCTGTTGCATTCAATGCTTGGTAAAAGAGCGCTCCTTCAACAACAATTTTTTTTACGACGCATCCAAGGGGAATCCTAGGATCTCTGGCACCAGGGGATTGGTTTTTTCTCCGGACAGATTGACTGAAACCAACTTTAGTTGGGTTTCTTGGATTTATGTCTAGTAATCAGGCTTAAAGTTGCAGCCTCCTGAAGTCGTGCCAGATTGCTAAGGAGCTGGGTTACAAGTCGATTCAATTCATGGAGACTCTGAACTGTTGATCAAAGTTCTAAATCCAAAAGATCACTTTAAAAATCTCGTTTTGAATAATATACTACAGAGAATTCATAATCATTTGAAAGAGTTTGAAATTGTGGCATCTTTCCACATTCTTCATGAATTAAATAAATCTATAGATGCACTGGAAAATAAACCCTGCTTGCTGCCTCAAGGTTTCCTTAGCATAAATGGAGAATCCAACAAGTTTTTTCCAATTCCCTAACTGAGATCCATTGTTGAATTTGGACTATCCGGGAGTCTCTATCCCTCTCTGTAATACTTTGTACATTCTTTGTTCTTCTGGAAGTAGTTTTTAAGCTCTTTGTTTAATTGGTTGATTGGTTTTGCCAATTCAGACCTNTATATCCATTTGAGTTAATATATATATATATATATATATATATATATATATATATTCTTCTATAAAATTTTCTTATCGAGATTTCTTAGCCCTACCATTGAGCTAACAAATCCAATGCCAGAAAGAAGTATAAATTAAACTCGTAAAACTTGTTTATATTTCATTTTTTTACAATGACTGTTTCTTGAGCTTACACTTAACATGAAATACTTGATGCCAAGAATATGATGAAATAGGTAGTAAAGTTTTTGTTGGATATATGTTGTATTCTTTGCATTCATTTTCAAGCTTTTAGACTCTAGAGAGGTACAACCAACTTCAATAATGTAAAGCACCTTTCTTATTATAGGCACACTAAGTCAAGTAATAGATTAACTTAATATGCAATTCTAAAAACAAGCAAAACTAGGTACTAGAAATGAGGCTAGAATTGCATGAATCAACTTTAATGCAGAAGGGAGTTTATCTAACTTCACATAGAATCAATGATTGGTTATGTAAGGAAAATTGCACGTATGATAATGTAATTTCAAAGAATCAACAATCAGAGGTAATTATACAATAACTCACCCTTCCAAAGGCTACAACAAAAATAGTGAACTGGTCACTTTAACAAGCAATCAAGAGGGCAATTTTGAAAACTGTGAAATAAATAAGGGATGTGCTAGGTTATGGATCCTTTGCACAATGTATATGGACCATTTATGTTTTGAACATCAGTGAGGCTGAAGTCTACTCCAAGGCTCCCGACATATGCAAACTAGATATTCCATTGTGCATTTCCTGAAAAACCAAAATCCTATTTATTTTCATATATCGGTTGTTGTTCAAACCCCGATGTTTATATATGTTTAGGCATGGTTTGGAGATCATTCATACAAAACTAGCTATTGGGACAACTCGACTAGTTTGGGTTCACGGCTTACCAAACAACCAAAGGAACCATCAAATTTGAAAATTGAGGCAGGGAGAGTGTTAATAAAAGTGTTAACTAAATTCAATAGCTGAAATAATCGAAATCCATCAACTACAAGTTAGCACATTGACAAAATACTTAAAACTAGTAAATTTCAGTGCAATTCAAGAAAGGCATGGAAAGATGGAAGAAATACCAGACTTCTGCACTTTATTAATCTCATAACTGATGGAACATGTTCAAAATATTACATAGACTTAGAAATGGATCCCAGGGGATTCTCAGATACATCAGGGAGTGGATAATTTACATGGAATTGAAGAAAGTAGAAGAGAAGAAATAAGGAGAAATGTCGAATTCAAACTGGAGGTTTAGCAATTCTCCTTTCTGAATTGTGAATCGTCTTGAAGGGACTTCAGGACCTACAATAAACACAATGATAATGTATTAATACCATTATCTTCTCATCTCACTAAAGGAGGTAGCAGGGGCACATGTCTTCGCAGTGATGGGGGCATATCTCCCAACCTGAGTAGCTTAGAGCTCTTAATACAAAAGTTAAATTGTCAACAAGATAGAAAAGTGGTGTGCTCCTCTTCTTTAATAGAGTGAATGACTCATTGAACAAGTCACCTATCCTAGTGCACCCTCGCGAGATGAATATGAAGTTTCCTACTTTCATCTTCCTTGCTTTCTTGCCTTTCCACTCATTAGCTTTTATCCCTTTTAGTTACTGCACCCTACTTTCCTTCCAGAAGTTTCTTGCTTTTCATATTGATTAGCTTGTCTTCCTTTTAGAAACTGCGCCCCCCTTGCTTGATGTTTCCTTCTTTTCATAATGGCATGCTTTTCTGCACTTTCCTACTTTGTGCACTTGCCTGCTTTTTACTACTTTATGCCTTTTTCTTCTTTTTTGGAAGTTTCCTTCTTTTTGCTGCCATTTTGATTTGTGTTGCTTTCTTATAGTTTTCTCTTTTTAGTAACAACTCATAGGGCTAGATTTCTTCCTTTATGCGCCCTCATGCTCCCCTTTTAGCATGTCCAACTCATATTTAATTTAAAATCAAATTTAAATATTACAAAATATTAAATAACCACTTTAATTTAATTTATCCCAGCAACTATAATAAACAATTATTCATAATTAATTAATTGTTTTGACTATGAAATTCATAGGCCAACATTATTTCCTCCTACCCATGAAACTGCATGGGTATCAACCTACTACCAAAATTTGGGGACATTACAAATCAAGATAATGACATAACGAGTGTTCTATGTAAAATTATAATATATATTTTGGATTTAATCAATTTTATTCAAGTCTTACGAGATATGTTGCAAACCCAAAAAACACAACCATTCATAATAACTTTGATAATTGAAGTGTTGGAAAAGAAACTTTTGTTATCCTAATTTTAGAATTCAACATTTCTACATAAGTTTTTAAGGCCACAATATATTAACAGAAATGAAATTCGATAACTTGTTTTTTTTACGAAACATATCTAATTTTTATTTATAAAAAAACAGGGATAAATCCATTCAAATGCATAATTTCCCAACATTCAAAATTGGCTCTTGGCTTGAGATACTAAAGTTTGCATGCTTGACACAAACACATTTAAAACTACTACCTTTTGATTCCCCTATTTACTATAAATCTGGATAACCCCTACATTGATGATTGTAAATCCTAATAAAGTTAAGAAGTAGAAAACTACAACAAAAACCCATACAAAATGTTTAAACTTATGCCCCAAGCACCTAGAATTCCTCCTTCACAACGGGATGAAAATAGGTTTAGCTTTTTGTTGGTTTGTTCTTGGTCACTTTGATTTGCAAGTGGAGCAAGGCAACTTCGAAATGGGAAACTTCAAGCTCCAGGGCCTCGCTTCTAACTATTATTGATTATGCTTAAGTGAGACGAGTCTCCATTGCTTCTATCCAGAGCTGATGATTCTCCACTTCATTGCTTAGAATGACAATTTGGTAATGGACATCTCCCCTTTCCACCAAACATTCATGCTCCTCTACCTAGTGCCTCTACTCTAAATGCCTATCCATTGACTTCGGATCCTGGCTGAAATAGTGAACCTTTCTTTTTAGGATTTGGTGGCTTCTTTTTAACCTGCATAGACCATGTGATGCACATCACTCTTCCTTGCTCCATGCTTCTTGATCCATTGCATCCATTCTATTGACTCCCACTGATTCTCAATGAAATTCAGAACTTCCTTTCAGCTCCCTTGGTAAAAGTGTTGCTCTACAATGACGACATTCAACTCCACTCTCGAGTGTCGTAATTCCTTTCAAGTATATATTCCAAATCCATGTCACATGCCTGCGTTTTAACACGAGATTGGTATATGCTCTGCATATCGCACCCCATATCACATTAAATTTGCAACCTTTCTTCATAATTGTCCCAAGCTTTTAGGCATGTGAGGATTGTTGCAAAATGGTTTGGTTGTCTTTTCGATCCTTTGAGATACCAATTTCCATAGTGAGCTTCTGGACTAAAATGTACGGTGCATCCTCTGGATATTTAACTCTATTACTACCTTGAGTTCTCAATACCTCGTCCATCTATCCACCTTTGCAAGCTTGACTTGACATAATTACTCCTTACATGGAGTGCGAGGTCTTCTATCCCTTTCCATGGTTTATTCCTACGCCCTCGACTTTGGTTATATGCCAACCCCATAAGACTTTTGCCTATCCTTTCTAGATCCTTTACCTCAGAGAATTTTTCTAACTAATTGGCAACTTTGAGAGATCCCTCGAGCATAATGGATTCTACATTTGCTAGGGAGTCAACCTCTGTGTCGTTCTCCCGCAATACATGAAAAACCTGGTAATTACCTAAAGTATCAAATATATTCTTAAATATGGTATAGATTTTGGCCAATTTGAGGATCCTAGGAGGCTTGTTAGTGACAAAGCTTTGAATGATGATTCTAGAATCACCACAAATATTGGATTTTTCATATCGTTTTCTGCCAAGATTTTAACTCCTTGAAATAGGGCGAGGAGCTTTGCCATATTATTAGTTCCATTTCCTACTCCCCAAACAAATGTAAACTTCAACAATGCTCTAAGATAGAAAATGATCCTACCAACTCTTACAGCCCCAAAATTTGATAACTAGTTAATAAACTTGATTTTATGGAATTTAATTAATTCTATGTATATTACATATCATGTAAGGATCAACTAACTAACTAAAAAGACCTTGTTACCTTTTTGAAATATTTTACGTTTCGAAAAAACGAGACTTCTTCCCTACCATTTATCAAATTTTAAATATAGATCTTTTATGAAACTAAGTCAACCACATCTAATGTTTTAAAACAATATAACTTTTAACTAATAAAAAAATATGATTTTATTGGAACAACAACAATCATGCGTAAACTTAAAAAAATAAATTGTCTTTTTTTCCGTGTGAAAACAAAAACTTAAAAGCCAATTATGATCTTAGCAGTTATCAAATTGTAAATATATATCTTCAATAAATTTAAAAAACATAAGTCAACGACATATAAATGTATTAAAATACAACCTTTTTTATTATTTTATTAATAAAACCTATAATTTTATTTGGAAAACAACAATTATACATACAATAAACAACTTAAAGACCAATCATAAGCTAACCTTATATTTAAATTCAAAACTTATAAATAATTCTAAATGACGCACTCAATACTAATTTAAAGTCATAAGATAATTGTTCAACTCCAAACAATCATCCTTGATTTAAACTTAACTTTGTCACGAAGTGATGATTAGGGTTTCACAAGTGGGATAGGGATCCTCATGGTGTGTAAGGTATCTATGGCGATGATGGGTTTCTAATGTAGGTGTTAGAGTTTTTTTTATGATTGTTTCATAGGCAAGCTAGGGATTTCTATCGGTTTTTCATTAAGGTTTCTCTAGAATTTTTGGGTTATCTTGCGTGCATCTCCTGGTGTTGTTGTTGTTTGGTCAGGTAGTGTTTGTGCACGTGACCAATCCCCTTCATCTTTTCTGCATACTGATAAGGTCTACAATTATTTTCGGGGGGTTACCTAGTGTGGTTCGCTCATGGGTATATCCACATGGAACATAGGATCGTGACGGTGGCAAGGCTCTTCAAGAGGCGCACGCGATCTCAGACAGAAAATAGGAATGGGTTGGCATCCTACAGCGGACCAAGTCTATTGGAAGATGTGTTATCATAAGAATCTGGATAGAAGGGGGGTTAAGGTGTCCGAAGAATCATTACAGTTGCTTTATCAACTGGTTAACAAGGTTGTGCTGGAGGAGCGAGAGGATACCACATCCTCACTTGTGGTGAGACCACCGATGGCCGTCAACAGGGATGGTAACCAGGGTTCCATATTACTTCCAAACCAAGGTTCCTTATCACCTCTAGACCAGGTGATCGTGGGCAAGAATGGTAATCAATGTTTCATATTACCTTAAGGCCAAGTTAACGAGAGTGGGGTAGACCTTGGTTACAATAAGGGTTCAGAAAACACTTTCTTCTTCGGACATGGACAAAATATACCAGAACAAGTCATTGAGTCAGTGGTAAAAAGGTAGATTATTTTTTTCATTCTAGGGGTGTGCAGGCGCCAGTGATAGGTGACTATCAACAGGGTCATAGAATATCCTCAGATCAAAAGGTTAAGGGATTTATTACCTCTAGTCATCGTGCTACTTCATCCAAAACGATTCAAGGTTCTAGTTTTGGGTATGAACGTAGGTCGTTCAAAAAATCCAAATGGTGGAACCTGCAGGAGGAGGGTAGGAAGACAAAATTGGGTAGACACCTGTGGATTGAACATGTCGTGGGTATGTCACAAGCTGCACTTATAAGAAAATTTAGCTACAAAGCTATGAGTGGTAATGACATCGACAACTGGGTAAAAGTTGTTTGGAGCCCTTGTTTGGATTTTGCCTAGAGATATCCTTTTGTCTTACGCATGGTATGGTTTTATGTTTCAGCGGGTAGAACACGCAACTATTGTCTTGGATAGGACCTAGTTGAAAGATCATGGCATCTCGACGTTGAAATGTTGGCATTCAACCTTCAATCCCTATACAGAGAACATAGATACAAACATATATGGGTATTGCTTTCGGATTTTTCGTTGGCTATTTGGCACAGGGAAGATTTTGAAGCCATGGGCAATTATCTGGGTCTTTTCATCCATGTTAGGGATGATGTTCTGAAGGGTATGGACAAGAGGGTTGGAAAGATGTCAGTGGAGATGGACGGTTTCCTGGATGATGTGGAGATTGAATGGGTACTCCCGTTTCGATGTTCAAGGTGTTATGAAGTGGGACACCTCTGGAAGGCATGCAAATCATGCAGTTAAACATCTGTAAGTGATGATTCAATGGATAACTTAGGTGAGTGGTCATTAGAAGAGACTAATGATGAAGGGTACGCAGCTCCAAATACTTTACAATCGGGATCGACGTCCAATGAAGCCGATGATACTCATAATGTTTCGATAATCATTGGTAAGCTTTGATCCTTACACCCGGATTTGTTTCATAGTCTTAATGAATCAGAGCTTACTCATATTTCTAGTAGTTCTATAGCATAATGTTTTAGGAACTTTCGAGGGTTCTGACGATTCTTTATTTGATTTAGTTAGAATTGTGGGGGATATCTCGAGGGTTCGCTTTGATATGGGAGGGGAAATACTTGATAATCATCGTATAATTGGGATAAAACTATATGGTGCACATGGGAATGCTTCACAGATTTCTGATATGGGTTCAAATCAACGTATTGGGGTTTCTACAAAGAGGGAACAATTGAACCTGTGCCATGACCCTTAGATGGAGATTGTGGCTCGATTAGGGACAAAACTATTGGCTCATAGGAAATTGTGATACGTCCATTGCTTGATACTCTACCCATATCATACAGGGACATAGTTAAAAAAAGATGACACCTATCTACATTGGAAACATACGTAAGGGTGATATAGGCATTTTACTAGAGGGCTCCTTCAGTGACAATATTCCTACTTCCCATTTACCAAATTCAGGGGGGACAAGTTGTTGAAGGGTTACATTAAGGGTGGGTTAGCAGGAGAACTATCTCCTCTTAAGACTAGGAGTGTCAGGAAAGGTTTCAAAGCCTCGAATAGTCATATAGTTGGGGATTTGACCACCTCACAATGTATATCTACTTTTGGTCATAGGGTGCTTAGAGTCAACAAAGCCCTTGCCAAATCTAAAAAATAAATATTGTATCCATTAATACAAGGGGAGTGGTGGGGCGGGGGTGGGTACTCCAAAAATTATCCCCCAGGAGGATCATTTCTACACAATCACCTAGTATTATATTCTTTCAAGAAACCATGGTTTTGAGTGAGAAGGATCGACTATTTTGTGCTTCATTACTTCTTGGGTGGGAGATAACTACTATTTATGTGACTGATATGTCAGGGGGGATTCTTACTACCTAGAATCCCAAAAAGGGATGTTTCTCACCTTTTCATACATCAGTTGGGATTCTCATTGCAAGAAGATTTATAGGTTTTGAAGATTAATTAAATATTATAAACTGTTATGCGCCATATTTGGACAAGGAAGCGTATTGGGAGAATGTGAAAAATGATGGTATATTTTTGCTTCCACCATTGATTCTTGGGAAGGATTTAAACCTCACATTTGGTGTCTCGGAGATAAAGGGGAAGAGGAATCAGCTTGATTTGTTGGGTATTCACTTCAATGCTTTTTTTCAATCTATTGGTATGGTATATATTGGGCAACAATATATGGTACCTATATGGAGAAATAAAATACCTCGTCAGGATGATGTGGCAAAAAGATTATATATATTTCTTCTATCTGAATCTTTAGTGGAACCTATGTACTACTACATATCCTGGATCGGGTGTATTCCCATATCTGACCACTCCTCGATTTTCTCCATTTTGATCCCACTAGTCACAAAGAATTGTATCCGTTTGAATTCAATCACACTTGGATTAAAGAACAAAATTTCAGAGAGCCGGTAAGGAGAGAGTGGTTGCAGATGCACAATATGAACCAACCTTTAGCCATGAAGAGATTAGTCTATAAAATTAGTGTTTAAAAGGAGTTGTGATTAGAAGGGAAAAAGATAGAAAATAGACTTTGAACGTAGACTTAAATGAATGTGAAGGGGAAATTGAACATATTAATGCTATATATAAATATGACACAATGCCAGCACATGTTACAGATAGGTTTACAGTAATAGAGCCATCCAAAATGAATGGGATGCATTTGATAGAGGAGATGTGGAGATTGAAGAGTCATGTTATTTGGATAACACAAGTTGATCAAAATACTATGTTTTTCGATCACTTTGCAAATGATAAACGAGCTCGAAATGTTATCCGGGATATCAAGGTTGCTGATGGTTCCAAGCTGACTAAAGTACAACAGCAAAGAAAAGGTGAAGCTATTTGACATTTCCATCACTTTTTCTCTAATCCTGGTATTAAATCAATTGTATACAAGATGAATGTCATTTAGAAATTCCATACTTTCTATACAGGACAACAGGGCAATCTAGTTGGAGATCCAGTGACCCTAGCAGAGGTGGAGATAATTTTAAAGGGTTTTGCAAAATCCAAAAGCCCGAGACCTAATGGATGTACGATGGAACTGTTTTTGGAATTTTTTGAGATTATGGGATATGATATACTAGAGGTCATTGAATAGTCCATATTCAATGGTAAAGTATATGATGCTCTCAATGCTACATACATTGCATTGATACCAAAATGTCCAAATCATGGTAACTTCTATGATTTTAGGCTTATTTCATTATGTAATTTGATCTATAAGGTAATTTCTAAGATAACTGCAAGGTGCCTCAAACTAGTTCTATCCAGATATATATCTAGTGAACAATTAGGTTTTCTAGGGAACATGCAAATCCTAGATGCCACTGGGGTGGAACAAGAGACATTTCATAGCATTAAGACCAAAAACAAGAAGGATATAGTATTAAAGCTTGATTTGGCTAAAGCCTATGATAGGGTGGACTAGGGGTTTCTCCGACTAGTCCTATGACAAATTGAATTATCCCTTCCCACCACTAATTGGATCATGGCGTGTGTTGAATCAACCAATTATGTTGTTTTGATCAATGGTTCACCTACATAGTTTTTTATAGGAACTTGGGGAGTAAGACAAGGTTGCTCATTATTGACTCTACTATTCGTATTGACTATTGAAGGGTCTAGTAGAATTATTGGGGATGTCAGAGATTCCGAGGACATTGCAGAACTAAAGGTATTGACTTTGATAAGGATTACCCACCTTCTTTTTGTGGACGATGTCATAATTTTTGGTGAAGGGACTATTGTGGAATGGCAGGTATATANGATTCCGAGGACATTGCAGAACTAAAGGTATTGACTTTGATAAGGATTACCCACCTTCTTTTTGTGGACGATGTCATAATTTTTGGTGAAGGGACTATTGTGGAATGGCAGGGATATATACATTTGATGGAAATATTATGTAAAGCATTGATGATGATATCAATGACAAAACGTCTAATGTTATGCATTTTGGGGTACCTGATGAGGAACTAGATCAAATCAAACTACTACTCGCACATGGTTTTCATCCCTTGGAGGATGGTACAAAATATCAAGGATTTTTTCTGAAACCAAATAATTTTGTTGTCAAAGATTGGTATTGGATTCTCAAGAGGTTTGATTCACACATCAATCATTGGTGTTTTCAATGGCAATATATATGGGAGGTAGACTTAGCATGATCAAAGCGGTCTTGGTTAATTTGTTGGTATATTGGATGTACCTTTGCAAAATTCATAGGTCTATCATCCATGCCATAAATTGCATAAAATTTCATTTTTTATGGTCTATATCACAAGAATATTTCAAAGGCATTGGGATGATATTGCTAGACCTAAAGAATTAGGTGGGTTGGTTATAACAAATATGTACACCTTTTCAAAAGTATTGGAGATAAAGAGTTTACAGTGAGCACTATTTGTGGATAGCCTATGACATAGGGTCATGATGGATAAATATGTTAAGAGTGCTTCGCTTGAGGAATGAATCAGGAGGGCTGACAAAGTTAAAAACGGGTTCTCAAATATATAGAGTTTCCTGGTATCCTCTTTTGCTATTTTGGGAAATTGGATAGCATGGGCTCCAAGCAATGGAAACGACATTAGGATTGGCATGGAGCCGACAGTGGTTCGACCTATCAATTACAGGTTATCATATGATATTCTTTAGGTTATTCATGCACAAAATAGGTATACACTGGATCATATTTATTGGGCGAAAAATTCACAACCTACAAGTGCTTCATGGTTAAATACTATACAGTTGAATATTCCAGATAGTCTATGTTTTGAATGGTCTCAATGTATTTTGGGCTTACAACATGGTGGTATAAAGCTACCCAATCAAGAGGGTTATCTTATATGGACTTAGGATAATGCTTCCAACATTGTCATAGCTAAAGAGGCTTACAACTCACAACTACATGATACACATGGGAGAACAAATGGTGTCATAAAGCGGTACGGTCTTGGTCTGCTCCCTTGAAATGTATTATCTTGTTTTTTTTTCGTTGGCATTCAAGGATCGTATTTTAACATGGTAGAATCTGATGAAAGAGACTTCATTGGACCGAGTTTATGCATATTATTTGGGCGGGATATGGAAACATTTTCACATTTATTTATCAACTGCATCATTGCTCAAAAGATATGGATGGAATTGGCTAGAAGCATCAATATCAATGGACAATGGAGGGGTGTTTCTTTGGTACAGTGTATGACTTGATGGAGATATATGGATCAATCATGTATAATACTCCTAGTGTTTATGTGCTGGGAAATTTAGAAGGAGCATAATCTCTTAACTTTTGAAGGAAAGAGACTTAACATATTTGTGATTGTCTCTAAATCTTGGCTACCTTCACAGACTGGATACCTGATGGGGCTTAGGTCATATAACCAATCAACATACCGAAAGATCCACCAATTATGCCTAGGAATTGTTGTAAGGGATTATTTGATGGAGCTTCACAACTGGAAGCTAACATTGGAGGGGGGTGAGCTATTATCTGGTTAAGTGAGTACAAATGCTTCAAATTAAAGATGAGTTGTGGTGATGGGACAAATACTAGATATGAATTACTAGCATTATGGATTTTGTTGTTTTTTGAAATACACTTGAGATAAAAAGCTATATGCGTGGGTAGGGACTCAAAGGTGATTATCGATTGGGTTAATGGGAAATCTAGACTTCTTGTTATGAATCTTATACCACGGAAGCATACGATCAAGGAATTGATTGGCTCTTTAGAAAATATATCCTTTATACATGAATACAGGGAATTCAATCAATTGGTGGACAAACTATTGAAGGAAGCTCTCAGGATAGAGGAAGGACATATACATTATCACGAATTTCATGGGGAAAATATGGTAGATTAAGGGCATTTACAGATTTTCTAGTTATGATACAATATCTTTTGAGGATGCTTATAAGGAATTTTAGGATTGATGGATACTTGTTTATGAAGTATTATGAGTTATACTTACAGTTTTGAGCATTATTTTCTTCATTAGCTACTGATATTTTGTGAATAGCAAGCTTTCCATGATGCTAGGATACACAACTCTCAGATTAAATGTTTTGGTTGAATCACACTTAGCGAGGACGCTCAATTTTTTAGTTTCTTTTTACTTACTACATTGGCATACAATTTTATATGTTAATTGGACCTCTATTATCCTTTGTGCTTTGATGGTTGTTGGGACTACATGATCAATATGTGACTTTTTTGTGATGGGCATGTGTATGGACTATATGTTTTATAGTATTATGATGGGTGGTTTATATGTGGGACCGTGTTTCTATTAGCGTGGATTGTACTACATAACATAATATAC
>LPNX010223395.1:229712-266762 GCA_001517045.1 Pseudotsuga menziesii | reverse complement strand
GGTTATATATATATATATATATATATATATATATATATATATATATATAATTTTGGGTACATAACGTTAGTTTGTTACATGTAAAAGTACACATCTCCCTCATACTCAGTTGTAAGCACCTCACTACTCTTATTGCAATAATCATTTTAAATTGATGGAATTGAACATATTATGTATTATTGTGGCACGTTAGGGAATTTAAGGTTCTTGAATCCATTTTTGCATTAAAGACAACAATTTTATGTATTCAAAAGTTACAATTTTTTCACAGATTTCAATTGGAAAAGTCCCAACTTGTAAAATGTTTAGCCTTCTCCATAAACCTATAAAACATAATGTAAGGCAATGTAAGTAATGTAATGTAACATAACCTTACATTAACAAAAAAAAAATACAAAAATATATGTCGCTCATAAAATTAATTTTTATTTATGAAAAGTAATTAAAAAATCTATGTAAGATTAAAAACAATAGTAACATGAACCTGAATCTATCAAGCAAGAGATGGATCAATTTTTTTGAGTTAAAGATCAATTAAAAAAATTACAGATCAAGAAATTGGATGCCCTCGATGCTTTATAAATCTCAGTTTAAAATGAATCTATGTTATCTTGTAAAAATCCACCCCTTCCTTTTAAAGATTTTCCCAATATTCATCATTACCAAAAAAACAATATAATGATACATTTATTAATATTATTTGATTAAAACCCTTCTCATTTTAAAATCAATAATAATTACGCCGAAGGCGTTACACAATGGAGACGGTAGTTTCAGTAGATTCCTCATTGGTCCGTCCAATTAAATTTCGACAAGTGTCTCGTCTGTTGGGCCAATAAGAGTTTGGCAGGTGTCTTTTGTGTTACTGTCGACCTTGCGCATGAATGGATTGATGGGGTTATGTCCTTATAGTTTTTTTCATGCACGTTTGGTGATGAATTTGTTATTTTTTCCGCATGTCTCGATTGACAGAGCCATTTTTTTACTAGTGTCCTTTACTGCAGTTCAGTTCAGTTGTTCTGTGTTACAGCCGACCTTGCGCATGAATGGATTGATGGGATTATGTCCTTACAATTTTTTTCATGCACGCTTGTTGATCAATTTCTTATTTTTGCCGCATGTCTCGATTAATAGGGCCATTTTTTTTACTAGTTTCCATTACTGTAGTTCAGTTCAGTCCTTTATCAATTTAGCAACGCGATTCCACAATCTTGATTCTGCAACCTTGCTTCTGCATTCTCGATTTCGTAACTTTTGTCCTGCAGACTATATTTCCACAATACAACTTTTCACAGACTTGCTTCCGCAACCTCATTATTTCCGCAATAGAATCTTTCCACAATTGAGTTTTCACAATTCAGTTTCCACATATTACCCTTCAGCAAGCTCCTTTTCCGCAGGACTGTTTCTGCAATAGATATTTCTGCAATTCTGGTTCCAGAACCTTGTTTCCACATTTTCCTTTATGCAACATTTTTTTCGCAATTGCGTTTCTGCAAGACTGCTCTAGCAATATATATTTCCGCAATTCTAGTTCCGCAACTCTATTTATATTCTGCCAGTGTCCTTTATTGTAGTTCTATTCAATCCTTTATGAATTTATCAACGCGATTCCTCATTCTCGATTTCGTAACTTCTGTCCCGCATAATATATTTCCACAATACATCTTTCCGCATACTTGCTTCCGCAACTTCATTGTTTCCACAACAGAATCTTTCCACAATTGAGTTTTCACAACTTGGTTTTTGCATATTACCCTTCAGCAAGCTCCTTTCCGCAATCTCCTTTTCTGCAAGATTGTTTCCGTAATAGATATTTCTGCGATTCTGGTTTTACAACTCTGTTTCCACATTTTCCTTTACGCAACATTTTTTGCGCAATTGTGGGTTTGCATTTCTCTGTTTTAAAAACAGACTTCCGCAAAGTTGTGCCCGCAATGGTCCTTTCCGCATTCAGATTGCGGATTGTGGATCCTACTTCCCACTTGTTGTTTAAGATGTTGTGTTGACATGTGGCTTGCGTGTTTTGACTACACTCTTATATGTTGCCATAAATGACCGCTCCTGCGCATGAATGGATTGATGGGCTTATGTACTTACTGCTTTTTTCATGTACTCTTGGTGATCGATTTTGTTTTTTTCCCGCATGTATGAATTGACAGGCCCATATTTTCTGCCACTCTCCTTCACTGCAATTCATTTCTTTCAATTTGGCATAGCCATTGTGAAGATTTGAGGCTGAGGGTTTTGCGAAAGTTTCAGTGCGATGGCTATTGTGGATTTAGGATTAGATTTTGTAGGGTCAATTTTTTCTTTCAATTGGGCATAGCCTTTGCCAAGATTTGAGCCCAAGGGTTTTGCGAAAGTTTTAGTCCAAGGGTTTTTGTGGCTTTAGGCTCATAGTTTGTGGGTTCATTTTGGTCGCGGTTTGCTTTCACTGCTGCTCGAGTTGGTGAGGAAGATTTCGCTGATGTCCCTTCATCGACATTAATGCTCTATGTTAATTTTTAATCAATGCATTGTTGTTGCATTAATGCAAGAAAGCTTGTGATTTTATTTACAAATGGGGTATTTCTTAATTGTGTCTTGACTTATGAGGATCTCAAAGATGTTGTCACAATTCTCGATTTATCGGGTTTGCTGCTGCACCGCCTTTTCTTTGCACATATATACAAAGCTTCAGGTAACCAATATTTGCTATTGTTTGGCTTTACTTCGCTTGCATTGCTTTTGCTGCACTTTGGTTACACCAGAGATTTTGGAAGAAAGGTCTTGCCACTTTGTCAAATTTGCAGGTATTCCTTCAGTTTGCTTAACTGTTTTCAACATTCTTTGTGGTAGAAAAATATTTGGTTTGCATTTCTGTCCCTCTAGTTTTATCTTCTTCTTGCAATTGGAATTTTAATCTCGAATGTTTTAAAATTTAGTATTTACTTACAAGTTGCTTATTTTTTGTCAAATTGAGAGTTTTATTTTGCAAACTGTATGTAAATGTTATTTTGGAATGGGTAAGAGTAGTTCTGAAACATGGTATTTACTCTACCAGGTAAAAGTGTTATTATATTGCATATAGTTGACAGTAGAGACAAATATATATCTTTAAGCTTGTCCATAAAAAACAATTAACATGAACGCTTCCAAAACATGCAATCCACATTGCCAAGGTACGCGTTATTTTTCTCTGAATAATTTTCAAATTTTTTTTCAAGTCCTATTTGATTCCATAGGAAAAAATAACCATCACGTTATGGAGACTATGCTAACTGAAGATGTTACTTCACTCTTTCTACATGGTGTTGTTGACCTTTTCTCGGTGGTACAAGTTTGCACATTAAACCAAGTGAATTCACAAAACTCATGAACTATTCAGTTTCGAATTTATATCTAAGACGACCTTCACAAGCATGAGTTATTGCTTCCAATTATGTATAATAGTCTTGTAGAAGATTAGCAACTAAAAGAAGGAACTATAATCAAAGTCATCTAATGTACTTGCAACGTTGTACATAATGTAACGTATGCTTCATTTCCTCGTTATTTTTTTCCCATTGAATGAATTTCACACCATTGATGCATCAATATTTTTGTCTCCCATTACTTTCTAACTTACTTCTTTTTACCAGGACTATCACATTGCTTGCATTTGAACTTGTCACGATGGATGCAACAAATATTGGAGACCCTGCATCTTACCACTTAGTTATAGCCTCTCCCTCGTAGAGTAGTTCCTCTGTTGCAGTGAACACTACGTCAATCAATGAAAACCCTGCCTTGCCTGCATCGACTATTCCATTCACTTTACTTTCCTCTTCTAGCAAAGTTTGTACTATTCAAGGTCGAGTTATTACCAAGACAAATATTCATGAATATGGCAACAAACAAGGGTCTGGCAAAGTGTTCGTATTTGACCTTGTTAGTCCTTCACACAATGAAATACATATCTCGACATTCAATGATTTGGCAGTCTCTTTATACGAACAAATACATTTAGGAGTAGTGTACATAGTATCAAATGGCACTGTGAAAGCATCCAATCCAATTTTTATCCATTTGAAAATCCAGAATGAGATTTTCCTAGGTTCCTACTCAACCATCCAACCATGCTCAGATGAATACCCCTTAATACCTTTATATTGATTTAAATTTAAAATTATTCAGGACATCCAAACTACACCTATTAATTCCATGGTTGACCTTCTAGGACTTGTAATTTCAGTTTCGCCTGCATCTAGCATACAGAAATGGGATGGTGTAGAGACTGTAGGATGCACCATTAGACTCCATGACATGTCAAGATATAGCATTGACATAACACTTTGGGGAGAGCATTGCCAAATTGAAGGAGTCAAGCTTGCTAACCGTCGCAGTTTGGCTACTCCTCCAGCTTTAGTATTCAAAGGCAACTGTGTTACAGAATTCAATGGAAAAATTGTTGGGACTATATCCAACAGTACTCTTTTTATAACCCAAAGATTGAAGAAATTGTCCTTCTCCAGAGATGGTTTCATGACAATAGATTTCGTTCAATATCACCATCTTTGAGCCGAAAATTCAATGCCTCTCATGCTAGCCCTTGTAAAAGAATTACCATCAATGAGCTACAGAGTCTTCAACTATCTGAAAAGGCTATTTGGTACTCTGCTGTTGCAACCATCACAAATGTCAACATGGATGACTTTCATTTCCTTGCATGCCCTCTTTTTGTTGATGGTATACAATGCATGAAAAACAATTCCCACAAAGTTGGAAACATTTGGCATTGTGGTAAATGTGATGGGGAGTTTCTTGAATGTGACTATCGATACATACTAAAGGTTGACTTGGAAGATATCACTGGAAAACTTCATGGTGTTGAACCTTTTGATGATGTTGCAAAGCAACTCATTGGAATTTTTGCGAAAGACCTATGCCTCCTCTCAACTGAACCAACATCAATTGTTGAAATAGCCCAGAAGATCTACAACAAACAATTTATTTTTACTCTTTCAGCTAGAACATAGAACTTCTATGGAATTGCACGCTTAAAGGTTGTAATTGTGATGGTTGAAAACATTTAATCGACAATTTCATTTAGACATTCAAATACATAAGTTGTTTCAACTTGATACTTGAACATTCTTTATTGTCTCCAATGAGTTGCCTCAATTCTCATATTTTTTTCCTTCTTTCATGCTTAAACATAGCAGGGTTCCCAATATGCAATCACTTAACATTTGCTTTATATCTTATGTTTTATATTCATACAATTTTCACTTAATACATATACAAAAGGTGTCCCTGTCACCAATGAAAGATTCTAAGTCTTTAACAAGTTTACGCTTTTGTTTGATTGGGTGACTTTGATTATAGTTGCTTCTTTTACTTGCCCATCTTTACCAACACTATTATATATAATTGGAAGTAATAGCTCATGCTTGTGAAAGATGTCTGAGATAGAAATTTACAAACGAATAGTTGATGAGTTCACTTGGTTTAATGTGGAAACTTGTACCAACGACCAAAGGTTAAGAACACCATGTAGCAAGAGTGAAATAACATCTTCAATTAGCATAGTCTCCATAGCGTGATGTTTTTTTTTTGTAAGTTGAGAGCTATTCTATTATAGTGATAGATAGGAGTTTACAAGGCAGGGAAGTAGACCTGATCAAGATGAGCAGACATAGTAGTTCAAAATGAAACTAGGCCCTCCCTCCAGGAGGGGAAACAGGTCCTCAAATCCAGGACCCTCCCTCCAGGAGGGAAAATAGGCCACCAAGATAGACATAAACAAAAACATCCCTTGTTCTTGGAGAAACCAAACTATGAGCATAAAAGTTAACAGTGTGGAAATAAAATAAAAAACTCGTAATGTCATGCAGAACGACACATAGCCGTGATGAAACCTGTTCAAAAAACCTGGTAGTTGCATGCAGAACTACTCGTAGCCATGGTGAAACCTGTTCAAGGTTTGTGATAGGGTTCCTCTACGACGGGGAACCTGTATCCTGGTGAAGCTGGCTGTGGAGGCTCTCCTGGCCTGGCCTCTAAATTGTCACTAGACGTAGCCATCTCCTCGTCACTGGTGGGATTGTCTTCATCCATTGTACCTACAGGAGGCTACTTGCTGGGGAGCGGAATAGTATTTTTTTCCACAACAAGGTTGGACGAGAACTTGCTCGACGAGAGGGTGGAGGGTCGGCATTGAGGTGGCAGAATGGAGGAGGATGGAGGGACAAGAGAGGTGTCCAGGGCAACATAGGAGCTTAGAGGAGAAGACGATGCAGGTGAAGCTTCTTGGGGAACCAATGATGGGGTTTGAGTTGGAGGCTCATAGGGGGAGGAACCAGAGGATTGAAACGAAGGACCAGTCTAATGATAAAATTCTTGAAAATCCAGTAATTTTTCCTTCTCTCCAGTGTTCTTCCTGCCGCATTGAAAGCCCCAGACAATTCATCCTCCCAGTCATTGACAATCCGCCTCATTTCTTCAGGAATTTCCAGGTCGAAGTCATTTTCGCTGGCCTAAGCCGAGAGAGGGATATGGCGATCCTCCTGAGCACCACAACCCTGATAGCCTCTACTGGGGACACCTCATTGTCTCCTAGGCATGGCATAAAGGCTAAGATGTAGAGAAAACTAGAGCAGAGGAAGATGACAAATGAAAGCAGAGCAAGGTAGTGAAGTAGGAGCTGCAAGTGCAAATGCATCAGCCCAAAACTCAACGTCAAGCACAATGAATGGCGCTTTGGCCTAGGCTGGCGAGTTATGGCGACCAAGCTGTGAAGTGACGACCAAGTCCCATCTGCATTTTTTAATGCAGCCACGTCGCCTGTCAAATTAAAGGCTTGCATTGATGAGGTAAGTGGTGAGGTGATGCGAGGGGGGGGGACGATCCCGTCAGCCTCTCGTGTGTCCATATGGACATGACTAGCACCCGCATACGAGGATAGATCCTTGAAAGCTTTGAGCTCACAGTCTTGCCTTAGTTGAGCATCCAGAATGGCAGCCAGGGTACAATGGTGCAGGAACGTGGTAAAGAGAACACCCCAGTTTTCCATCTTATCCACCATAGAATTGGCCTCTCTTTTAACGTGCTGGAAGTTGATAACCAAAGGTTGGGCTAGGAGTTTAGCAAGTTGCTGAAGATCATAGTCTAGTCTCCAGCTGGATGAGATTTTGGAGCTGCTTGTCCCATTTTGGAGCTTGATGGCCAGATTGATGATTGGTTCTGAATCCCCCTCAACCACTAGTGTGAAAAGGTCATGAGTGGAGGCTATTCTGATACCCTAAAGGAGGCCATTCAACTTGGCCACATTATTGGTTTCAAGCCCACGTTTCCCATAGAAGACCTGAGTGATCTGCCCTTTGTTAGTTCTGAAGACACCACCAAAGCCAACTAGGGCATGATTACCTTTGGATGCCCCGTCAAATTTTAGCTTGAAGAAGCCTGTGGGAGGAACGGACAAGGAGGTTGGAGAAGAGGGGTGAGGGGGGTGAGAAGAGATAGCATTGGGTGCAAGGGGTATGTGGTGGAGCCAATGGAGAAGAGCGTCTTGTTCCCGGGGATGGGCTTGCAGATCTGATTCTTGCCAGCTAGAGAGCATAGTGGTTTCCTTGATGCGCTGTTGACACTGGATCTAGATGGTTTCCACCGAATTGACTTTGCCTTCAAAAATCCTGAGATTTATTTCTTTCCATATTCCCCAGATAAGGAATCCATGGATGAGCTGTCAGATTCGATTAAGAATGGGTTTTGAAAAAGACGCTTGTGCCAATTTTTGATGATATCGGTAACACTGCCAGGGCATCTGTCCATTATTTTACATATATTAGCTATGTTGGTCCAGAGGGAGATTGCAAAAGGGAACTGGTTTAAAATGTGTTCCATGTTTTCCTCATGTATTTTGCATAATGAGCACTGCAAGGGATAGGTGAAACCCCTTTTGATTAGATTTTCCTAGGTGAGAATACGTCGATGAAGGACCAACCAAAGAAAGGTGGTGACCTTAGGCCAAGTTTTGATGTCCCAGATCTTAGTCCAGCAGGGATATGAAGACTCATTGGGAGTGTTGATGAGTTGATAAGCTTTTTTTGTGGAAAACTTGCCTTTAGGTATGTATCCCCAATGGAGGATGTCATTTCCAGGTCTGCATTTGATCCAGCATTGCTGAAGCTCCTCCCCAAGCTCTTAGGAGAAGAGAGGTTGCTGCAGTTGATGCCACCTATCTCTAGTGATCCATTCTCTGAAGTCCTCCTGTCCATTATGGTCCCAAAAGAAATATACTTTGTCATGCAAGGGAATGGAAAGAGTGTCGAGTCTGTCATGAAGATTGAAAGTGGCTACCAGCGAGGGAAGTTGGTTCCAGGAGTTAGTCCAAAAGTTTGCCAGAGTGCAATTGTGGATTTTCCAAAAACAATGATGTTGTATTGTGGGTCTCTACGAGTTGGTAGCATTCCATATAAGAGAGCCTTTAATGTTCTTAAAGAACCTGATAAGCTGTTGAGTGGGCCAGTTTGTTGCATATTTTGTATTGCATAGTTGAGCCCATTGGCTGTGATTTTTGGTGACCTAGTTCCACCATATTTTCACATTGAGGATTTCATTACTTTGCTCAGGATCCCTCACCCCTTGCCCACCATTTGAATTGGAACTGCAGACATTATCCCATTTGACTAGAGCCCAATGATGGGATTTTTTGTCTCCATTCCAGAGGAAAGTGCGTTGGAGCATGCAGATTGCTTTGAGGACCCATTTTGGGGCAGCTAAAATTGAAAATAAGTAAGGGGGCAAGCCCTAGACAATGGACTTGATAAGAACTAGGCGGCCAACAATGTTGAGAGAGTGGAGAGTCGAGTGAGACAAACGAAGTTCCAACTTAGTTAAAAGAACTCTCCACGAGAAGTGCTTGAGGGCTGAGTCTATGGGCGGGGCACCAAGATATTTCGAGGGAAGAGTGGTTGTTTGGAAACTTTGAATGCGAGCTATGTTTCTCTGGGTTGCGATGGGAGTCTTGAAGAAAAAGATTTATGATTTTTCTTGATTGACGGTTATACCGGAGGATTTGGAAAAGGTGGTGAGGATGTGCTTGAGAGTTCTGGCTTCTTGGACTAAGGGGTGTCCCATAAGTAGGTTGTCATCCACAAATTGTTGATGGGTTATTAAGGGATGGTCATGAAGCGAGAGACCCTTAAGGGATCCGAGAATTTTGGCTTGGTTAAGCATGCGTCCAAGTCCTTCTAACATGAGGATCATGTTGTTTTGTTCTTCGATTACCAGGATGGGAATGTGAGCGATGACTTCTTAGATAACCATAGCCCTATCTTGATCAGTCTCAGTGAGGAGATCCTCAAAGTGGGAGACAAGCTCGATTTCCATGTCCTAGTGACTCTCCAATATAAGGCCTTCAGGATTTTTGAGACTGGTGATGCGGTTGTGCATTCGGTGTTGTATGGTATATTTGTGAAAGAACGAAGTGTTGTGTTCTCCTTCCTGGAGCCATTTGATGCGTGCCTTCTAGTTCTAGTAAATCTCCCCATGTTTGGTCCTTTTTACATTCTTAATAGTGAGCTGCTGTTCCCGAGCATTAGTTTCCTTAGTGCGGCCTGAGGAGATAATCTGTTGCTAAAGGTGAGCCATGTCATGTTCCAAGAGAATGTTTTTGGTAAAAATGGTCCCCAAAGTATGTCTATTCCATTGTTTAAGGTGTTGCTTGAGAAGTTTCAGCTTATTGTGGAGTTTTTGCATGCATGAAGTCCATGTGACATGATTGTTCAACCACCAACCTGTTATCATCTCATGGAAATCCAGATGAGTGAGCCAGAATTTCTCAAACCTGAAAGGTTTTCTTTTGGCCACATCAACGACCTACCAATTTAGACAGATTAGCCAATCATTTGAGCCAACTACAGGAAGAAGGAAGCATGGACCTCATCATTCCTGAGCATTATGTGTTCCTAAATGAGAAAGCGATCAAACCTGCATGCGATCTGGGCATATCCTCCCCTACGGTTGTTCCAGGAATGTATGTCGTTGTTGGTTTGGAGATCAATCAGATTGTTACTATCAATTAGTCCCTTCAAGAGTTTGTCTTCCTCTGAGAGGTATTGCCTTCCTCGCCGCTTATCCCGAAGGGAAGTAATGAGATTGAAATCATAGCCAAGAATATCAATGTGAGGAGCTTGCTCTTGAATAAGCCACTAGAGAAAATCAAGAAGGACCAATTTCTGTTCCGGGAGTTGGGGTCCGTAGACATTGGTTATTCGACCATGAATATTGACGCCTGTGAGGTGAAAAAAGGCGGAGATGGAGTGGTGAGAGGCCAAAAAATTGTCAAGTACCACCTCTGCAGGGTTCTAAGAGATTATGAGCCCTCCAGATGCTCCAAAAGAATCAAGGGATATGGACTGGATGCCTCGCCAGAGTCTGGACATTAGAGAGTTGATGCTGGAGCTGTTGGTTTTGGTTTCTTGTAACATGAGGATAGTACGGTTATATTGCTGAATCTTTTTCATAATCATTCTGTGCTTGCTAGGACTATTGATGCCTCTAATGTTCCAAGATATAATCTTCATTGATTAACAGTGGGGTTGAGAGGAAAAAATTCGGTAAGCTGGGAGTATTCACCTAATTCTACCAAAATGGTCCCCAAATGGGCTATCCTCTGAAGAGTTGTTTTTCTTCCTCGTTTTTTACTTTCATTGGTGCCTTTCTTGGCATCTTTGGGGTTGGTGGTGATTATGCCCAATTTGTTGTTGGCTTTAGCAGTGTGTAGAATGTTTGTGAGCATCTGAATCTGCTTGGGAGCAATATTTTGAAAGGTATTATTCCCACAAGTATCTTCCAGGCCTACAAGATCCAGGTCTCCCAGTTCAATTTCTCACATATCCTCATCCATGGGTACATCCACCTCTTGAGATGATAGGAGAGAGATGTAGGGTTGAACTATTTCCTTGTCTGGTAAGGTCTATTTTTCATTGGGGATCTTGTCCTATTGGCTTTGTTCTGTAGAAGAGTTGCCCCAGTGGAAACGCTTGGAGGATTTTGAGGGTTCTGTAGCATCCTGCTCTGGCTCGTCCGGTAGAGTGTCAAGGACCCCGAAGCTGTTGCTAGTGGAAGGGTTGGAAGATTTACTAATAGTGGGATTTTTCCTTCCTTTTCTGCGTTTTCCTGTCACGGCTTTCTTGAAGCCTTCCTCATCGGTAACAGGAGTCTGATCTATGGTGATTTTATTCTTGGGACAGTCCTAGTAGAGATGTCCGTGCTCATGGAATTTTCGGCATCTAAAGGGACTGTGCTCGTAATCTAACGGCTGAACCCATTCTGTGTCCTCATGAGCTAGATGATGGAATCTGGTAGGGTTTTAGCAATATGCATATAAACACAAATATGAGCATAAGAAGTGTACCTTTGTTGTCTTGTTTGGTCAACATCTTTGACAAAGTCTCCCAACGCGTTGCCGACGTCCTTGGGGGTTTCCTCATCCCAGTAGTCCGGAGGGAGTGAGTATAGACGGACCCAGACCAGGGCCTAGGAAAAAAATTTCGTGTCTAGATTGAAACGCTCCACCCAGTTGCAAAGAAAGAGACGTGCAGAATTAAAAAAATAGGGCGCTCCTTCTAGGACACGATCTTTGTCTTCTAACAGGGTGAAAATGATGGTGAAGAAGACTTTCGACCCCAACTGCATGTTGAAATGGGCCTTAGGTTTCCATTTGGCAGAGATGTAGTGGAGTAAAGCTTTTTCAGTGGGCCATATTCCCATGAATTGTCCAATGAGAGCACAAGTCTTCATGTACTCGATGTGCGCGTAGATTCTGGAGGGGGGCAGGTTTATTTTTGTTTTGTTGGTGGATAACCCAATGCATGTGTGGGTGGGAACTTCAGCATCTTCCGGTGGCTGGTGCAGCTGCTACTTAGCAGGTCTGACCATGTGAAATTGAAGGGTTTCATTAGAAGATGATTTTTTCGAGATGGGGATGGCGACATGAGTAGTGGAGGTGCTTGCAGAATGATGCAAGGGTGGAGGGCTTGGCTCCCTCCCCGAGATGGCAATCATGGGTGAATAGAGTAGAAAGGAGAGAACGCAAAGGGATTAGAGCAGGAGGCGGCAGCCAAGGCTTGTTTTTTTCCATAACATGATGATTGTTCTTTCTTATGGAATCAAATAGGGCATGAACAAAAAACAAAAACAAAAAAATTGAAAATTATTCCCAGTGAAACAACTCATGCCTTGGCAATGTGGATTGCATGTTTTGCAAGCGGTTATGTTAATTGTTTTGAATGGACATGCTTACTGATATCTGTTTGGATTTATTGTCAACTATATGCATGATAAGAACAGTTGCCCTTGGTAGAGTAAATACGATTTTTCAAAACTAATCTTACCTATTCCAAAATAACATTTACATACAATTTGCAAAATGAAACTCTCAATTTGACATTATATAACGAACTTGTAAGTAAATACTAAATTTTTAAACATTCAAGTTTAAGTTTCAACTGAAGCAACATCAATTGTTGAAATAGCCAAGAATATTGGAAACAAAGAATTTCTTTTTACTCTTTCACTTAGAACAGAGACTATCTGTGGAATTGGATGCCTAAAGGTTGTAATTCCGATGGTAGAAAACATTTATTCGACAATTTCACTTGGACATTCAAATACAAATGTCTTTAACAAGTTTACGCTTTTCTTGTAGGTATCTTGTCGAACCATGAAATTGAACAAGCCAATGCACGACGAAGACTTGTATATGCACAGAACAGAGATCAAAACAACAAGAAACAACGTCTTCTTTATAGAGCTACCCCTCAACCTGTGGATATGTCTTCTTCCTTTTCTCTTGGCCAACCTTTCAACACACCATCCCTTCCATCCCCCATGCTAAATCCATCCAAGACCCACCTTGATGATGCACATCAACGATTTTGTAAAAAAATGGACCAACTAACTGACATGAATGTCTGCTCGATTTGTAATGAATGTTACCCTGGTATGCCAACGAAAAAATTCCATGGTGCATATGGGTGTTCTCGTTGTATTCTATAAATAAAATGCAATCGCTTTTCATTGGAAAACAATATGGACCGAGGAATACAACCACCTATACTTGTAATACTGACACAAGTTGAAGAAATGCTCATTAGTCGTGCCAACCCAATCTTACAAGTCACACATGCACATGATGGTCAATATAAATATTCTGGCCATACTATTTGCTTCCCCAGAGACATTTCCAATATTGCCACGTCCTTACCCCATTTGATATCAGACCTTGACATCCTTGTTGTTCGCAAATGCAACTCTACAAACAATCCATATGAACTTTTTGTTAGTCGAACACATGTTATTGCTTGTCTTGAATGCAAAATAGAAAATGATCCGTACTACAAGGATGTACGAGTCAACCCAATTGCATTAGCTTCTTTGCCTCTTGTTTCAATAGACATTTCACCTTTGATTCCCCATGTTAATAGCAATGATACATTATCTCATCAGCAAAGCTTGTCCTCTACAATCCGACCACCAAAGTCATCTGAACCCTATGAATTTGAATCATCCTCGTTTATTTCAACACAAAATAATGCTAGAATTGAGGTTGAAGAATTAGACTCTTCATATGCACACCAAATATCCCACTACCACCTTCCAGTGATTGCCCCCCTATAGACATATCCCCTATCAATTAGTACAACACATAAGGCCTTCTTTCCATGGCTTTTTCAACCTTGTTCCCCACAGGCGCAACAATGATTACACAACCACGCATTCATCAAATTGAGATGAATGAATATGCAGTTCACCTCATTCACTATCATGACAATAGATTTGGGAAACATCATCGCTTTCGATACTACATATACAATGTAATTATGCGTCATCAGAGTAATGCTACTGCTTCTATTTTTGTCAAAATTAACATTGAAGATAGATTGCCTCCCACAATACTTGAGCTTGTTAACCAATTGCAAGACATGCCTAATGACAAAATTGGTGATAGGGTTGGCTGATTTGGCTCTTCATTGCATGGAACACGCTTGTATTGGAACAAAAATAGAGATGAACTCACAAATATGATCAATCAAAGAGGTACACCAATGTTCTTCTTCACCCTCAGTGCAGTTGACACAAAATGTCCAGATTTGCATGCTCTAATGCATGGTGATCGCCCTACTGGTTTAGATCAACAACATCAATGGAAGATTCGCAACATCATATCAAATGCACATATTACATCACAATAGATTCAAAATATTCCTTGAAGAGGTGCTTCAAAAAGGCTTTTAGATAACAGATTCTTGGTGCAGGTGTTTTACTATCTTTTCCTTCTTGTCCTTTTCTTCCTGTTTGTCACTTTATAAGATTGATTTATAATATATTCCTTTTCCTCCCATGTAGGTATGAATGACAAGATAGGGGATCCACACACATTCATGGTTTTATTTGGTTGGCAGATGCACCAAATATGGATACCTTAGACTGGGAAGATGTTGTCGCATTTGAAGTTGCAAAACATTTTTTTGACACATATGTTACAGCTTGGAATCCTCGTAATGCCCACTTTTCCACTTTTGGCTTACACCATTCTACTACAAATGATCCATGCAGTTAAGCATCACCATCCATATTTGCATCAAACTACTCAGTTGACTATGAAGAACTTGTAAATTGTGTTCAAAGGCACACCAGATGTTCAGAATCAACTTGCCTTCGCAAAAAAGGAACATCTGTTCAATGTCGCTATGGTTTTCCCTATGACCTACAAGCTACTTCTTCCATATTCATTGATGCAAATGGACGTAAAATCTACGATCCTACAAGAAATAATTCCCTTCTAAATACTCACAACCCAACCATGCTTTCAATATGGAGGGCTAATGTTGATTGCCAACCCGTTCTTTCTAGACATGTTGTGCTCAAATACATTTCAAAATATACATCAAAAGTACACCCAAAATTAGAAAGCTACCATGCTATTCTCTCTCGCCTTGCACATGCAGTACCAAGTCACAACCCCATTCTTCAGCCAATCAAGCGATTCCTTGCACAAATAGTTGCAGAACAAGATATTGGTGCATAAGAGATGTGTCACATGCTCCAAAAACTCCCTCTTGTGCTTTGTAGCCGTAATTTTTTTCCCTAAATGTGAGCCAAAGTGTCTTCCGCCATGTTTGTAATGACACTACTAACACCCCTAAAACACCCCCCCCCTCCTTCATATTTGCATACATGAAAAGACCCCTTGCTATTCAACATCTAACCTTGCTTGAAGATGCTCATTTGGTCTTTCTCACCTAAAAGGAAAAAAATCCATGGAAAACAAACTTGTGTCAAAATATTGTTAGAGTCTTTCCATAATTCACTTCCATTCCTGCCTTTGATTCTTCAACTTTTGAACCTTTTTGTTGGAGCGAACTTCTTCTATACAAACCTTTTTGTGCCCTCCCTGAGGATATTGGAACAACAAGTAAAGGAGATCCCCATCTATGCGGCTCATCCCTTGGAACTGCTCTCTAGCATACATTTGATACTTTTATCACGTTGAATACCATTTTTCGACAACAAGGAGATAGCGCTTCTCAAATTGCCTTTTGCCAACTCTTACTAAACCTTCGAAACGTAACACCAACTCTTGACGACTGGGCACTCCTAATGACAAGAACAACCTCGTCCCTTTCACATGCAGAGAACTATCCATTTGAACAGTCTACCCACTTGTATGCCACTAATAGCTCTGTTGCACTGCACAACAAGCACATGCTCAAACACCTCAATATGCCAATTGCACTTTGCCTTGCAGAAGAAAGGAACATACATATCTGCCAATCCATAAATGATGAACAGTTACCATTAGAGGTCCTTCTTGATATTGGTCAACAAGTAATGTTAACTGCTAATTTATGGCTTGGAGCAGGCCTTTTTAATGACTCACTTGGAAAAGTCATTAACATTCAATACAACTCCAACGAACATCCTCCTACCTTACCATCCTTTGTTGTTGTCGAATTCCTCCACTACAAAAGAGCCTTACGGGATACTTCTAATCCTACTTATGTTCCCATATCGCCCATAACAAAAGGAACGCGTAGGCAACTACCACTTCGTATGGCATGGGATTTAACAATTCATAAAGCACAAGGTATGACCCTACAAAATGCAACAATAAATATTGGAAACATTGATAGACAAGGGCTTAGATTCACTGCAATATCAAGAGTTAAATATCTGTCAGGCCTTTGCATTTCTCTAGCTTTCTCTTTTTAGATACTCTCGCATGCAAGACAATCCACATGTCCAACGTAGGAAAAAGGAGGAAAGCTTAGTTGCTTCAAATTATTTAAAACCAATTTTTGCTTGAAGCTTTTCATTGTTTCCTTTATAGATGTATTACTTTTCCTCTAAACATATGTCTGCGATTATAATACTACTTCTATTGGTTAAACTTATCTTCTTCCCATTATTTAATGTATTGTTACAATTGCAAAGTAAATAGAATATGCTTCTTCTTGAGATGTATCACTTATATGTTTCCCCATTTATTGGTCCAATTCAACAAAGCAATTAATCATTTGATCACATGAACCTTTGTTAGGAGCAAGTTCAATTTGCTTTCATGGTGGTAACAAACAAAATTGAAATTAAGATTACGTGATAGAATTAATGTAAAAGTAAATAAGAAACATTATATGTGCTTGACAGTTAGGTCATTATAGTTCACTAATGGCTATTAACATTGCAACCAATCCTTGAACCTATCAAATAGCGTAACCAAGCCTTTATGTTTGCATTAACATTTACATAGAAAATAAAGTCATACCTAAGAAGAGAAAACCAAAAATGTACCATGGGAATCAGTATACTTGAATATTTATTTTGTAACAGTGGCATACACAATAGACATGTGCATCCCACAACCCGCAAATGTAGATTGCGGAAGTCAGATTTTTCTTTCAATAAAAGTTTGTCTTTATATAACCTGCAACCCGCAAACTTATTGCGGAATGCGGATTGCGAAAACCTTTTTCAAAATAAACTTTTTCTTTTCGCTCCCGCATTCCACAATCAGCAATGCGGATTGCAGAAAGCAGAAAAGTCTATTGTAGCGTCTTTTTCTGTTTTCCTTTCCGCAACCCGCAATGTCTGTTGCGGAAGCTGGAAAATTCTATTTTTGCATGTATTTTTGTTTTCCTTTCCGCAACACGTAACCCACAAAATTTTGAGGAGTGCAGAAACTCAATAAAAATCAAAGTTGCAACATTGCACACTCGCAACTCGCATTGCGGATTGCGGAAATCATAACATCATAAGTTTTATGAGTCTTTTCACTTTCGCATTTTGGTTTCCTGCCTTAATCTCAATCGTCCATTTTTTTCAAGATCTATGACCTAGATCTATTTTGCTCTTGAAGCTTGGATTATTTAATTCTTTTCAATTTTACGAATTCTTCACCATTTTACTTGTGATTTTTACTGCGTTTAGAATTTTTATTGCGAATTTCTATCATTTGATCTCATCAACCCTCTGGTCCCTAAGCTTTTATCGATAAGTCTCATACCTTTCATGACCGTTTTTTTCTGTTATTTTCCTGAAAATTTCCCTTGAACTTGGAATTTCCCGTCCTACAAAACTCCACTCATGCATCCATCTTGGGTAAAGATTTTGCTAATATGAACCTAGGAGAAGTGCCAAATAGGATGCATGATCCGAAGTCATACTTGGACAGTCCCTTGGTGCAGGAGCATTCCAAAATTCAATATACTCATGAGAATGAACCTGATGACTCAATTTATAAAGCATCTATTGATTTTCAGGAGGTTTTGAGTAGGATTATTGATCCTAATGGTCAAAGCTCATATTTTCAAATACCAGAAGGATATGAAGATTTATGTGCTCCATTTCAGACAGGTAAAACTAATAGCGGACGAGAACATTCAGAAGTTGAATATGGAAAAGGAGGTCAAAGAGAAAGCACCTAAATCCTCTTCTGCTCTTGGAAGTATATCAAAAGACAAGGGTGTTGCTGGCAACAACAAATCCCATTTTAAATTGTTAAAATGGGAGCCCCATAATCCTTAAATGGACTTTTGAAGGCATGATCTTCTTGTGGGAATTTTTAAACTGTAAGTATAGTGTTTTGAACTTGATAAAATTTCCTCATAAGCCTTGTTTTTTTTTGTGCATTTCAGAAGCGCCTTTTTCCTTTATAAGTGTTTTTCTCGCGATCCCACAGCCCGCATTCCACATTCTGCAAAGGCGGATTGCAGAAATCCTTTTTTTTGGAGGTTTATCGAAAATCTTTTTCCTTCATCTTGCAACCTACAAATGGGGATTACGGGATTTTGAATTTTCTTTTAATAAAACAATTGTTTTTTTTCCGCAACCCACATTCCGCAAAGGTGGATTATGGAAGGCGAAAATCCCTTTTCATAATAAACTTTTATAGTATGATCCCGCATTCCGCATTTCGCTAAGGCGGGTTGCAGAAGGCTGAAAAGTCTTTTTCGTGCTTTTTTGTTTTTTAATTTTTCCGCCTTCTGCCTTTGCGGAGTGCAGAATGCGAAATTTTAGTAATTTTTCTTGGTCGATAATTTCGATTTCGCCTATCGTCTTCCGCCTTTGCATAATGAAGAATGTGGAATTTTAATAATTTATTTTCTTGCTTTTTAATTCTTTCCGACTTCTCTTTGTGTGAAGGTAGAAACCAGAAAATTCAAAGCTTTCTGACTTTTTCACTACCGCATGTTGGTTTCCCACCTTGATCTTAGCCATGCATTTATTCCAGATCTACGACTTATATCTATTTTGCTGTTGAGTTTTGGGTTATTTAATCTATTCACATTTATGAAATTTTTACCAATTTCACTTGTGGTTTTACAGCGCTTGAAGATTTTTACTGCGGATTTTTCTCGCTCGAGCTTACGAATTCACTAATCCTCAAGTTTCCTACCGGCAAGTGCTCATCCTTCATGACCATTTTTTTTCTGTTATTTCCAAACTGTGGTAAGTTTTTAACCATGGTTTCTAAATCTGAATCTGAAGTGGCATCCACCATGTCTAGAAACACCAGGTCAAAAACTGCACTACAGGAGCAAAAGAGCAAAGACCCTAACTCCAGAATATTCACTGATACCAGTGGTCATGTCTCTAAAACCTTTCACTTGGACTAGTCGAGGATTTATTCCATCTTTGAAAATGAGGATTTTTCCACAATTCCCCATGACTAGCCTGCATACAGAAAATTCCGGAGTTCTCATCTCCATTGCATTGCTGCACGACCTCCTTTCCTGCCCTACACGGACCGAGTTAAGTGGGAATTGGATAATTCAAACCCTAACCAATGCTCCTTCGATCTCCATGTTCATACCCCTGTGGCCTCTTTCCATCCTGACGTTTTTACCAGGGCTTATGCACTTGGACCTCCACAACAACTTTTAAGCTCCAAATTCCTCAATGAGGCCATCTCCCAATTTAACTATGAAGAGGTGGCATAATCCTGGATGTAAAACCCAACTAAGTATGTTCCCAAACCAACCAATTCTTACCTTGTTTCTTAGTTTAGGGAACCCTTTTCATTGCTTGCGGCTATGTTTTATCATATGTATGGGTTGTCAAACTATTCAATGTTCAAAGCTGAATCTGTTCAGGTAGCCCACCATATTCTGCTTACAGGTGAATCCTTTAATTGGGCATAGATTTTGTTTATGAAACTGAAGGAAGAAATTAAGAAATACTAGAAGACCCCAGCCAGAAGGAATCCAACATTTTATATGTCAGCTTATGTAATGGATGTGTTTTGCACAACTTCTTCTTTTCAGCCTTGGGTTGGAACTTATTGAGGCCTGGAAAATCGCAGGTGACAACAGTTAGGGATTCTCCCCAGTGAACATTCCCAACTAGCCCGTTCTTGTTTGGTATGGGGAATCCATCCAGTTTACGGTCCGGCTACTGTAGGTCAAGTAACAAAATAAAGGTTTTACCAGTTATGACCCAGTCCACCGTGTATATTTTAGTTTTTTGAATTTAAGTATGATGTGCAAGTGCCTATCTAAGAATGCAGATTGATAGAGAATACGATGAGCGGTCACAATGTGATGCGCAGGTTCTTACCTCTCGTCTTAACTCTCTCGCATCTAAATCACACACAACAAGAAACTAAAACTAACTATCTAACCTATCCTTAGGGAGCAAGATTATCGTTTATCAATGAGTAATGTATTTCTGGGCATGCATTAAGAAAAATCATAGATAGTTGTTACTTATTTCAAAACACATGAACATTAATAGATATATGAACAACAAGATAGCTTATTGTTTATGAAAAGCCTTCATTACTCACAGTGGAAATTTCATAGAATAAACTAGAGTGCATTCATAACAAGAACATATGTTCAAAGAGTTAGAACGATCTCACACTTAATGGACACAAGCTGAAAACGGAATAGTTCACATTCAATAGATCCATAGCACAGCATTTGAAAAATTCCACCAAGCTTTCTCCAGCAGGAAACTTGTAATTCTTTATTGCAAAAGGAAATAGTTCTTCTTACAACATACTCTCACAAATATATCTGGGAAAAAGTCCCCTATCTACATCTAACTCTCCTATACTTATACAAAAAGGCAAAACTTTGGGGCTGCCCCAAAAATGACTTTTGGGCTTCCCCAACGTTTCAATCCAAAATTTTGTCCTGTAGTGAGTTCTCATACATTATACAATATACTACATTTAAAGCAAAAATTTAATAGAGCACTTTTATGAAGAGGGCCCCGCTTGATCATTAATGAACTTTTTCCACACCTGGGCCTCCGCCGCTATGCTTTCAAAATTTGGGGGTTCAAGAAAACAGATGCTGATCTCATACTTTGCAGCATGATTCTTAACCACCTCTATTCTTGCTCGACTCAAGCATAGCTGATCTTCAAGTAAATGGATGCTTACTGCTGCATGAGCTACTGCATTCTTTAGGATTTGCTCATCTAGATCCTTGACTTGTTGGATCTTCTATTCATCTTCCTGGTACCTGCTCTATAGTTGTTCTATGAACAACTCATGTTCTGGTATTGCATCCAGTCTTTGTTTTGCAGCAACTTGGCATCTGTTGTATGTGACCAGCACCCTTCTGCAGTACTCAACATAGGCTCCTCTCGTTTTCTTCACCGTTTTCTCAAATTCTTCTATGGTATTGATTGCAAACTCCAACAAGCCATAGTCCCACTTTAAACTTTGCCGATATTTGATTGGTAGCACGGCAGGGGTTTCCTCATTTGTCTCTATCCACACTATCCTTCCAGTCAGGATCTCCAAAATATCTTGAGATCTGTCTACAAAATATGAAGTGGTGTCCAAGATCTCTTCCAACCTGCTATCTATCTGTAAGATTTTACATCTTTCTTCTTCAATACACATTTGCAGTTGGTGAATTCTTCTTCGTTGAGCTAGGACATGCTCCTTCAAAGGCTAGATATCTGTCTTCTGTTCACTGACATCCTTCAGTGATGCTGTCAATGAAGCAATCTGTCCCTCAAAACTTGCTACCTGCACTTGACAACGCTTTTCTCTTTGTTCTATGGTGGCCTTCTATGCCTCCAACTAAGCAATTTTCCTTTATAGCTGGTCATTTTCTGCACTCAGAGTTTCATATGATCTTTTGAGGTATTTTTTCTTTGTCTTCAACACCTGATACTCTAGTTGTAGCCTCTGTAATTATATTAAGCTATTCTGAGCATCTTTTTCTGTTCTCTCCATGGAAACTTCTAAGGTCATCTTGTTTGCATGCAGAGTTTGGAGTTGTGCCTTTGAAGTCCTCACTTCATTCTGCATGTCCTCAAATTTCCTCTTCAGCTTATAACCTTCATCTCTTTCTTTCTTCAGTGTTTCTTTTAACTGAGCTATGTACTTTCTTGATTGCTCCAGATTTGTCATCAGTCTATCTACATCATCTTCAGTGGCTTGGGTTAAATCCACCCCAGCTCTTGCTGTTAATCTCAGATCTGCATCTGTCCCATACACCAAAGTTTTATCAGTAATCATCATACCTGATTGTCCTCCTGTTTCGACCTTTTTCTTGGTTCTTTTGACAATCCTCTTCTTCTCCTTGTCATAGAAGATGGTGCTGAAATCAAGGACCTCTTCTCCTTCTTTCTGCATAAAAGGTATCAAATTCAATCTAGAAAAAAAACCTATTCTTAAGTGCTGCCAGAAGTTGCAGCAGGCTCCTGAGGGTCAGGATTATCTTGTCCATGCCCTTGATCTGTATGATCCTATGCTTCTTCTGTATCTATTGGGTCAGTAGTTTGCTGGTATGTCTGCGATCTTGTTAACCTCTAACCCTCGCTTTTTTTTTTTTTTCTTTATCTCTGCATCTTCCTTCTTCTTTCTTTCTTCCTCTTCCCTCTTTGTTACTTCCTCTGCAGCTTTCTTTCTTTCTTCTTCTTCATTCTTTAGCCAACTCTTTGCCTCTTGTGCTAGCCTCCTAGCATCCTCTTCCCTCTTTTTGGCTTCTTCTTCTTCAGCTTTCTTCTATGCGGTTTTGCCCTTACCGCCCACAATGGTGATCTTCTGTTTAAATCTCTTCTTCAATGCAGTCATATTCTTTGCATTTTTGAAGATTTCTTCATCCTTGTCCCAGAAATTTGTGTATTCAAAATGAACATTTTCTTCTTTGCAATGCTCTGCAACCTTATTTTGGGAGTCATTCCTGTGGAAGTTCATCTCACCAAAACGAAAGTTCTCCAGCTCCTGTACGAATTCAACAACCTATTTAACCTTTGTAAACTTATAACTCCCTAACCAGAAAGGTATGGCAGGATAGGCTGCCTTCTTATGTTCAAACAAGAAGCTTCCTACACCATCAAGATATACCTGCCTAACTGCTTCTTTATGTACCACATAATCAATGGCATATTTAGGGAGTAGAGAAGGTGCCCTAGACCCACCATACATTTTGATGTACACTCCCTCTTCAGTCAAATAGTAACTCCCATGTTCTTCAATGACTTTGAATGCCTCCTCGGACATGTAGTTGCATTTTGTCAAGAAGATTAAAGTGTACAAAGGCATAATGAATTGTTCACATATCTCTTTGTAGTGGCTATAATATTTGTGTGCCCAAAATAGTTTGTATGTAGTGTATACATGGGTCCTGTCCTTGTCCCAATTACACCTTAAGGCTGGAAATGACTGGGTACATAATATACAGTCCACTAAGATAGATCTCATGTAGAACTCTGACTTCTTCTATCACACCCCCCCCAAAGCTGAAGATATGCATGCTGAGAGGCTATTGGACACTATGTTTGCCCAATTAAATATAGGCCCCTGAGTGGCCACATGGAAAATAATGGGTATCCATCTCAATTTGAAACTTTTACCATGAGCTCTCCCAAAAACTCTATTCATCATCAGTACTATAAACCTATAAGGGGTCCAGAGAGTGGATGTATCATATTCTCCTGATGGCCTGGTTCGAAAGTTCTTCCTAGGTATCATCATTCTCTTAACTATTTCAACCAGGTCCAAATTTATCTCTTTCAACCAACTTTTAGTTAAGTATACTTGAGCAGGAGGCAGGAGATACACCAGTGAGACATAAGCAGGACTGTATGCAGCATAGCCCTGTTTGGCAGTATTTGCTAATATCATCGTGGTCACATCTGCCGTAGGTAGAATCCAACTGATCACCTCTAAGCATGGGAACAACTCAGGTCTCATGGCTACTTTCATAAGAGTTGATTTCTCGATGTTGGCATATATGGTCAGCTCTTTGAATCCTACATCAAGCACATCCTGATTTGAAATCATCCGATATATCTCACCCCATTTGTAATCTGGCTCTACTCCGGTGGTAGCTCTGGTATCTTCGTAGATGTATTCCACCTTGGTAATGATTTCCACATCTGGTTCTCCCTCAGCAACAGGAGCCTTCTTCTTTTGTCTTTTAGACATATCTCCTTTGAGGAAGTTACCCTGTCATAAACCAAACATGTTCTTAGACCATTGGAGCTTTTAGATAGTGTTCTAAGAATGAAGAAAAACTGTATCAAAACATTTACCTCTTCCATATGCATTCTCAACAAATAAACTATCAGAATATTAATGCATAATAGAAAATAACAGGAAAAAGGAACTTCTGAAAATTTCTAAGTCCGTCTGCAACTAAAACATGACCCTGATAGAAAATGCATCATTTAACCCGAAATGCATTCTAACTTCTCGTTAAAATGAACCACCCTATCGATGAGGCTAGTTTTCGAAAGTGAGGCCCTATCCAGTGACTGAAACACAAAAATCCCTACCTGGCCAAAAATTGAACCCTCCGGCATCCCATAAAAATAGGGTAAATGTCTACGACGAAAAGAAAACTGAACCCCCCCCCCACACAAAAATCCCTACCTGACCAAAAATTGAACCCTCCGGCGTCCCATAAAAATAGGGTAAATGTCTACGACGAAAAGAAAACTGAACCCCCCCCGTATGGCCATATGGCAACCCCAAAATAGTCGATGCAGACAGCGTAACGCCTATATGCACCCACCACCTAAGCCTTCGGATCGGGCTTGAGCTTCCATAGCGGCTCAAGAAAAACCCCCACCGCAAAAACCATTAATTTGACTGATAAAAATTCATTTTAGACGTCTAACTACACAACGACGGGAAAACCCCAGTTGCCAAAATGACCAATAAAATCAAGAGGAAGGAGAAACCATGGTTGGCCTACCTCGCAAGCAAGCTGTGCAGTCGACGGGAAGGTCCGAAACTTCCACAACAGAGCTCCAAACAAACGAAATCCCGACAACTAAGCACGTTGGTAGAGTTCGACTCGATAGGGACAGAGCAAACGCAATTTTTTTACAAGGATAAAAAATAAAATAACACCCTGTCCCAATATATATAGACCTTCCGGTAAAAAAAATAGTGGGAAAAGAAACCAATCGGCGATTGAAACCACTATAGCATCGGACGATTAGTTCACTAAGGAGCCGCAATGACGGAAGACATACAAACTACAGCTTCTACGATCAAATGAAAACATCGGCGATCGGAGGCTTGGAGGACTAACTAATAATGCGTCGACAGATAAACCAACTAAATGTCGAAGAGATAGTGCGATTGACCGCCGTAACGGCGGATGACAAATTAAATGCGGACCTCGCAAAACACAAAACCGTCGGGGATCGGAACAACTAATGACTACGTCTCGGTGACTCAAAGCTCAATGCTGCCGCCGTGTCAGCAACGCAAAGGACTAGCCCTCCGATCAATTGTCAAACACTATTTCGATAGCAAAAAGAAAGCAAATCATTTAAAAGCAAAAAACTGCAGAATTGGCAAGGATATGGGCTTTCTGTTGGGGTGCTTGCTATCTGCCATCCGAAACAGCGACGACGCAAAAGACTAATGCTCCGACCGTGATAAAACAAAAAATGTCGAAAGTCAAACAGTAAAAGTTTTTTTGAAAAAATAAAACAAAGGAGATAAAATCCCATCGGTGAAAAACATGACTTTCCATCGGGACGTTCATTATTTAGCTTCCGCAACGGTGACTGCGTAGAGAACTACGGCCCCGATTCACTGTTCAAATGACTTTCGACAGCGATAAATGAAAACATTTACAAATCAAAACTTAAAGTTCCAAAGTCAAAAGCATTACCTAGACAAAGGCATTTTTAGATCATTCAACTTTCGAAATGAAGGAAAACAGTTTTCCTCAAATCAAACTCAAAAATTCAAAATTGTAGCAGAGGAACAATAGAGTTCAGCAACCCAAGAAAGATAAAATTAAAAAGAGGGTCCAAAATTTAAAAAAACGGGGAAAAAGTTGCAGCTGCAACAGAACTTGAATAAAAATTCACCACCAGTACACATTTATTGTTTAGATATGTGGGAGGAAAACTTCCTTCCTCGAGTCTATGAGATTTGTGACTTGTTTCTTGGGTCAATGTACCATAAAATATTCAAGGGAGATGCTCTGACATTTTCTGAGAGAGCCAAAGCATTGATTACTTTACACGATGATTGGTATGTTGGAGAGTATTTCTCCTATATTCGAATTTGGGGCAACAATACAGTTCATCTGCTGCCTAGGATAGTTCTAGATCGAATGGTCTTACAAGAAGCATCATATCAGACTATGATTGATGTGGTTTTTGCCAAACTTGCATGGTCCAAAAGAAAGGCTTGACCCAAATTTCCATTGAACTTAGATTCTCTCGTTATGCAAACTTCCACCCATGCAAAGGCATTGGGTAAAGAAATTGCTTGTATGAACCTGGGGGAAGCACCCAAGAGTAGGCATGACCCTAAATCATAAATGGCCAGTCTCTTTGTCAGTATGCCCATGAGGATGAACCTTATGACTCGATCTACAAGGAAGCTATTGACTTCCAGGAGGCATTGAGCAATATTTTTGACCCAAATGTTAAAGCACATGTCTTCAAGCATAAAAAATACCTTAAGGAATCCGTGCTCCACTACAGAAAGGTAAAACCAGCAATAGAGGAGAACATTTAGAGACAAAACATAGAAAAGGAAGCAAAAGATCAATCAACAAACTCTTATGTTGCCCTTGTTGTTCAATCAAAGATAAGGGTAAGGCTGTTTTGGAAACCCCCGCAAGAACTCAGCCCTCTCAGATGATTGAGAACCTACATAAACAGAGTTGAAGAGAAATATTAAAAAGCTTAGTTCATAGCTGTAGACACAAACAAAAGAGGGTGAACCTCAGCCCAAGAAGTAGAAGAATCAACTTGTTCTTGAACAGGTATATATACAACAAGCCCCAGCTGCTTATCCACAACAGATGCCCCAAGAAGTGCCTATGGAAGAACAACCGGTGCCACCAGTCCAACTTGCTCCACCAGAGCAAATGCTTATGCAGATCCCTCCAATTCAGCCGGTATAACCTCGACCTCAAGCTGATATTGAAATTCACGAAATACATAGTGACTTGGAGGAAGAAAGTGGCCCTTTTACTTGCCCTATACATATAATTACTTCTATGACATCTTCTATCCCCAACACTCAATTATCTGAAAATATTTTTGATTCATCATTTTCAAATTTTTATTTTTCTGAATTAAATTTATCCGCAATTCTTGAGGCTACCACCAGCACTCCTACGGTACTAATTGATGTACCTAGATCCACTCCCCCTCTCACTTCACCTATTCCTTCCACCCTGTTACAACCTCGCACTACCCCAAGATCCACTCCTTCTCATCTTCCTCAATTAAGCATTCCTTCCATCTCTACAATTCCTTTTCCCCAAATTAGTATGCATATCCTCTCTTATTCTTCATTCTTGCACCCATTTTCCCTACTTCCCCTATCATCATCACACCCATCAGTGTAGAAATTATTATTTTCCAATCTCAACAAGAAACTATCTGAGCTTTAGAATGGATGGCAGACTTTGGTGAGGATGTTGTGGTCTCTCTAGGAAAATATTTTTGGAGTAAAAAGGACAAAGCAGTGATGAAAAAGGGAACCAAGAGAACAAGGAAAGGCACAATCAAAGAGGGACCTGCTCTCAACCAAGTCATTTGGAATTCATATTCCCCTGATATCAAGCAAGAGGCATTAGATACATCAGCTGCCATGAGGGCTTTTTGTAGGAGCCAGCTTTGATTTAGTTTCACAGCTGAATAAGGATCTTTTGGATCTTTTCAGATGCTCTCAATCAACAACATGCAACTACCCTTGAGCAACAACTCAAGGAATCTCAGCTAGTTTCAACTGCTTCCTCTTTCTCCAAAATGACAGTAGAGGAGTTCAAGCAACTAGTCTACAAGGTCCATGATGAATTTTATCAGTCCATGGCCAATCTGTACAGATGGTTCAACAAAATACATGAGCTTTATAATACGTTTAAGAGTCAATTTGACATCCTGCAAGATCATAATACTCGCAGAAGAGCAGTAGCTAAGGCCTTTCACAATGTATTAGACTAGCAGAAGCATATCATAGGTAGTCTGCATGATTTTCTAGTCATGGATAAACTTCAGAACAAGAAGACTCAAGTCATGATTAAGACCTGAGAAAGTATCTGCGATGCAGTAGAATCCATCAATCAAAGATGGACAGGTGGTGTGCAAACGTAGGTGGTTGGCTGCTGAAACTTTGCTTAGTTTTCTGGACATGCCATATTTGGATCCGATTGACCAGGAACTTCCTTCTAAGCTCAAATTGGAAGAAATAGAAGGAAATTTCGCTACAACCAAGGAGTAGATCCAGGAGATAAACCAAGTCACCATGCAGGAAATCACGAGATGGATTGAGATATGCCATGCTTTGATGGTCAGAATACAAGTGTACCTCTGAGAATGGAACAAGGTTGAGAAGAGAGAGATTGCATCCCAAATATGCAAAACAGAAGTACACTTGAAACATGCCAAGTATCAAGATATTTACGATTTGATGGACTTAGATGTCAAGTGGCGTTCTGCCCTTGGAAAACCTTGAAACTAAATTATTTTGTAATCCCACATCTTGGGATATTTCATTTTCTTGTGAAATTTGTAATATTATTTAAAGGGAGGGTATTTCCCAAGTAGGGGAGGAACTTTGGAGATTAAGCCTAGAAGCTATACTGAAGAACAGACTGCCAAGTGCATAACAAGAAAGCTTGTGATTTTTGTACTTTGTAAATTTTTGCAAGTTAATAAAGTTACACTGCCATTTTAGGATATGTTCTATGGTTGTTCATTAAATGTCTTTTATGAATGTTAGTCTTTCTTCCACCCATCTGGCATTATACTTATCAGTTGTTTATCTACTAATGTGTTGGTTTACGTATTGATTTTTTCTTATGATATTGACACATAGAATGTGCGTTGAATGAATGTTTTTATTTGATTCACATAATCTGTTTCACAATTGATAATCGGTCATTAATCTGGGATACTAATTTGTTAATTAGTATTACCTCTTGGACATGTTGCACATATAAAATATTTGGATAAACCTTTGCAATTGTTATTGTTTAAGATTTATTTAAAGTTGGTTTAAGAGATTAATCTTGATTTACATTTCTCTAAATTGAGTAATTAGTTTCTTCTTGCCTGTTACATCTTACAACTGCCCTATATTGAATAGGTTATTCACCTTCTTTAAGTTTTAATGAACAGTTAGCCTAGAAATCAGTTGCTTTGAATCCTTTCTCACTTGTCCTAAAAGCAATCTTATTGATATGAAAAACCTGTGTGCTAGTGGAGGCCTTGTATGCATAGGATTTAGTCATCCCAAACAACTCGGGGATAGAATCATCTCTATGAGGGATTGATTCGAAGCCTTTCTGGTTGAACTATATCCTTCGGTTGATTGCCTTGTAGATTTTCCAGCAGCCCTTTTACATTTTTGTGCTCCATTTCAGACAGGTAAAACTAGAAGTGGAAGAGAACATTCAAAAGTAGAATCTGGAAAAGGAGGTCAAAGAGCAAGCACCTAGTTCCTCTTCTACTCTTGCAATTAAATCAAAAGACAAGGGGAAAGTTGTTCTTGAAAGTCTTGTAAGAACCCAACCTTCCTTGATGATAGAAACTCTCCACAAAGGGGTAGAGTTCAAGAAGACTCTTGCAAATATTAGCTCTCAGATAGAGGCACAGACAGAACTGGCTGAGCCTCAGCCTAAAAAGCATAAGATTGAAGTGGTTCCACCACAGGTACAGGTACAGGAAGGACCAACTGTTCATCCAAAGTTGATGCTTGAAGAGGTGCAGAGGGCAGAATATTCGTTACATCTACTACAACCTGCTCAACAACAACAAATAGTTATTTAGGTTCCTCCAATTCAACAGGTAGAACCTCTCCCTCAAGCAAATGTTGAGATTCATGAAATACACAGTGACCTAGAGGAGGAAAACTACACTTCTAGCTGACTCGTTAATGTTTATACTTCCATGACATCTTTCATTCCTACTACCCATTTATCTGCGAGTATCGTTGATTCATCATTTCCCCAAATTTCTTTTTTCTGAGCTCAATTTATCTCGAATTCCTTCAGCTACCACTAGCAATCCTTCTATATTGGTAGATGTGCCTAGCTCTATCTCACCTTATACTTCACCTATTCTTTCCACCTCCATAGCAGCTCACATTACCCCAACATCACCACCTTTTGTTTTTCCACCACTAGATATCCCTTCCATCCCTACAACATCTTCTCCTGAAATTGCTACACCTCTCTCGACTTCTATTCCCCCATCCCTTTCACCTACTATTCCTTCTCCTCCCATTATTATTTCACTTATCAGTGTGGAAATCCCCATTTCCCAATCCCAACCTGACCATTGTTCAAGAGGGAACCATGTCAACTAAAGAGGAGATGGCAGATTTTGGCGAAGATGCAGTTGGGAAATATTTTTGGAGTAGGAAAGAGAAAGTTGTAGTTAAGGAACATTCTTAAATATGTTATATAAAATCAATTCTTTCATAAACATTACAATTTAAACATTCATATAAAACTGATATTTAATAAATACAAAAAAAATCTATATACTTTAATAAATATAAAAATATAATAATTGTACATGCCATACATATTTATGTATTATGTTTACGTGAGGATTTGTGAGCTTACGCGAGAAAAACCGCAGTAAAAATCTCGGATGCAGTAAAAAATGCAAGTAAATATGGTCAATTCTTATGGTAAATTCAAATGAATTAAATAAATCAGGGTCGTAGATCTTGCAGAAATGGACGGTGGAAAAGAGAAATGCGGAAGTGAAAATACCTGAAAAACTTAAGATCTTATGGGTTCCGCAATTCGCAATGCGGAATGAAATTATTGATCATGTGAAAATTGTTAAAGTTTTGCATTTCGCAATCCGCAAGAACTTGCGGGTTGCAGGTGAGCAATGTTGCAAGTGTGATTTTTATTGAGTTTATGCAATTCGCAATGCAGATTGTGGAAAGCATAAAAGTCTATATTTGCGTGTTTTTCTCTTTTCCTTTCCGCAACCCACAACGCGGATTGCGAAACCGAAAAATTAAAACTTTATTTAGAAAAGGATTTCCGCAATCCGCATTCCACAAATGTTTTGCGGATTGCAGAACTTTTAATTTTTTTCCTCATCGTTAATATCATCCCGCATTCAGCAACCCAAATGCGGATTGTAGAAATCATAATATCTAAAGTTTTTGGTTGTTTTTCATGTCCACATTTTAGTTTGTCGCTTCAATCTCAATCGTCCATTTTTTGCGGGTTACGGGTTACCGACAAACACCTGTCAAGTTGTGAGGAACACTTATCAATAAAATCATCCATTTTAGTTTGTCGCTTCAATCTCAAACTTCCATTCTTTGCAGGTTGACAATGAAGCTATAGAAGTTACAGATCTAGATAAGTTACAGATCTAGATAAGGAGATAAAGTCCACATAGATCAAGAGTCGGAGTTTTCTTTTAATAAAAGATTTTTTTTCGCAACGTGCAAATTATTGCAGAAATCCTTTTCTAAATAAAGTTTTTTTTATTATTTTCGGTTCCACAATCCGCGTTGTGGGTTGCGGAAAGGAAAAGAGAAAAACACACAAAAATAGACTTTTCCTTTTTATGCAATCTGCAATGTCTGCATTGCGGATTGCAGAAACTCAATAAAAATCACACTTGCAACATTGCTCACCCGCTACCTGCAACCAGAAAATTCTTGCGGATTGCAGAATGCAGAACCTTAACAATTTTCAAATGATCAATAATTTCATTCCGCATTCTGCAACCCGCATTGCGGATTGCAGAAACCATAAAACATAAAACATAAATTTGAAAATAATTACAAAAAATTGTCAAACCAATAAATTCCAACATTCCGCATTGCGGGTGGTCGGTTGCCGGAAATTGATTTCCACAAACCCCCCCAAAAAGGACTTATGCAATCCTATTTCCAGTTGGGAAATATGCAATCCTATTTCCGGTTGGGAAATGCAGGTTGCGAAAACACAAACATATATAAAATAAAAAAAAAGACCCCTTCCACAATCCGCAAAACCAAAAAAACAAGTTGCATAGATACTCAATTGGGAAATAGTTCGGTTGTAAAAAGACACAATATTTTTACCCTCTCTACGTTCCTTTACACCTCTCGATGCAAATGCTAGTATTATCCTTCGTCACATCATTCATAAAATAAAAATAAAAAATTTCATTCAAAAAATATATGTTGATAAACACAAAACTATAATATAAAAATCCAACCCCTTCTTTTTATGTTGTCTTGTAAAAATCACGCCCTTTTTTCTAAAAAAAAAATTCCCAATATCCCCCACACATATATATTAATTTTATTTCATTAAAACCCATCTCATTTTAAAATGTAGATTATAATTTTTCCATCACATTATTTATAAAAAAAAAAAATCATAGAATAGCATGTTGATAAACAAGATATTATAATACTTTATATTAATATATGTATTTTTAAAGGTTTAGATAAAGTATATATCTCTTTAAGAATTATTTAATCAAATTATGATTTAAATATATGAAAATATAAATAATAAAAAATATTAAATAAAAAGGAATTTCATATCTCCATTAAATATCTCTTTATACAAGAATTTTAAAATTATTTTGATAATATACCATGATTTTAAAATTATTTTGTTATTTGTATTTAATTGATCCTTTAAAAAATATATTTTTATACCTGCCTCAGCAGGTATATTGTAATCGTTTGAATTCAAACCCCTTTGACTTTTGGTATTACTTGGTGCATATTGGTGCATATTTAAAAGATTAAAATCTCTAATCAAAGTTTAACTTTGTAATATGAAAAATAGCAATTTTTAAATATTTTAAATTTTAATAAAAATATTTGTATTTGCTATTTTGTCAACTTCTAATTGGCCAATAAAGAATGATGTCAGCCTGGGAGTTTTGTCAAAACCCCAAAATTTCAAAAAATTTAAACTTTTAAAAATAGCATAATTATCTGTTAATACAATCGTTAAATACTAATTAGTAAATGCTATTTAATTTTGTAACTGTATGATCTTTATTTTGTTTTGAATACTAGATGAGTTTCTCTTCAGTCTTCTGATTATTTTCTGTTTGTTACAGCAAGGGGGGTATGCTATGTTAGACTGGGCTTACTTAGCTGCTAAGCTAACGCACACAGTTTTTCTTTCTCTTACAGATCCCAGGTAAATTTTCAGGATTGCTACATAACAGATCTTTTAAAGTAGATAAAAATCATATGCTGTACCGAAATCATTCCATAATAATTATAGATATAGTGCATGTTATCCAGACTATTCAGCTTCCTGCAGGTAAAGTTCTCCCTGTACTTGTTTTAAGAAGAAGAAAATTATAGATAGATAGTTTCGAAGTTCCAAAGATGTGGATAGCCATTCTTTTATTTGCTAGCAACATTCACTCATACTATTTATCTTCTAGTTTATGGATAAGTTTGGTTTGTAAAGTTCGATTCTTTTTCAAATTACCTATCTACTGGATAACATGTTAAACTCAGTAAACAAAGTGCTCAACAACTATAAAGATGGTGGTAAGTATAGTTCATAAATACTTTACCTGTAGTAGCTACAGGATTTTCTGCTTAGTAAAAAAAAAGGTTTTAAACTTAGTAAACCATCAAGAGTGAGAAGTGATGGAAATTAACTAATTTCCCCAATAATAAACTGATCCAAAATTTTAGGTGCACTTTGGGATCCATCTTATCTTATTATAACCTCTTTTACTAAAACCTCTCAAGTTAAGAACACTAAGAACAGACTCAAGCAAAAAGCATAATTATTTATCCACTTAACACCTTTATATCTTTATAATCTTTTGCACATGATAATAGATATCCTTATATTATTTATCTAATAAATTTCTAGCTAAAGGATAGAGTGTTTATAACTTCCATCAACTTTGGATTTGCATTGTCAAAACTTAATAACCATAAGTTAAATACAATTTTAATGGTCTATAAGGAATAAACTATAACAAACATTTAAAAGGAGTGTATAGTGATATATCAAACCTTCCTTTATTCTATAAATTCCCTCAAGGTCTTATCATGTGTGAACAATACTTATTAACAAAAGAATATTAGGTTAAATGTATTGATAATGGACTAAAGTAAAGGATTATAAGGTTTTTAAACCTTAATAATCAAGTAAACCTCACTTCTTAACCAAATTCTTTTGACTCTATAAAATAGATTTTGTTTGGTTATGTTAATGAACAAGATCTATCCTCATGCGAGGCCCAAAGTGAAGTATAAGACATCGTTTCCAATTTAGGGTAATGATATCATAGGCACGTTTTATGTTTTATTATTATAAAGCTTTGTTTTAAATGTAAGGACTAACATTACCACGTTTCATTGTAATGCAGCCCAAGTCAAGGTTCGGCCATATGATTGTTTCCATATCATAATTGGTTCGCCATTCAAAGATTTGTAACCTTACCAATCGACCCACTCATTAACAAAATTATTTGGAAGATGTCGTGGCTGCTTCCTCGCCATGCACTGGTTATTTATATTGTTGACTCGCCCTTTTTCTGTTCCATTCGCTCCCTTTGCCCTCGGGCTTGAGCTCTGCAAACCCTGGTGGTTTGCTACGGTCGCTTCCTTGTCCGAATGCTTGATTGATTGTAGCCATTACCTGTTGCGTCCCTTCCAGCTATGTGCAGCAGTTTGTGCTCTGGTCGAAGGCAGCTTTGAGGACGTGGGAAAGTCTTAGGGTTACTGTGTTGTGCTCCTTTGATTTTTCAGTCGTGGCAAACATACGAGACCTAGGTTCGTATCAGTTGTATCTCCGTTGGGAGAAGGTCTTCAGCTTACTGCCGGTTCATTCCTTACAGAAAAGACAAAGGGGTGTTTTACCCAGCTTTCAGTACTTGGTCTCTCTTCAAAGGCTGTTTGATTTTCGATCGAAAATTGGTAAGTTACAGTTTTGTAACAAAGATTAATATTCAGATTTTTAAGAAATTTATTATCTATGTTAGGGTTTTTCTAACCTTTCACGGCTTCTTTTAAACGCAAGTTCGCTTCCCTTGATGTTATGAAGAGACCCACGCTCCAGCTTTATCTATACGGGTAAGCCTGGTCTTCACCATGGCACACCTCTTCGCTGGTTTGTTTGGTGAATGAGGCTCTTCAGTGGTTCCTTCATTTTCTTGTTAGTGTAATTAGCCGCAGGTTATTAGATAGTTTTTACCAGGGTCGAACCCTGTGAAGAAAATGTATGTACAGATTTTCTTGCTGTCCTTCAAGTTTCAGGTTGTTTTATTTTTAAGTTTTTTTAAAAAAGAAAACAGGGTTGAACCCTAACTCTCGATAGAGAGACCTCCGGTTACGGCCGTGAGTGTTGGACCTTACTGGTGACTATCGTTTACTTTTCTTTTGGTAACTTACAGGTTAAAAACCTAGTATATGCTGGGTTAATACATCCTACAGGATGTACGTCTTCGTTGTATATAACTTTAAATACAATCTGGTTTTATTATGAGACCGAACAGACTGTAGCCTTCTTTTGATAATACTATCTTTTAAACAGACTAAAAAGGCTGTAAGCCATTGCATCTATTTTACTGTGGTTATATCTCGATGTTATTATTGTTTTTGACAGTTAATATTACTGTATACATGTATAAATTTTTGGTAAATATCTTCCGATATATAACCTGTAACTAGCTTCTATAATCTCTGCTTAAATTCTTTTCTGGTTTAAATTATAGTAAAAACCCAAGTTAAGCTCTTAAATCTTATGTTCAAGGCTGGAAGTAAAAATATCATTTACTTCTTTAGTTTGTAAATGAAACAGATTTTTATAGGGTTTAACCCTATTCCAAGATTTAGTTTTAGTTCAGTTTGTAAAACTATAACTCTGTTAGTTTGTAATAAAATAAAAGCTTTGAATGAAAAACAGCTCTCTGTCGAGCATTACACCAGTTCTTGTTTATCCTTTGCGTTTTAAGATAACAACTTGTTCTTCCCTTTAAAAGAGGGACAGAATCATTAAGCTGTGGATAAACTTTATTAAAGAAGTTACTGTGGGGGGTAAAAACTTGTTTTACTAATTCTAAATAGTTTGTAAGATTTAAACCCTTACCACAGTTATAATCGTTAGTATTATTTCTGTTTCTTCTGGTAAATATCATTAGTTTATGCGTATTAGATTCTACATTAACTTCTATTTTTAAGCAAGTTAAAATGCATACTCTGATACTTTACCTAACCTGTTTTATTATTATGATGTCTTCCTATTATTTCTCAGTGTTTGTAAAACATCTATATAATACATAGAGTATTATTATTAGTTTATGTATAAACTATTTAATTATACATTGTGTATAATAAACCTAGATATGTATTTGAATTAATTCTATCTGTATATTTGAATAGTATTATCATACTTATAATTATGTTAATCCTATTGTTTTTATAATTAGTAAGCTGTGAATAACCAGTACATAGTTTATTTTTAAATTATAAGGACTGAGTATAAGTCCAATTATTTCAAAGTAATTTAATCTTTGTTTAGTTTATGTAAATACAGCTCTTGTATATGCAATACTACTCCTTAGTCGTATAAGATAATATAAAACAGTTTTTCTAAGCTGTTTAAGCTGTATTTATAAAAACTAACATTTAACAGGTTAAAAGAAATCTGGAATACAGAGTAATCTTAATTCTGTATCAAGTTCTTGCTTTGAGTTGTTTTCCGCAAGTTCTGTGTTCTTTTAAGATCAGTATCATATGAATAAATCACAGAATGCAGTGAAATAATAAAATAAAAAGTACTAGTGATTAACGAAAATAACTAGTTAGGAAACTCAGTCCAGAAAAGCAATACTTCTGAGACTGAACTACTGTGCTAGAGTACTATCTGGTAATACCAGATGTGGAAAAACACAGTGTTACTAACAAGATTTTTCTACTAACATTCAAGAATACTAATTTTACTGATATTAAATTAATTACTCAAACATATAAGTTAACATAACATTCATCCATGTATACTCAGAAAGACATAAAGAAATGCATGAAGAACCTGTTTAATGCTGTGGACAACAGCAGCAATGGGAGGCCGTTCCTCCCTACCAATTCCTGGAGAGCGCTCAGACAAA
>LPNX010223395.1:208027-225581 GCA_001517045.1 Pseudotsuga menziesii | reverse complement strand
TTTTAATTTCTTTCAAATTGTAATTATATTTGTTTTATCATATATTTTTATAGCAAAATTATCCTAATGCTATATATTTCCAATCTCTTCTTAGGAGGCTGGTACTAAGCAACTTTGTTGCTTATTCCACTTGTTTAACATGTCATAGTGGTAAATACCATATTGTAATTGAATAAAAATGTTATTATTTTGTTGGAAAGGGATTTAGTTTAGGGCTAACTGGATGATTTGACACTCTCTAGGATACGATTAGAGTAATACATATCTTTTTCTTATTACAACATCATTGTTACACAACTTTATGTTTTGGCATTGGACTATTGTTGAGTGCAATACTTTCGGGGGGTTAAAAAGGGTGTGGTTGTTTGGTTAGAATGTAGGTTGTGAGCATATTTATTTATGTTTTATTTGAAATCCTATTGTAGGATGTTTTTTTCAAAAGACAATTAAGTTATTTATTTCTACATTTAGATTAGCAGTGGCTGATTTTGATTAGGATGACTATCCTTGGAAAATATAAACATACTCTTCAAGTTTGGGGATTTAATATGACTTATGTATGGCACCTGCATGTGTAAATCTTGATGTACATCTATATTGATTTTTCATGTAATATATGATTCGTTACAAATTCACACCAAAAATGATATAGATGAATGAAAATGGCCACCAAAGCTTTGGTCTCGCACCATTCTTTGTGGATTAACATTTGCACAACGAAGAGCCTACTTTATGGCCACTTTTGAGGGTTTGCAAATGACTAGTGTTTTTGGGATTGTAGAGTTAACAACAATCATATGATAGTCATTATTTCTCTTTGTAATTTGTGAAGGAAGATTAAGTATCTCAAAACATATTATGCCTTCACAACAATCTTCCAAACCCGAGTTGTTAAGGACCTTTGCATTGTTAACTTTGTCACCATTTGTGAATATATGTTTCACATAAAAGAAGGGTTACGATGCATGCTTCCATATTTCCAAAAGCTCAAGCTCCATCATCATGTGTTAAGATCCTATAGAGGATTTGGCGGGAATATATGTGCTAACAATTTTATGTTGAGTCATGCTTAATAACAAGCTCTTCAACACATGGTATGGCTTAAGATTTTCATATGAAAATCTTTTGTGAACAAAATAGTATAAGAAATATTTGTTTCAAGTGAAGCAAGACACAGTGTTAGGGCAAAAGAAAACAATGGTAGTCGAAACAAAGTAAGGAATGAAAGGCTAATCTATGACATTTTCTTTTGATTTTGTAGAAAACATTATTTAACTGCAAATTCAAAAACCTAAGTTACTAGTATTTCTAAACTACGTATGGTAATTGTCATAGTAAATTTTATAGCCCACTGCCTACATGTCCAATAACATGGTCGAAAATTGGCAACGAAATCATGAACGTTAAGTCGCAGAGGATCTCAATTCAATTGCAATTTGCAGCCATAAGAGGGAACATAAATCCATATTTTTCATATTATACATAAATATGGGTAAAATTGTGCATAAATTACCATGGGAAAATAAAAAAAAGCCCACACAAGAAGCTCGTGATTCAATTCTGAAGCTACTTGTTATACCTATTATAGCTGCAAGGTTACAGAAGTATCATAACATTTGGCTATAGAAGATCCCCAATGATCAGTCATTTAACCTTAGAAGTTGAAATACAATACATAATCCCATCAAACGAAAGGGATTAAACGTTTACCGTGAGTCCAACCATAGTTGTTCCATAAGTCTTACACAACTCTTTCCACAAGTCTGGAATTTTGCTCCTCTCAACTCCAAGTTTTTTTTCACATAATCTGTCAAACAACAACAGAGCCTCAAACACAATTCAAACCTCACAAGTTCACCCAGTTCCAAATCCGAATAGGGGAGGGTTAGATTTATCATCCAACTCTTATTATGTACCAATGCAATGGTGCATTCAATCTAGATTGTGCATTAGGTGTACTGTATATTAGCACTAGCAGAGAGTCATCTAACCTTCAACTTGAAAAGCTGGAGATGCATATCTCAAGTTCACATAAAATACAACTATATTAAAATATTGGAACTCCTAATATGCAACCTTAAGCTTTCCAAGGGGCATTTTTAGACCTAGTTTAGATTATAATCTTAAAATTTATATTCTTAAAAAGTAGTATATTTGCTTTTCTTTTGAGAGAGCAACAAGATCACCTCCAATGTTGTTGGTGCCTATTGAATCAAATATGGAACTTATTAAATATAATGTGTCATTGAGATCTAAAACCGCATATTAATGTCAGAAATACACACAACAATAGTTTGATATCTATTGAGAAAGGGAAAGCGAAAAAGGCAAAAAAAAATTGTAAGCCTCACCAAACATAAGGCAATCACATTGAGGCCTCTCATACGTCATGAGTGGAGTTTGATCCATTGACATTATATATCACTTTGCAATGGATATACCCAAAAATCATCACTCAATTCACTGGATTATATGCATATAAAAGACATTAACTCAAGAAATAGTCCCCAAATTTAAAGAAACCCAATACAAACTTGAGAACAATCTAAGAATGGTTGTATACCATACCAAATATGCTTGATATTAAGAGAAGAATATACTTAGGTGAATGCAATAGGGAGGGAGGTAATGTATGTTAAAAGAATTGTGGATGCAACAAATAATATGGGAGTCAGGGAGGTCTAAGCGAGAGCTTGAGCCTGAGATGGAATGAAGAGGGATTTTGAAGGTGAATGTTGTGGATCTTAAATAGATCATGCGAGAGAAACCGTGGAGCACATGGAAAATTCTCAAAAGAGCCAATGCATTGCCAAGGACACTCTGAGCTCTCCAGTATTACCACAATGTAGCACAAGAGAATTCCATGGTGTTGCTAAAGGTGAAAAAACATTATCAAGAGTAATGTCACATACCCCAATTTTGTAAAATTATGTAATTTGTTTTATTATATTTCTGAGACATTATGTTAAACTTAATCCTAAGTAGGGATTGATGACTCAGCAGAGTCAACAGTAATGGAGTGTAATTCAGAATATTTTATTATTAATAAATAAATTATGGAGACAACAGCATGGGAGAGCTGTTAAAAGAGGTTACTGGTCAAACTGGTGGATGGAACTAGGTGGCAAGGCAAAAGACAAGTGGCATCATCCTCAAACACTTCCTAAGTTGCAGGTGGCAACTTCCCTATATTTGGGGTCATGATTCCCCAAGAAAGTGGAATCAGAGCAGGTGGCTCATTAAATGACAGTTAACCCAACTAAGACCTAGGCAATCTTTTAAAAGTACTCAATGAAGAGAGCTCAGGCTGCTTAGATTTTATTCCAAAGAGAATTCATTCAGGTGAATGTTATTCAGGAATTTCATTGAGGAAAGAGGGAAAAATAGTAATGAAGTGTTTTGAGTGGATTGCTGCAGTAACTTGATTTTTATTACAACTATTTGGGCTGAGAGAACTGACTGATAGTTCTGAGTTAATACTGAGTTGAAGACTGGTATCTAATTTGTTGCACCTAGTTCCAGCCAGGGAGACCAGAGCAAGTTCGGGGGTCCTGAGAAGCCGCTGTTTGAGCGCTCTCCAGGAGTTGGTAGGGAGGAACGGCCTCCCATTGCTGTTGTTGTCCACAGCCTAAACAGGTTCTGTCATTCAATTCTTTATGTTTTCTGAGTATGAATGCATGAATGTTATGTTTATTTATATGTCTGAGTAATTAGTTAGTTTCAGTAAAGTTAGTATCTTAGAATATCAGTAGTTAAACCTGTTAGTAACTACTGTGTTTTTCCACATCTGGTATCACCAGACCATACTCCAGCACAGTATCTCGGTATTGTGAAGTAAAATCCTTCTGAACCGAGTACCTATTTAAATACTTTCATTATCTGCAAGCATTTTATAAAATTCCTAAGTTGTTTGTTACAGTCTTTAAAACTACTTCATGATACTGTATCCTTGTTTACAGTAAATGCTAGCTGAAGGAAAGAATTAGATAGACTAAATAATGTCACTGTTTACAGCTCTTAACTGTTATATGCTAGCTTGCAAGAACTTAACCTTCTAACTGTGGAAAGAGACAATGTTGACAGTGGAATGTAGTTTACCTAATGGTTTAATTTTACAGTTAAGACATAGTATTGTTAGGCTGCATATAGGTTAAGAATGCAGTCATATAAATACTGAATCTTCTTGTATTTACAGATTAAAACTTAAACAGATTAGAAATTGTTCTATACTTTCTTGTATGATTAAGGAATATGACAGTACACACAAGAGTTTTATTTTTTTATAAACTAAAAACAAAGATTAAATATTATATAAATATTATGAGTTTATACGTAGTCTTCATAATTAAATAAATAAACCATACATTGGATAATAACAGTAATAATAACTATAAAAACATTAGAAGTAACATCATTGTTGCTTTACTAATAATGTATTTATATTAATTACAGTATAACAATAATACTTAAATATATATCGTATTATTTCAAATACCAACCTAGATTATTTATACTCAATGTATAATTAAATAAAGTTTATGAGTACACTATTTACATTCTATGTATTATAAAAATGATTTATTAATACTTAGGAAAGATTGTAAAATATAATAAGATTACAACAGGCTTTTATAAATTAAAAAGTATGCACCTTACTTTTATAACTTTCTAATAAATAGAAGTTAAGGTAGAAATCAGTACTGAAAATCTAACATTAAATCTCATTACAATAAGTTGAAAATAATACTAACAGATCATAACTGTGGTAAGGGTATACACCCTGCACATTAAATATTAAATTAAAAGTATAACTCTACAGTAAGTTTTATAAAGAGTATATCAACAGCTTATTGATTATGTTCGTCTTTTAAAAAGAAAACCAAGCTGTTATCATAAAAACGCAAAGGTAAACAGAGAACTAGTATAATGCTCGAACATCGAGCTTAATCTTTGTATTATAAACCATTATTTTATTCAAGGAACCGACAGAGTTTATACTCTTTTTATCTTATAAACTGAACTAGATCTTAATCATGGATTTAGGATTAAACCTTATAAAATTCTACTTTAACTACAAGTAAGGAAATTAATGATAATTTTACTCACAGTCACATTCATAAGAGTTAAAAATTAAACATGGTTTTACTAAAGTCTAAAACCAGTAAAGAACAAAAGAGAAAATTACAGAAACTAGTCACAGGTTTAATAACCGAAGATAAATACCAAATTTATACAAAATACACACAAAATACACAGTGGTATTAACTGTCATAAAAAAACTGATATTGAGTTATAACCACAGCAGAACTATACAATGGCTTATAGCTTGTTCCAGTATTAAAAAGATAGTAAAAACGAAGGAAACCACAGCCAGTTCGGCCTCTTAACACATCAAGATAATTGCAAACAAGGTTTCGTACTCACGGCCAAAGCCGTAAGGCTCTACATACGAGCTAGGGTATAAACCCTGGTGCATATTTTTTAAAAACAAACAAAATAACCCTGAAGGTTAAACAGAGCCGAAACGACGAAACCAACGTTGTTCTCAAAAGACTCACACAAGGTGAACAAGCCGTAGAGAGACCAGGGCTTACCATGGTCGTAGTGTTGTAACCTTCATGTAACTGCCAGGCCGAGAGAAGTAGCAGGTACACCTGTATTATCATGTAGACAGCTGAGTGTTAGCATTTGTGCAGGAGTAAAAGAAATTTAATAACATGTTTATATATTGCTGTATTAAGTAGTAGTTACCTAGTAGGTTGAAAAAACCCTCGCAGTGTTCGGCACGGCCAGTTCAAACACGGAGCCTGCCAAATTGATAGCAACCAGTTTGGAGTTATATCGCTCAACTTCTATCAGCAATTGAAAACCCAGCGAATCGATGAGGAAGGTAACCCTACAACATCAACGTTTTCTCCAACAGCTATCACACAGCCAACAGGGAGTACAAGCCATGCATTGAGGAAGGGACATTTACACTCGCTGGAGTAGAGAGGAGTAAACTGCAAACCAAGTAAGCCAAGCCAAACAATGGCGAAATTTTTACAGAGGCAAGCAACGATTTGAAAACACTCCAACTCCCTTGCAATGCAATAGCCGAGCTCATGAAGAGCTGAAGCAACCGGAGGTTTAATGGCAGACCGAAACAACAGCAATAAGGTCAAGAAGGGTTTGCAAAGCGGCGGCCAAAGGCTTGAGCATGAAGGAAGAATGACGAAGTTTAGGGTTAGTCAAAGTTATAAAGCGCCAATGCTTGGCTATGGTGTGATCACGTCAGTTCAATATTAATCTGCATGCGAGTGGGTCGATGACTATAGTTCCACGTTGAACATTGCCATTCATTTGTTTCCAAACATTTCTTTGCATGGTCGATACCCTATGTTATAACATGCATTATAAATCATAACGATAGTGTTAGAATAAGCACATGTAAATACTATGCTTTATCATTATTAGGTTATGCAATATAAACCATGGGATTTTGCTATATCGACTTTAGCCTATGTATCATATGCTTGAACAACTTTGGTGTTAAAACAACGTTGTTATACTTACCTTGTATATATATATCAAAGCCTTGCCATTTACATATTATAAGAAATCAATCAAGATTAAGTCTTGAAGGGTTTAGAAGACTTAAAGGGTTTGAAGTCTATTTTAAAGGATATATTATTATGAGCATAATGTAAGGTATAAACTATTTGTTAAACTTACCATTTTGATGCTATTTACCCTAGTCACAAGTAAGGCTAGGTATAGTTATCTACAAATCTACTACTTAGCATCATTTGTTATAGATTTGCATAGATGGTTTAAAAACTTATTATTCCGTCTTTAAATGATTTTGAGAAGTGACTTTAACCTGTAGGATTAAAGCTTTATAATCTACAAAATTGGAGAAGTTTACTCTAATCTATGTTCACATATTATTACCAATAACAATGTTTACTAGTCTTAGATTATTTATGACAACAATTAGGCTTTTGTTGTCTTTCTTACTTAAAGATTTACAAGGTATGGAAAGTGAAAGTAAAACTAGCAGTTTATATAAGTTACTAGCACCATCTTTACTAACAGTATAGTCTGGAAAACTCATAACAAGTCTAAATTATGATCATCTAGAATTAACTCTAAAGGTGTATATAGTTTTTATTTCTTTTATTGTTTGATGGAGAAAGATGTAGTTCCCATTTAATGCAAACTCTGAAAAGGTAACAGAAGACTTATACCAAACAGTAAACCTGGTATTTAAGAATCAAAACATTTATGAACTTGAACTTGTCATGATGCAGTAATATCAAGTAAATAGAAATAGGCCTGATTATAGTAATCCATTTATACTTACTGCGGTAGATAATACATGTTATCTACATCCTTGTTTGCATTTCAGAAATTTATAAATGATCCAGTACTCTATAGAAAATCTTAAAGAGAGTAATAGGAAAAGCTTTACCTTCAAAGGCTCGATAAACTGGCTAGTATGCATTTAATTTTTACTGAATGTTTTGGTACAGCAAATTGAGAAGTATTACTTTAAAGATTTGTTAGTAGTAACTCAAACTTTACCTGTCATCTGTAAGAACAGAAGGAACTGTATGCCTTAGCTTAACGCTAAGTAAGCCCCATCTTTTCACGACAAACCCACCTTGTGTCACAAACAGAAAAACATTCAGTAACTGAAAAGAAAATATTCTTTAAAGTGAAGTACAAATAAAAGGTCATTCAGTTACAGTACTAGAAGCATAAACTAATCAGCCAGCTAATGACTGTTCTTAATGCAATTTTTTATGCTATTTTAAAAGTTTTAAATTTTTCAAAAATTATGGGGTTTGACAAATAAAAGGAGAACAAAAGCGAGAAATTACAATCGGCTAAAGAGCCAACGTGAACCGATCTGTCGTCACTTTGGATTATGTCTCCAAGAAAGCGATTTCCACCAAGGACCACTTCATCTAAGAAAGTGGTTTCCACCAAGGATCACATCATCTATGAAAGCGATTTCCATCTAGGACTATGTCACCAGAATAATGAAGAATGCACAAATGACAAACGATTGCACGAACAACAAATGATGGTTGGATGGTCCTTTAACACATCCAACGATGACATTCGACTATAGGCATGGGAAAAGCATAAGATTCACATGGAGAAAACTCCTTGTGTTAAAAAATGTAACATAAAGTTTTGCAATAACAAATTACAATGCTAATAACAATTTCTTTGTTAGTTTCAAAAAGCAATAAAAAATAGACTCTTGTTGAAAATAATTTACAGATGACAATGCTTACCATTTCTTTGTGAGTTTTTTTTTTCAAGGAAACAAAATCGTAATTCATTCATAGGTAATCACTTTGTAGAAATTGGCCATGGCCTGTCGTTACAACATCTTCATGCATAGTTGTTATAATTATGCTTAAAGTGTTTAGAAGTCTCCAAACACTAAAGTATGATCAAAATCAGGATTCATCATGTAAATTTTGTAAAACTATAAAAACTTCATAACATCAAAATTCATCATGCAAATTTTGCAAAACTATAAAAACTTCATATCCTAAATGGGAATGTCATGGATCTTAATCTCATGCTCTATTTCATCCCGTCCGGACTAGTTGCATTATCCGCTTTCATCAATCATTATGTCCATTTTGTGTAGGGATTCAACCTCCTTATTCATCTCCCTGCATACATGGGTAAAATTAATATACTGGAATAATCCCATATATGTGAGGATATCTTTAAAATGAGGCTTGAGAATAAGATTTTTGGGAGCCTTCTTGTTTTTTATCTAATCAATCACTAGTTGAGTATGTCCAAAAACGTGTAGGGACCTGACCCCTTTTTAATATGTGAAGTTGAGAACCAGGTTTAAGGCTTTCATCTCAGCCAAATTGTTAGTTCTCTACCAATTCCTGTTGCAAACTCATGCCATTGATCAACATAAATATATAAAATCACTCTTGCTCTGCCATCACCATTATGCATTGCTCCGTCAAAATCACACTAGCCGATAGACTTATAATGACTTCCTCTCTGATGGTTCTGAGATTTAGATTATCCAATTTATGTGGGATAATATCTAGGATAGCTACACCATTGGAAACATATGTAATTGGGGGATTATTCACCTCTTGGAAAATAACTTTGTTACGTGCCGACCACACCCCCCAAACCATGATGACTGGTAAGGCTCAATAATCTTGATAATTGTAATTGTAATACCAATTATGGAATGCGTCGACTATATTATCTCCCTACCATATAAACAATTTGCCATAGTAATTTCCTACATAGGTCCACATAGCTTTTATATATCTGTAATGTATGAAAAGATGGGTAATTGATTCCGACTCTTCACAACATAATGGGCATCGGCATGGCCAAATGCCAAGAAAACTAAACAGTCTATCCCATACCAGGATGTTACCACTCAAAGCCAACCAAAATAATGATTTGGTCTTCAATGGACAACTAAGTTTCCAAATGGGTTGATGCCACCAAACCGGCTCTGGGTGATCTTCTTCAACTATGTCCATTAAATAACCAAGTCTAAGGAACATTGAACTCCAACTTTGTTCTTTGATCATGCAAATGTATCTTTGGCATCATAAAGGAAAATGTTACAGTGATAAATATATTTGATATAATTATTCCAAATGTTGGCCTGGTGTTGATGCCTGGAAAATCCCAGGTAGCAACAGTAGGGATTATCCCCAATTAGCTTGTTTATTGTTTGGTATGGGGAATTCGTCCGGTTTACGGTCTGGTTGTCGTAGAGTTAAGTAACGGTTTAAATATGTTTTACCAGTTGCGGCCCAGTCCACCATTTATGTGATTTTTTATGTTTTATAAACTATATGCAAGTGCCTAGATTAAATGCAAATGATTAGGAAGCAAAGGTTTCACAATGTGATGCGTAGGTTCTTATCTCCCGTCTTATTTCCTTTGTTCATAAATCACAGGAAGCAAATAACAGCTATGCTAAGCTAATCTAATTCTAACTAACCTATACCTAGGGAGCAAGATGATTATTTGTATGAGTAATGTATTGTATTTTATGCACACAGAATTTTACAGATAGCTGATATAATTCATAATACATGGAACACAGCAGAAAGATTAACATAGAGATAGCTCATTGTTTATTAAAGCATTAATTACTCATTTGTTGCACAAGATTCAAAACAAGGAAATGAAATCATTCACGACTAGGAAATAGTTCAGAGTTTGAACGATCTCACAATTTTTCAAAGTCAGCCAACACATAAATAGTTGTATCTAGCCATCCACACAACATGCATTGGAAACTCAATAGCTCCTTCTCCAGCAGAAAATTCGATCCTCTTTATTATAATCAGAAATAGTTCCTCTTACAATAAGTATTCACATAAGAGAGCTAAAAAATCCCTTTCTCTATTCGATTCTAGCTATATTTATACATTTACACAATGAATCTTGGTTGGCCTTCCCTTTGGGCTTCCTTTACATTCGGTTACAAAAAGATTTGTCTTCTAGCATGTCTACTTGTCAAAAAACTAAATACACAAAATATTACAATTATATTTCCATGTGTACTTAGGACAAAAGCTTAAGTGGGCCCATTCAACTCAGGAATAAATTGTTTCCATGCCATAGCATCCGAAACAATGAACTCAAAATCTGCTAGCTCCAGGAATCTGACCGTGACTTCATGTTTGGAATCCTGAGCCCTTATGTCAGCCATCCTTGCTGGGAGTATTCGAACCTGATCTTCTAAGAGGAAGTTACTCACTGCAACTTGAGCAATCACATTTTTAATCACCCTTTCATCTAAGTTTTTTTATCAACTGTATGCCAAGCTCATCATCCTAAAATCTAGCATGTAATTGCTTCAAGTGTTCTTCATGAGGCGGAAGCTAGTCCAGCCTCCTCTTCGATGATGTATGACATTTGTTATGGGTTGTGAGCACTTTCTTAGAAAATTGCATGCATTTGTGCATTGTCTTCTAGACTGCCTCTATCAATTTCTCAGCAGCTCTATTGCTGAAACCTATGAGCTCATACTTAAGCTGCAATCTTTTTGGAGCTTTGACTGGTGTGTTTTTCAGAGGCTCCTTGATCATTTGCAACCATGCCAATCATCGTTGAATGACTTCGACAACGTCTTGATTTTTTCCCTTGAACTTTCTAGTTGTGGCTGAAATTTCCTGCAGTTGATCTTCTACTTGTTTGACTTTGAAAACTTCTCCCGTGATCTAAACCTACATTTGATAGATCTCACTCCTAAGAAAAAGAGCATGCTTTGTCTGAGGTGTTATATCTGTTCTTTGATCATTGGTTGCCTTCAACAGTACTTCTAAAGAGATTTTATGTGATTCAAGTTCAGTAATCCTAGCTCTGTACTCTTCTGCTTGCTGATCAGCTACAGATTTTTGACCTTCCACTTCTGTTATCTTGATTTCAACTTCTGCTTCTCCTTTTCAAAGGCCATGTTTGATAGCTTCGACTCATCCTTTTCCTCCCTTAGACTCTGGTGATCTTGTTGAAGCTTTTCATAGTTTGAAAGAGTAGCTTCATATTTCCTCTTTGATTCCCTGCCTACTCTTTCTTCCTTCCTCAAAACCTCCTTCATCTCTGCCATTTTCCCCTTGTATTGATTAAGGGTTTCTGTGAGCTTCTCAACATTATGAGCATTTGCATATGTAGTTGCAATGCCCATGGAGGCCAATTGCTTCAGATTATCTTCTACATTTTTCACTACTGTTATTTATGTCACTATGGTGATCGGGGGTTGGTTTCCCATCCTCGGAGTCTTCTCTGTTTTCCACATGATGGAATTCTTTTTGGGATCAAAATGTACATCTTCTAGGCATGCAACATCATACTGCTTTGATGGGGTAAATGACACCAACTCCAACTCAACCAAAGGGAGATGTCCTCATGTAAGTATATTTTTTGAAGTGGATGGAAGGTCCTCACGGTTGTTCTGAACAGGGCTCCGTCCTTGATCCTCACCACCTACATCATCCTAAATTTCCTTGGTTTGTTCTTCTGTGAACCCTTGTTGGTCTTGTACTTCTTGTTCCAAATTTAAAGCTTCTTGTGTTATGGCCCTTTCTAGCTCTGCAATCTTTTCCCTGATAGCCTCCTCTTTCTTCCTCTTATCTTCCTCACTCCTTTTTCTAGCTACTTATTCATCCTTTTCTCGTTGCTTCTCCTCAGCCAAAGTTTCTTTGCACTTGCTACCAACCTCCTTACAACTTCTTCTTTTACTTTTCTCGCAGCCTCGTCCTCCTATTCTCTTAGTTCTTGGTTGTTGCTGCTGGCTTTAGCCCAGTTACTTTGGTCTTCATTTTCAACTGCTTATTCAAAGCGGTCATGCTTGAAACATTCATGTATATTTCTTCATCTTTATCCACATAGTTAGTATATTCAAAATTTACCTTCAGGGCTGCCTTATATGCTGCTACCTTCCCATAGGAATCATTTCGGTGAAAGCTCTTTTCTCCAAAATGGAATATTTCCATCTCCTTAACAAACTGAGGAGCACTCTTAACCTTGGTGAACTTGTAACTACCAACATATAAGGGCAATGGTGGGAAAACAACCTTCTTTAGGTCAAACAGGTGACTTCCAAAACCATCCAGAAAAAACTGCCTAACAGCTTCCTTGAGAACTATGTAATATGTGGCGTTCTTTGGCAGCAATAAGGGTGTCTTTGTTCCCCCATACATCCTTAGAGAAGAAGTAATATCCATACTCCTTGATGGACTCCAAGGCTCATGCAGATAGGCATGTACATTCTTCTTGAAGAATCAACTCGTATAAGGGCATCAGTAATTCTTCACAGATCATCTTATAGTGATTCTGATATTTGTGTGACCCCAATATCTTGTAAGTTGTGTATATAGGGGATTTCCCTCCCTTCCATGTACAATTTAGTTTTTCAAACCGGTGGCGGTAAAGTATACAATCAACTAAGAAGGAAGACATATCGAGTTTAGACTTACCGAGGCGCAAGCCCTCTTGGGTTGCTTTGACTGAGGTGGACAGATTTTTGGCTATCAGGTCAGCCCAGTTGAAGTTTTTCCCTTCCATATCTATATGGTAGATCAGTGGGATCCACCCAAAATTGTAAAATTTCCCATCCAATCTACCATATATCATGTTCAACATCAGCACTATCACCCTATATGGGGTGTGTAAATAAACTGTCTCGTACTCCCCAGATTGCTTGTATCTGAAGGTCTTTCCCTCCACTACCATCAATTTTGCTGTGGCTACATATTCAAGTTGTAATCTCTTCACCCACTCGCTTTTCATACTAACCTCTTTATCTGGAAAGTTGTATGCTGCTGAGAAAAATGCGGGTGCAAAAGAGGAAAAACCTTTGTTCTCCACAGCATTCATCAGCATCCCTGTTATGTCTATCCTAGGCAACATCCATCCGATGAATTCTGCACAGGGAAACATTTATGGTCTAGTGGCCACTTTGGTAACCCTGGATCTCAGTATGTTATTGTACAGGGCCAGGTCTTCCAACCCTACTTCTAGAACTTTCCTTTTTGCCAGCATGTGGTAAATATGGCCCCATCTGAATTCGGGCTCTGCTCCGGTGACTACCTTAGTGTCCTTGTATACTATTTCAACCCTTGATACTGGTGTAACTTCTTCATCTGAATCATATTCAACTATCCTGGCCTTCTTCTTTCCTTTTTGCGTCATGCTATTTGATATGATGTATGACTGCAAAAACCATAACAAGTTTTAGCATCTACATCATTAAACAAACTTATGCATTTGGGAGATAAAAAATTGTTAGAATATAATCCGTTAGGGATTATTGTAAATAAAAAAAGAAAACTGAATAGTTAGGAAGCCGAAAAGGCTGGGCAGAAGGTGAAACACAATCGTCCTATGAAATGTATAAATAAATGCTTTTAGCTATGTAATGGATTGAATCGGGAGTTATACCTAACAAGTGGTATCAGAGCTTGGCTATTTGCCATAACTCATGCCTGCTGCACACCTACCTGCCTGTTGCCCGTCTGCTCATTCATCTGCTTTCCTCAGTCTGCAGATTGCATGCATTGGTGCATGCGTTGGCTGCTCTAACGCTCCGCTCAGCCCCATCTAGATTTCTACCATGTTGCCTGGATGCCCATAGTTCGTTCTTATTTTTTACAAAATTCGCTGCAAAAATGCGAGCTACATTCCATGGGTAAGCTGCGACCTTCCTACCCGTGAACACGAGCTGGAGTTTTTGTTCCATGGTCTAACTGTTGCATAGACTATAATCTGTGCACACTTATATCCTTTTAATGTTGCGTTGAACTGATATCTCACCACTGTGCAAGTTCTGTGGGTTATGAGGAGTCTATACATTGTTTTGTGGAGATTGAATGAAAGCCATGAATGATAAGTTCTTGCCCGAGCCCTAGACTTGATATCAAATGAGTCTGGCAATCTCCATCCCGCTCGAATCATTTTGGATAAAGCCTTCTTCCCACAAGAAGTCGATTCTCATTAGGATGTTCTCTCATCACCAGATCTGAACATTGCAAAAGATCCAGATTCAGTTCCACATGAAACCCTAATTCTGCATTGAAGCGGCTGGGTATAGTGCGCTCTCAGTTCACTGAGAATTGGATGCTGCAAACCCTAAAATAATATATTCCCTATAAGTGTTGTGAGTGAGACTGTCGTGATGCTGCGTGGAGAAGAGATGGTATTGCTGCGACTTGAAGACAGCTGTCTCTATAGAATAAAAAAAACAGTATGCCGCAGACAAATGAAACAATATAAGTTTTGAATGCAAATCTATTATAAATGCTATCCAATGATCTATCGATAACGGCGGAGAGAGAGCGAATTGTTTCTTTTCCATGTAGCACGTTTGGAAGGACGAGCCTTGTGGTATAGATGGCCCCTTCCTCGGAGACCCCTGTACTTCTTTCCAGCTGATGTAAGTCCACAAAGCTCGCTGTGCTTGTGAACTCCATTACAGATCCAGTTGATTCAAGGATCATTTCAAATTACAGTGTGTGCCTGGTCGACCAGGATCACTTCGAAATACTTGTAGGTGGAGTCCTGATTAATCCAGGAAGAGTTTAAAACTCTCAATCCTCCCAGCTTTTGTCCTACTCTCTCTTTTGCCACAGATCTCAAGCTACGCTGGAAGTTGAGTTGGGTGATACCCTACTCTAATACCTATGCTGAAGACTGCATGCATGCTGCATTGGAGATAGCCTGTGATAGCTGCGTTGAGCTAGCTGCTTGTGTTGGTTAAGCTAGTTGCATGTGTTGAAGCTGATGCGTTTTGGGAATACACAAACCCTAATCTCTACCCTAGCTATTTGCATGGAGAGTTGTATATATGCTGCTTGGAGAGTGACTGATATATATGTTGCGTGGAGAGTGACTGATATATATCTTTTTGTATGCTGTATATCATGCTGACTATATATTGTGATTGATATGCTGACTCATATTATGCTAAATATTGAAGAATAATGTATGAACCTTGTGAAAGCTATATGTTGTTTTGTTGGTGTTGATTGCATTGAGACTGCTCGTGCAATTGGGAATATTGCCATTGAGCAATTTTTTTCTGCTGCTGCAAGTTCTTGAAGCTGCCTGTGCGGAGTCTTTTGGGTGTGTTGACCAGAGAACTCATTTCTTTGGGTGCTGCTACAAGCCTGTTTCAAGACAATGTATGAGGTATTATTGTAATTTTTCATAAGAAGATTTGAATTGTCCATGTAAAACAACACTCTAAAGTAAATTACATGGAGATGCTTTGAAAGCATTCTAATCCTGTGTTTCTTTGAGAGCTGTGCCTCTCCCTCACCATCACCAGTGGTGAATTATCTGCTTATGAACTTATTGACAACATATTTTCTCTGTAAATGAACTTATTGTAAATCACCTTGGCAGAGACTGTAGACCTGCAAGGTTATTGTTTTTCTCTTTATCATATTAAGATCATTATTGCAAATTACACTAACAATTGTAAAAGATGCAATCTATAGCATCTGTAGTTGGTGTCACTCTCTCTGGAAAAGAGAGAGGCAGAGGAAGAAGAAAATTCAGAGGCAGAGGGGGCAAAAACAACTCCATCAAAAGATCAGATTTGCAGTGCAAGCATTGTGGAAAGACTGGGCACACATCAGATCAATGTTGGGCTTCGTGGGACTCCATCAAAGACAAGCACAACCAGAAGAAAGATGACAGTAAAAATCAAGATGCTAGTAAATCCTCTGATTTTGCTCATTATATTGTTGCACATTGTAATCTTGGAATTAATGAAATGACTTCTCTTTCATCTTACAAAGATTGTTGGCTGCTTGAAACTGGTGCAACATCACACATGACATTTAGAAAAGACTGTTTTGAAGAACTTAATGAAACAATAGATGGCATAGTTTACTTTGCAGATAAGTCAAGTATTAAACCAAAGGGAATGGGTACCATTCGATTGAAGATGCCTGGATTTCCTGATTTCTTATTGAAGAACGTTCTTTATCTTCTAGAGTTGTAGAGAAGCTTGATGTCCATGGTGGAAATTTGACAGCAAGGCCATTCCATCCACATGTTTGATGGAATCGTTGAAATAAGAAAGTCCTCTGACAACCAAGTCATCATGACTGGATACGAAGATGGAAAGCTGCTGAAGCTCAAGGGTTCATCCGCAAGATTTCAGAACTATGCCTACCTCTCTCAACATGGAGAAGGTAATATGTCATCTAGCTCATTGTGGCATGGAAGATTTGGTCATCTAAATTATAACAGTCTTCGTTTGTTGAGAAAGAAGGGTGTATTTGGTTTGCCCACCATTCCCAAAGAGAAGAACAAATGTGATGCATGCATATTAGGGAAACATAGTAAGCTGCCATTCCATGAATCTAATTTTAGAGCAAGTAGGAAATTAGAACTAGTGCATTCTGATTTATGTGGCCCAATGCCAACTCCTTCTGCAAATGGGAATAAGTATTTTATGACATTTGTTGATGACTACTCAAGTATGTGCTGGATTTACTGTTTAAAGACAAAATCAGAAGCATTTCAAACATTCAAAGACTTTCATGCATTGAAAGAAAAACAAGCACAATCAAAAATTGGTACACTTCGTACTCACAATGGGAAAGAATACACTTCAAATGCTTTTGAAAATTATCTTCGCCAACATGGAATTGCACATCAGACTACCGTTCCCTACAATCCTCAACAAAACGGTGTAGCAGAAAGAATGAATAGAACCATAATGAATATGGTTCGCTCAATGATGTTTTTCAAGAACGTAAAACTAATGTTTTGGGGTGATGCAGTAAAATGTGCAGCATATTTGAGAAATAGAAGTCCCTCAAATGCTCTTGATAACAAGACTCCACATGAAATGTGGTTTGGCCATCTCCCTTCAGTCAGGCATCTCAGAGTTTTTGGTTCCACCTGTTATGCCTTGATTCCAAAGGAGCAAAGAAACAAGCTTGGTGCTCGAAGCAGAAAATGCATTTTCCTGGGGTACAAAGAATACTCCAAGGAATACCGTCTGTATGATGAGGTGAACAAGAAGTTTGTT
>LPNX010223395.1:178951-207144 GCA_001517045.1 Pseudotsuga menziesii | reverse complement strand
GTTGGACTCAAGTACTCTAAAGTGGATGACTTCAAACTTATTGGGTACTCAGACTCAGATTTTGATGGTGATAAGGAGACAGGAGCATCAACTTCTGGATACACTATGAGTCTTGGATCAGCAGTTGTCTCATGGAGATCATGCAAACAGTCAGTTCCGACAGATTCAACAACAGAAGCAGAATATGTGGCTGTAGCTGAAGCAACGAAAGAAATAGTATGGCTTAGGAAGATACTTGAAGATTTGCAAGAAAAACAAGAGAACTCCACTCCATTATTGGTTGACAATACTTCTGCAATCAAGCTGGCTAAGAATCCTAGATTCCATGATCGAACCAAACACATCAACACAAAGTATCATTTGATTCGACATCATGTAGAGGCCAAGACAGTCCATCTTCGACATTGTTCCACAAATGATCAAATTGCAGACATCTTCACCAAAGTGCTTGGACGAGAAAAGTTTGAAAGATTCAGAAACATGCTCGGACTTACGAACACCCCTTCGGATTAAGAGGGGGATTGTTAAAATATAATCCGTTAGGGATTATTGTAAATAAATAAAGAAAACTGAATAGTTAGGAAGCCGAAAAGGCTGGGTGGAAGGTGAAACACAACTGTCCTATGAAATGTATAAATAAATGCTTTTAGCTATGTAATGGATTGAATCGGGAGTTATACCTAATAAAATTAAATGAGCAAAATCTACTATGTAAAACCACCCAGACAACAACAATTGTATTACCCCGCCATCCTCGCCCATCGGGACAGGAAGCACACTCCACAGTTTAAGAGGTCAAACTTAGGTATCAAAAATTTAGGAGCAGGAGGGACTTAGTCTCTGCACTCTAGAAGAAAAATAAATAACCTAACCGACCACGAAGTTTTTTTTTCTGCTCTTATACACCAAATTCCAAAGGATTCACGGCACAAGGCCATGCTCTGAAACTCGAGGCGGCGATGCCCTAGGTTCAAATCTCTGGGTTCAACCTCCCACGATCAAAAGGTATACAGCTAAAACCTACGGGGTCTGCCTGAGACGAGAAGACTATAACCCCTAATAATGCTCGAAGGCGAGCAACCAGTCTACTCCATGCTGACAAAAATCTTGGGAGCCTAGATAATCATCATGACCCAACAGAATGCAAGCAAAAACTCTGGAGGAACTGGTGAAAAACTCAGGGCGGGTAGGGCGGCGAGGGCAATCTTGAAAATTAGAAAGAAAAGGCAATACCTAAAATGTAAAGGGAAAAACCCTTTTAAACCTAATAGAAACCAAAATACCTACTCCCCCTCGCATGGCATACCAACGATCGACAGCTCGCAGCTAAAAATAAATCAACCAATCAAAGAAAACAATTGAGACCTACCTAACAGGCAGGAGGCTAGACACGCGGTCGAAGCTACTTGGTGCGGATGTGCCACATGAGCTCCTACGGCGAAAGTATTGAACAGGATCATGGAAAAAACATGCGACTAACAGTTCTCCAAGTTACGGTTAGATTACACAATGGTGGGCAAAACCTTTCAAACGACGTATAATCAAGTTTTCACAGGAAAATGCATTTAAGCTGGCAGTTGAGAGCATTAACATCGCACGCACGAGGAAAACGTCGTTAGTGCCAAAACTCTACGTGTCACGTGAAACAAGATAAGTCAATATGGAAACAGCTAATACATCTGCAAGCATTGGCTCAATACGCTCGCACTTCTTTCGTGGCTTCGACAGTCACAAGGTGTCGGGAGGTAATTAAGAAAATTGTCGTCGTAGCGCCTCGATGGTGAAGACTCCTTCCCCGTAGTGGCTTGGTGAGAATCGGGTTATCAACGAGGCAACTCTTTCGCCTTAGCAGCAGTAACAGGGAAAGACATCCGCCGTAGCGGGTCTAAAAGGTCAGCATAAATTATGCTAATGAATTTAGAATCACATCCACCATTGTGGTAGAGAGATGAACAATCCTTCGATACGATGGAGAAACCTGACCCGACGATGCTCAAGGCAAAATGCAAAAAGGGCAACCACCATAGCGGGCTTAAATCTAAAACGTCAACCGTTGTAGTGGGCGCGAACTTGAGAGACCATCCGTCGTAGCGGAACAAAATCATCGGGAGTCTATCCAACATTAAAATTGAAGCTTCATCTGTCGTTGCGGCTCGACCCTTGAGAAGCTTCCGCTATGCAAGATGAAAGGCCAGCTGTTGTAGCGGCTCTAAAACTGAAACCCATCTGTTGTAGCAGGAAAAAAGAAATCGAAAGGATATCTAATATTCAGATTAAAACTGCACCCGCTGTTACGACACAAACCTGAGAAAACGTCCGCTGTAGTGACATGAAAATGAAAAAGTTGTCCATCGTAGCAGCTCTTGACTTGGAAAAACATCTGCTATAGTGGATCAAAAGCAAACTTTCCCTCTTGGTAAAAAACCAAAAATCTCGAGAAAAACCAAATCATAAATGTTGGATTTCAAACTCAAAGTGCCTAAGAACCAAAATTAAGATTTTAAAGGGGGTCCTAAAAAATGTAAAATTTTGTGGGGATAGTTGTAGCAGCAACACCTGGTCACCATCAAATCCTAAAGCTTCTGTAGAGAGCTAGACTTTCCTGATCTGAGTGGTCTAATTATTGTCATGCACTTTGAAAATATAAATGATACCTCTTCTATAAAGAGTGTCCAACATATCCTCAGAAAGCTTGTAGTCCGCCAAGCATCCGGGCCAAGGATCCATACCGATTCTAACTTTCTTTCCAAATCCTCTATTCCATGACATCCAATCCCCTATAATATCATAAGCATTAACCATATCCTTCCAAACGCTAGAGACACTCCTAGTGATATTGTTACTGCATCTAATCCATCATTCTAATGATAATCGATGTATATATTTATGATTAATAACATTAACCCAAAGCCCATTTCCATTGATAAGCCACCAAAAAACTTTCGCTACTAGTGCTCTAACAAAGGATGGATAATATTTTAATCCCCACCCCCCTAACTCTTTAGGAAGAGTTAATCTTCTCCGAGCTATCCATGGATAATCCCACTGAGTTTGGCTTCCCCTCCAAAGAAAATTAAAACAAATCTTCCTAATAAAATCCATAATACGTGCAGGAATATATGCTACAGATACCCAATAAACCAGAATAACTTCTAAAACTAACCTCATCATAACTAACCTACCTCCCTTGGACAACCACTTATTAGACCAAAGGTTAAGTTTAAGTTGCAAAAGCAATTAAAAAATGGATTAGATTGGATTGTTGTTCAAAATAATTTTAAAATGGTTCCAATTAATGTATGCTTGTCAAATATCCTCGCATTTAAACAACTAACACAATTTAATATTGTTTTATCTTTTTTTTAAAACTATTCTCTATAAATAAAATGTGCATACTTTATTATAATCTTTTATGAAAATGCCATTGCTTTTAAAGATTAATAATGTGAGGAAAATGTTTTTTACTAAAAAGACTTTTGCAACTCAAAGCTTTGTTATCTCAAGTGCTAAGACATATCTATTTTATCAAAGCTTTGTTCAACAAGTGATATAGAAGTATTTATTTTACCAAAATCAAAAGATAACAAGAATAAGTTGCAAAGCAACTAAGTCCCTGCCTAAGGGATTGTTAAGAGTACCAGAATAAGTTGCAAAGCATCTAAGTTTCGCTTAAAAAATTGCTAAGAGTATCATGCAGTTTAACCTTGTGGCTATGCAATTTAATTGGGAGCTGTCTAACTGGGGGACTTTTTGACTTTCAGGCTGTTTTTTTGCCAGAATTCGGTGAATTTAATCCATAAAATTTGTAATTTATGTTGTTTGTTGGGCGATTTTAAGCTCAGAAATGAAATCAGGTGACAGGAAAACCCCCAACACCCACACTCTGTAAGATCTAGCAGTGGTTTTGTGACTTTTTGAAAATTCCGTGAAAATTCATGACAAAAACATGATAAAAACCAACGGAAATAAGAGATAAAAAAATCCCATGTTTAGACAACTCGGTTTAATTGTAGCCTTGTGAACGAGACATAACAATAATATAAAAGTAAAAGATATAGACAAATAGATAAATTGTCAAATTGTCGACATAAGAATAACCAATGACTGATAATTTTTCCTGCATCAAAAAGAGGTTCATGCAGTAACTGACAAAAGGAGCTTTCTTCCTGCATCGAAAAGAGGTTCATGCAGTAACTAACAAAACAGTTACTATAGCAGTGATCGTAGCTTCTAAAAACATTCCATATATTAACGCTAGTATACAAGGATAAAATTTATGATGACAATATGTGTGACAGGTTGTACACCTAGAAGAAAATGAACACATGGCTTTGTGCAGAGCTCGTTGGTCGAGGATCTATAGTGTCTATGCTAGTAATTAAAACAAGAGACCTAGTGGAGCTGCATACAAAGTTAGAACCATCGATCTTAACTATTCGACGTTCTCATGGGGATACGTTTACGCCTAATCCTAAGATATGATTTGCCTTTGATCTTGATGATTTGCATCTATCTCAAAACCATTAATTCACTTGTACCATGCCTTCTTTGTTACCGCCGGTTACTATAGGAATTACCCGTCACCTTCGAACATAAAAGATTTGGAAAAAGGCTTCCTTTGATTTTTTGTATGGTATATGGTATGAGCGAGAGTCACTCTGCGACTTTCTTGGATCTCTTGATGCCACACTAATCACTTGTGAGTAATTTTCCACAAGACTTGGCGTTTAAAACATGAAGGTGGAATTTGCATTCATCATGAGTACTTTAAGCTACCAACTAAACGTTAGATCTGTAGAGTAAGAAACTTTCCATACTTCTCTTTTGTTAAGATAATGTTTTGGTAGTATTGTTTTCTATACTAATGTTTCTTATTAATACAAAGATAAGATCCACAATTAATTTCCTTTTTATACAATAAAATAGAAGCAGTGTAGTTGTAACCTGATCATATTGATCAGCTATGGCTGAACTCCACAGGGTTGTCTAATTATCTTATTTGAACTTAAATTTGTTTTCTGGTGAACTTGGAAAGTTCATAATTAAATCTGGTGGATAACGATGATAATAAATATACCAACATTTTATTTAATGCACATTTCAATTGATCCCATGATCTCCAATTCCATTGGAGAATAAACCATTGTTAATAATTAAAAAGATTCATACAAAAAATAATTTATAAATATAATCAATCTATGCTGAAGTATGAATTTTTTGGATGCTAGTTTTCAAACGAACAGAACAGAAAAGAGAAAAAGACATGGATTCAAATTATGAATTTTTTGGATGCTGGTTTTCATACTAACTTAATAGAAAAAAACATGGATTCCAACTCACATGTGATCCTATTCGTGGCAAGAATAAGAACAGGCTATGTTCTTGAGACATTGCAATTCAAATGGTTTGCTACATGTATGTCGTGTGTCAAATAGCAAGAAAATATAAATTTCATGTATCACACCCAACAAATATTCCGGGCTTATAGATTAATGCGAAAGCTTGACCTCCGATCAAAGGGTTTGCTACAAGTATGTAGTGTGTCAACTAGCCAGGAAAATATAAATTGCACGTAGCACACCCAAGAAACATACTCGGCATGTAATTAATGCGAAAGCTCCACGTTTTGAGCATAAATGAGAAATTTTAAACAAGTATAATCCTCTGTATGCTACGATAATCGTACTGAAAATGTAAAAATGGTGAAATGGGAGCTAACAAACCATCCAAGCCATTGAAAAAGTCAATTTCACCTGCCAAGCTAGCTTTCCTATGCCCAAACATAATTTAGTTGTTCAATCCTTGAGTAAATACAAAGGAGCATAACATATACTTAGACAACAGAACAAGGATTTGGTCATATGCTGGCTACATGCTCAACTCAATATACAAGATCTCATCCACCATAGGAACCATTGTTCAATTTTGGAGCAGGTAGGAACCATTGTCTCTGTAAGTGTGGATCAGGTAGGAACCATTGTTCGATATTACCAGAAGCCATCGAGTGCATCAACTCTTGGATCTACAACATGAGAAGCATCAACTATTCCTATCATTAGAGTGCATTGAAGCTACTATATTTGTTTTTAGAGACAGGCAGGCCAACAAATACCTTACTTGTTAGGAATGAATACTAAAGGCTCTCGGCCATCGCCAACCTTGACCTGTCTAAAAATGACATCTAGATTAATTTTGTGTGTCATACGGTTGGTTGATTGCAGGAAATATAAACCTTTTGATATTTTGCTACTAATTTGATCAATTTTTTGTAGTATCTTCCCGAATTTGTGATGAGTCTGGTGAATTTCAAAGCTCTCGATGTTCGAACCAACTCACATCACTGGTGCATTCCATGGGACGGCTCTCGAATCTCAAAATCCTCAACATTTCTGGAAAGTTCTTTGACGAGTTGCCTTAATGCATTCAAAATTGTCGGTAAAAATCTTATTTCAACTCTTAATGTCAGGAAATATCTTTTAATTATGTGCAGTTTGATTGATTGAATAATTATAGGGTTAACTTATTACAAATCAAATTTATCAGTTAGCTGGAAGAGCTGATTGTGGATTGCAACAAGCTACAACGGGTGTCTGATGCTTTGAGATTGAAACTGCTAAACCTCCAAAAGCTCTTTGTTCATTCCAACAATCTTTCTTATCTTCCTTCCTCCAGCTTACACCTTATGTCTCTAGGTGTTCTTGATGTGCATAAGAACACGCTTAGATTTATATTTCTGCTTGAAGATATTGAAAAAATTACAAGCCTTCAAATTCTTAACGTTGGTTACAATTGTGACTACCTCACAGCATTGTCGGATTCGATCTGTGGGCTGACTTCACTGGTTGAATTAGACGTGAGCTATAACCAGATTAAATGCCTTCCCGATCTGATTGGAGATCTGGAGCAGTTGAAATGACTAAATCTGGAGGCGATTATTCTGCCACAGCTAAAGATCGTTAGCTATGGCCTGCGTGTGATAATCCTACCTATCAGTTATACAATGCATATAAGCAGGTAATGAAGCACATGACCTACACTGCCTTTTAAATATTATGAGTTTTAAGACTGGTAGATATCCTAACTCATTGAACGTGACATTTTAACATTTTATTCTCTCGGTAAATTTAGTTTATCCTACGGCTCTTGATCTTCATGATTTGGTGAAATAGAAACATAAATCTTCAGCTTTTTAGATTCATATAGAAGCACAGAAATCCTATACGGTTGGTAAAGAACCCTCGGTTATCTATCCAAACTTTATGTCGTATTTGAATTGACTTTTCAAAATTTTGGAAAATTGTGGAGAATAGAAGGCCATACCTAGGAGTTAGACAATTATGATGCAGTAGCACTGAAGAATAGAATGACATACATTCAAGAGCTTTGAATTGCAAAGATAGTTACAACATCTTTACTATGAAACTCGGCTTGCCTCCTTGAAATATATGGTAACTTGATCCATCTTGGCTATAGGATTAGCTAACACTAACAAGCCTGAGCTAAGACTGATGGTTACAACATCTCAGGTGCACAACTTTGGACCAAATCAATCCCATAAGCTCACCACCCAATTGAGCTCACATCATGCTCAGTCTCTATATTTTTCCTGATTCGGGCCTCTGTTTTCATGTTTTCTGCTATCTCTCGTAGGCCTATTGGATTGAGCAGCTTCATTCCATGTCTGCAAGCTTGTTGGATTGAGCAGCTTCATTGCATCTGCAGCATGAAGAGGGACATGACAACATGAAGGCTGGTTGAACTTTAGCACATGCTTCTCCCTTTCTATCTGTCAAAGGCAAAGACACATGCACTGTATGCACACCACTTGGCATCTATCAAAGAATTCTTGAGTGTTTTGTTGTTGCGATATGCCAAAGAGTAAGGCGATGGGTAGAAGATTAGGGCGATGGATGCCATTTTAGGCTCATGAACATAACATTAAACAACATTAAACATTTAATGTTATAAACAAATGCTATAAACATATTCTAGAATTAGTTAGAAAAATGCTATAAAGAGATTGTAATATGTGACTAACATAAGTTTTAAACCTAAAAATCAGCCCCTTGCCTCGATATGAGGCCAAATAAGGCATCAAATAATTTGATTGAATGAAACAACGGTTACATGCTTTTGATTGGTGAAAGATAAAGTTTACTGACAAGATTATAATACAAGTTAGGTTATAATAAGGTATAATGTTTTGAGATTCAGGTCTTTTAATTAAATTGACGACAACCCAATTCATAGAGTCCTTGCTAGCTGAGGGCAGGGACTAATAAGGTGTAACTCAAAATGTTTCCAATTAATGTATGTTGATCAAATCTCCTCCCATTTCAACAACAAAAACACAATTTAATATCGTTTTATCCTTCTTCTTTTTTAAGTCTTCTTTATAACTAAAACGTGTATACTTTATTGTAATCTTTTATGAAAATGCCATTGCTTTTAAAGATTAATAATGCGAGGAAAATGATTACAAAAAAAACTTTTGCAACTCAAAGCTTTATTAGCTTAAGTGCTAAGAATCTATTTTATCAAAGCTTTGTTCAACTTAAGTGAAATAGAAGTATTTATTTTACCAAAATCAAATGATAATAAGGTGTAACTCAAAGCTTTGTTAGCTTAAGTGCTTTGTTCAACTTAAGTAACATAGAAGTATTTATTTTACCAAAATCAAATGATAATAAGGTGTAACTCAAAGCTTTGTTAGCTTAAGTGCTTTGTTCAACTTAAGTAACATAGAAGTATTTATTTTACCAAAATCAAATGATAATAAGGTGTAACTCAAAGCTTTGTTAGCTCTAGTGCTAAGACATATATATTTAATGAAAGCTTTGTTCAACTTAAGTGATAAAGAAATATTTATTTTACCAAAATCAAATGATAACAAGAAGGGTTGTTAAGGCAGCAAGTCCCTACCTACAACTTTATATAAAAGCATTATTATTTGTATAAAAACATTGTTGTTCGGATAAAAACATTGTTATTGGCTTGGCTTGATTAAGTTGAATAGACATTGCTGATGCTGCAGGAAGGCTACTTCATTTAGATTTGGATATGAAATCGTTTACCGTTTCACACATGTGTTCACTAATTTAGTGGTAGTGTGTTGTGTTGGCAATAAAGAAAGGCGAACAATATTCAACATGCAACATAGTAATAAATGTTATGGCGGCTGTATTGTGGGTAGTTGGATCTCAAACAAGCTTAGATCTAAAGGTCCACAATGCAACCGCTGCAACATTTATTACTCTGTTGCATGTAAAAAAAAATTTACCATAAAGAAATGTGATCTCCTAAAGGGAATGAAAACGCTTTGGTATTTACATAGTTTAAGAATAACTAATAAAATGAGATTTAGATTATTTAAAAAATAAATAAAAATACGTTTAAAAAAAAAGTATAACAACTATTTAAAAATAAAAACATGTTTTCTAGAAAAGTAAAAGTAATCGATGATGGAATTAGATTTGATTACTCATTTATAAATGAATTTACATGTTTTTTACTAGTTAATAGTTAATAATTACTTTAATTTATAGTAGTTGTTTTTATTTCATGTTGAAGCTAAAGAAGTTTGATTCAATCAAGATTGCTACTTTCCATTTCACTTAGAAGTAAATGCTTGATCTCCTCAATAAGCTTGAAGCTTTTAGAGTTGTTCATAATATGTACATGCTTGCGTGGTTTTAATTAACAATACTAGTTTCAACTAGAAAAATAAATGATGAGCTTCATAGATTACAAATTTCTATTTTTCTTTCAAACACAAAATAGATGGCAACCATAAAGATAGTCATTGTGATACTGCGGTTGAAATTATTTTCCATAGATGAATTGATTAGATCCCGGGGGCGAGCCCGGAAATTCTTTGAACCTGCTCGAAACAATCGGGACCAATAGGATCGTTTCTCTGACGTTAGTGCAAGTGAACATGAGCATAATATAAGTGTGTAACATAGAATCATCCACATGAAAATGAAAAATCATTAAAGCACATTAGGGACACGATTTGATTACGGAGTTCACCAGATCTCCGGGCCTACTCCAAAATAGAGTGACCAATCCATTGCAAAGATGTACAAATACATAAGGTACATCACAACGGATTCACCTGCAGAGTCTTCATCATCTGTTCATCTCTACCGCCGCACCATAACTGCCTCTGATGGGTCACATAAGTGCACAAGCTATAGGACTCAATCGAAGACTGCAGAAATCAAGCAAGCAAATGCCTGCCTCCTTTGTCTCGAGAAGTTGCCAAACTTGGACATGAAGATATTTTCCCAATGTAGCCAATCACACTCTTTCAACTGACTCTATGAGCCACGAACCTCGAGAGGATCAAAGACTTGCATAATGTTGCAAATCGCACTCTTTCAACTGACTCTACGAGCCACGAACCTCGAGCTATGCCACACGATCTTCTGCAGGATAGTCTTAATAGACGACAATATGTTTGCATGACAAGTGCATCAATAAAACCAAAGTCACACTCTTACCAACCAATCCCTTCACCTTTGTCCTTCGGGATGAGAGTGTAGATGGTCGCTACTTGCCTTCAAATGCAAATTGAAATGCTGCCTCCTCGAACTGACTCTGCTTCTTTGTTTCCTACCCTGGATCACCTTCGGACACGATGGAGCCATGCTTGCTTTCTGAGCTGGAACTACAAGGTTGGAGCCTCTCCATGAGCTTCTCCAATGGAGACCCCCAATGGGGCCTCTCAGATGCTTGCTTCCTCTATGGGCTACATCTCTCCAAACTTTAGATCCCTTCAAATGCACATTACAAGTGCTTAAATAGGAGAAGCTACTCTTGGTGGCATGATACATATGATTCTCCAAATTGGGATTAGTTACAAGTTGGTTTGGCTTTTAAGAACATAAACCAAAAATATGGTTCATGCCCACATGCCCATGGGTTTTCACATTTAGTTACTTCCCCATAATGACATTTACAAAATCCAACAATAATCCATTACATAACAAAATCCCTTTTTTAAATAGCATGTTGGTTTTTCAACCATAAACCAACTTGTTACAACTCCTTTACAAATATGGCATGTTTGTTTTTGGTTACAACCATGCATTAACTTCATAACAACTCAAGGAATAAAATAAATGAGTAATATGTGAGTAATTTTTCCACTCACTTCAAATATTAATCATTTTACAATTTCTCATGAGTAAACGCATGAATGTCCTAAAACTCATTTCAAGCACAAATGCATGCATGCTAGTCATCGTGCCACTTCATCATGCCACGTCACCATGCCACATCATCATGCCATGTCAACATACCACATCATCAGTCCACATAATCATGACACATTATCATGCCATGTCATTAGAATGCACTTTTTGACTACCACGTGGCAGCTTGAGGAAGTGCCACGTGGCACTTCAGCCAAAATTTTCCCTGTTGGGGCCAAACTTCAAAACGCAATATCTTTTACATCCGGAGTCCGTTTGACACGCCGTTTGCACCGTTGAAATCAGCTTAATGAGCTCTTCGACATGGTACTATTTTTGTTGCAATATGATGATTTTGAAAATTGGCCTTTTTAGATCCTCCCGGATCATGAATGGAGAGATTGTATGGCATCGCCACTCTAGACATTCTCAGGATTATTGGTAGTTAGTTGAGTGATGGAAGGTTCAAAGTTCAAAATGGGGGAAACAGATTAAAAAATATCAGCCATAAATTCAGCTAATTCAATTCTCTATCTGTTTATTATAAAACTATGATCTCCCATGCGATCTCTATGATGAATGGAAAATAGCATGTAGCTCCACTATCGTTTGTATCTCTCGCTTCCTTAGTATCACGACCTTCGCCAAAAGCTCCACTTAGTGCTACTGCTCGCTTATCAACTCAAATTCTCAATATACAACGTGCGTCTGCTCTCTACCATTCAATTGAGATAGGGAACAAGAGCATTACGGTCAGAGGCCTTAGGGTTCGACTGTCTATAGAATTTATTATAAAGCTTATTGAAGAAGGGAGGTTGAATGTTGATGAACGTAGGAACGCAGTGAGCAGGGATTCCCCAAATGATGACAAGTGTAGGATCTGTAGTACTAGTGAATTGCAGAAGGATGATGCACAATTGATGAGGCCCAAACGCCAACGTTGGACACCCAAGCTTGAGAATATCAGGGAAAAGGGAATGTTGGCCACAAGATATTCATGAAAATTATTCTCGGATTACTTCAGCGTATAGTGTGTTTGTTTTTCTCTGCATCTTCTTTCATTGATTTCTTCATAGATCATCCAAGACGTCTGTTCATAATAGAGTTGTTGGTGTCTCTAAAATTCTTTTGGCAAAGGTACGGGACATTTGAATAAAAAAATTTAGAAACCTTAACAATTAAAATCAATCATAATAATAATAATAAAATAGGTTACAATTTAGGAAAAAGTGGGAATATATAAAAACTTTATTTCAAAATATTAGTTGGATTTAGAAATCCCAATCAGTTTCCATGACTATTGCTTGCTGAATACAAAACAAAATTTGATTATTTCCAATAAAAGTTTCCATAAGTTAATGGAGTGCAATCATATACCCTCCGACGACATCAATTCTTGTCGCAAAAGCAAGCACAAACCGGTCTACGCTAAGCAACATACTAAATGCAATATACCTACCTCAACAAGGTTAATATTTTTTTATGGGTTACCTTAAAGTTTGTTTGACACTAAGTTACATCCAGAAAAGAGAAGATTCATTAAACACATGTTCTTTGCCCAGAACACGCGGCGTTGGACAAATGACATACGTTATTGCTTTTCTAGAATGAACCATCGAAGCCAGTGACGGAGAAACATAAGTGGAGTTGCTTGATGAGATGTAAATGTTAGACTTGCAGTAATCGAAGGTGTCCACAGAACACATGGCCCCTTCCTAGAACATGCGTCATTGGAAATATGACAAAATGATATTCTTTTTGTGCCCACCTTCATGTATGCCTAGGTGATTGCTTTGTTTGATATGCACCTTCTAGCCGCGTTTCCGAACTGTCGTTCGATGTCTGCAAATGAGTTGAATCTTTCTAGCTCTATGCATTTACCTGTATCCTTTGTTCACATTACATTGTATGAATGTGTCCACTTATGGTGTAGAATCAATTGCTTCCCCAAGCAACTCGGGATGGAATGGAAGTCAAATTTTTAGCTCTCTAAAGGAGATGAGAAAAACGCGATTTTTCATAAACTTGTGAATAACCTAAAAAATGTGTCGTACTAGCATGTGCGCTACCTATGTGCTTGGATTCGGTTTTTTTTTTCTAAGTGCAATTCTGGCATGCATACGCTTATATTCCAAGAAGTTGTGCTCCTAATAAGCTAGTGTTTCTACTTATTATGTACCTAGTTTTACTATGAGTTTTGATTATGTGTACCAACCTGATGTTCATAGAAGAAGAGATGTTCTATCATTCGCTAGCTAGTGTTCCAAGATGCTTTGTTACAATAAAACATGGAAATATCAAGCCAACCAAAAGGTAGAAAGAAAAAGGATCTTCAAGTTCAATAAAAATGCCCACTATTCTTCTGAGTGCTTTGCAAACAAGGGGACGGTAAAAAAACAATAACAATGTGCAAGGAGTTACATTCTTCTGGAAATTATCACGAATCGCATAGGTTAGATGTCTCGAAAGCAGATAGTTTGGCGTTCACGGCTACCAAGTACTTTACCAACTACTTAGAGTACATCCTCTCTACTTTCATGATCAAATTATATGTTGTATACTTGCCCAGCCTGGCCATTGGACAATGGCAAATCGTTGAAGAACATGGAAGTAAAGAAATTTTTTGACTGCATATCCAGTAAGACATAATCGATTCAAGAGTTGATTCATTTGACCATAACTCTCAAGGAAAGGAGTCATATGCAGAGAAAAGAATAGTTCATGGAGGATGGGTGAAGTTGCTCGTAAAAAACACAGATACCATAAGCAGAGAGGTAAGAATAGTCTATTTTTAAAGAAAAATGTCATTATAGTTTGCAAGAATAGGTGTGGTTATTTCGATGGGGTTGTTTCCTTGGATGGCAGTCAATTCATCCCATCCCCTGGCTTCAACATATAAAATCACAAGTTTTAACAAAAACAAGGGTTTATTGATTTCTTAGGTCTGACTGTTCTAATTGATGATAACCCTAGGCATACTTGATGGGCATGCTGTGAAACTTTAGAACATACTAGCCTATGCTTATGGTTGTGCCGATAGCTTTCTTCCCTTATTTCTAGATTTTGGAGTTGTGTGTCATCGACTTATTGAAAATTTTGTAAAATTTAGATCTTTTGGAACTACTGGCATTCAACTTCATTCTAGTTTGATACCCAATTGATAGGAATATCCATTAACTTTGGGCAGTTATCTTGTTCCTATTACAAACAGTTTTTATTTCTTACTAATCCAAAGAGAACTCAATGCATATATTTTTGAGGTTGAGCAATACTTTATGTGAACATGTTTTGTTAATGAAGCATCTCTACCACAATGCCTCAAGTCCATTCTATATGTATTTCAATACTCGAAAAATATGAGCACGATTAGTAGTGAGAGATTGAACAAGTACATTAAACAGACATAAACAAAGAGATAATGTGATTGAAAATATGGTAATCTATTGTTACAATGAAATATCGAAACAACTTACAGCTACGTGATTGCAGATCCTCCAACCTCATATTGTAGATCCTCCGACCCTTTATGATAATTTGTTTTTTATTTGAACACTGTGGTTTGTTGTTTGTTTAGCTTGTAGTGCCAAGAAGCATATTCCACAACCCAATATGAAGGAGATGTGTAATGTAACATGACACTACACTAATGCAACATAACACCAACAACAACAATAATAAAGGAATATATTTTTAGAAAGAAGGTAATGACACATAGTTTTTGTTCAAAAGAGTTTGAGAACATTTTCCAAGTCTGTGTGAACATCAAAATGTATATTCTATTTTTTGGAATATGATGATTGTTTGTCAGGAATAACAACAACAACAACAACAATATTAACATCTATAATAACAAAGAAATCTCGCATAGGTGTGACTCATTGGCGATTCGCTTGATATAAAGTCACACATTGTAAATAGAGGTTATGAGTTCAAATCACACAGGGGCTTACTTGTTTCCCATGCTTACGCATGATGTAGGGGCACCTAGGTTTATAGTGGTAGCGGGATTGGATCCCTAGACCCCGTGTAACACGCGCATGGACCATTCCCCAATTGTTGATTTCCCTAGTATATAAAAAACAATAATAAAGAAAATAACATTTAAATTGTCTCAATGGCATGTTAGTTCCATGGGTTAGCTCAATTAGTAGAAGTTTCTACAAAAGTACATGTAGGCCTTGAGATCAAATCTTATTGAGCTCCTCATGGTTACTAACATATATTTTGGTGGATGGTTACCACCATCCTCCATCCAAAGAAGTGGGGAAGAGAGTGTTCACAAAGGATTTTCAAAGTAACAATGCCCTCAATGGGAACACCTAATACATGGGCGAGTGAGGGATTATATTTCTTCATAAAAATATAACAATGACATGAATACAAAATTGAAAAAAAAATAGGTTGTATCTTAACTTTATGTGTGAGAATAATGTTTATAATATACAACATGGGAGGTCAACTACTCACTTGCCACTCTTTTACAAAAACTAAAATGAATCTAAGGTGAATTAGCCTTTGGCAATACCCAACAGTCATGCCTGTTCACATCTTCATTTTTCACTTAGTGAGCCCAAATTTACTCTAGTGTGCAAAACCCATAACTTAGCATAATCACAAAGCCCAATTTGAACTTGTGTGAATCACTCCACGAGGATGAATGAATTAATTAATGAATACCTTATCTACTTTGTGGCATCCACTATATGCACGAGTCTCGACGAATTGGGGAGAACGAGGATTGACAAGGTGACAATTCCCTCACTTGGAACACCTAATACATGGGTGAGTGAGGGATTAAATTTCTTTGGAAAAATATAGTCTAGATATTAAACTTTATTTACAATATACAACAAGGGAGGGAAATCACTTGCATGTCGCTCTTTTACAAAAATTAGAATGGATCTAAGGTGAATTAGGCTTTGGAAATTCCCAATAGTCATGTACAAACCAACCCTTATGGATACCACATGCTTTCCTCCTACAAGTCCTGTTTAGGTCTTCATTTTTTACCTAGCCAGTCCAAATTCACTATAGTCTGCAAAACCCGTAACTTAGCAGAATTGTAGAGCTCACTTTGAACTTGTGTGAATCACTCCATAATGATGAATGAATGGATGAATGCCTCAACCACTTTGTGGCATCCATTATATGTATGAGTCTTGTTGAATTGGAGAAGAGGGGGTTCACAGGGGATTGTGATGGTAACAATGCTCACTTGGACCACCTAATACATGTGCAAGTGAGGGATTATGTTTATTTGGAAAAATATAACAATGACATGAACACAAAATTGAGGGCAACCACTTTCTTGCCACTCTTCTACATAAAGTACAATGATTCTAATGTGAATTAGACTTTAGCAATGCCCAACAATCATTGCAAAAACCAACCCTTAAAGATACCACATGTTTTCCTCTTAAGGGAGGGAAACCACTTGCCTGCCACTCTTTTACAGAAAGTACAATGAATTTAAGGTGAATCAATAGTCATGCACAAACCAACCCTTAAAGATACCACATGCTTTCCTCCTATAGGTCTTGTTTACATCTTCGGTTTTCACCCAACCAATGCAAATTCACTACAGTGTGCGAAACCCATAACTTCGCACAATCACAGAGCTCACTTTGAAATCATGTGAATCACTTCACAAATATGATTGAATGGATGAATGCCTTAGAAATTTTGTGGCATCCATTATATGTACGAGTCTTGGTGAACTTTTGGAAGCCCCCCCCAAGTCTAATTGGACTCAAGTGTTTGCATGCAACTCAAGTGCGCCCACATCACTTGCTTATTGACGTCCTTCTCTAATGGTGTCATGCCCACTATGCCATGCAATTGTGATTTTAAGTCTTTCCTATGCCTAAGTGCTCGTAAGTGCACCCATCGCAAGCCTATATGGTAGGTGCACTTATCACATCTATGTTTATCACAAGTGTACTTGGTAGGTGTTCCCAACATCAATGTGCCCGATAGGTGCACCCATCGCATCTAATTTCAATATGTTGTGTCCAAGTGCCTTCATGAATTGATTTTGATAAGGCGTCTCCAAGTGTGCCTAGTTTTCTTGTGCCCAAGTGCACCTAAGAAGGTGCACCCAACAAATGCATGAAGCCAACATCTGTCCTTTCGACGTGCATCAAAGTTCTTCTCTCCAACATACATCCAACCAAGTGCACCCACTGTTATAAATGCTAAACTTAAAACACCAAACTAGGTTAATCTAGGATAATTTTAGTAATTAATGTAATTAAATTAAAGAGGTGACTTGAAAAGTCACCTCCCTTCCCCACTTAGGATATAAATCACCCGAGGCACTTCTTATGTAACCATCTTTTGCATTATCATATACATATTTTATACACTACAATCTTCTTCACCCACTTTTTGTCCTTTTCATTGGTATCAGAGCCTCTTGGCTCTCAACACCATCCCACCACCTTCCACGCCAAGCTCGAGCCATACCCATACTTCACAACACTACCTTGCGTCCCACTCCACACCTGCGTTTCTTCATACCCTGTTCAAAAACTCTCTCATGATCCTTGCACTCCATCACTCCCACTCGCACGCCTAGCTCTTTGCCTCACCCTTTTCATCGCCCTTCACATCACTTCATTTCCCCCACCACTCCGTTACTTCCAACCCCACGCACTCCCCAACATTCCTTCTTTACTCCCACTGGGTTGCATCACTTCCACGCTCCCTGCTCCATGCTGCTACCCCACGTAACCTCTCACGCTTCTCCCATTTCATTGCATCTATTCAACATGTCGTCCATAGCTTCATCCACACAAGGACACCAAATACAGGTGAAATTCGAGTTACCCAAATACGACGGGGACAAACGTTAGTGCATAGCATGGATTAACAAGTCAAGGAATACCTATACATCCATAACATCCATTACAACGACAATAAAATTAAATATGCCTCCATGCAACTAGAAGTCAACACTTACAACTGGTACTTATGGTGGAAGAATATTGCAAGAATCTATTCTTACAACTCGTTTAGCTTCAGGAACGACCTCCTCAAAATATTCTAGGGCGTTGAAGAAAAAGACTTATTTGCCAAAATCACAAGGTTACAACAAAAAAACAGTGTTGATGAGTACACATGTGAGTGGGAAGTGCTGTCAACTGAAGTTCTAGAGTTAACCGAGGACCAATGACTACATACCTACTTACACGGTCTAAAACATCACATCCGTGATGAACTAAAGTTACATAACATCTCTACCATGGAGGAAGCACAACGTAAAGCCAGGATTATTGAAAGCAAATTAAAGAAATTCATTCATACAAATTTTGACAAAGATGACTCCAAAAGGAGGCCCCTCCAATTCGCATACACAGGAAATCCAAGATATACACTACCACAACTTAGGGAAGGAACGAATCCCATTTTAGAGGCCCAGAGAATAAAGGAAGGGAAATGTAAGTTTTATGGAGGCAAATGGGATCCTAAGCACATATGCTTACAACAAAAGTTGTATTTCTATGAAGCAGAAGAAGAAAAGTTTGAAGTCAAGGAACCAATTGAAAAAGATGCGAATAGTCAACAAGAATACCAAACAGAAATCGAGGACGACACCCCAAAAAATCTCATTAGCCACTATTACCAAAATCTCCCAACCACAAACATTGAAGCTTAAAGGACATATCAGAAAGAATAACATCACAGTTCTTATCGACACTGGCAACACCCATAACTTCATTAATGTCAACCTTGCTAAAGTATTTAACCTATTTATTTTTCAAGTACCTAGCATGAAGGTTATGGTATCACATGGCAAGAAGATTGACAATGTGGGAAAATGTCACAAGTTCAAGTTACAAGTGCAAGAGTATAACTTAGAATTGAATTTCTTTGCGGTACTGCTAGGAGGAGTCGATGTAGTATTAGGAATACAATGGTTACATACCTTGGGTACATACTCCGCAAATCACCAAGAACATTTTACTGAATTCTAGTCGTTTAGTAAGACACATAAATTATATGGGTTCCAACCACCTCCGACACAGTTAGTTACATCACATCAGATGGAAAACCTACTTCGGAAAGGTGCACCAGCGTACATACTTCAATGCCAAGAAATGGAGCTTCTAACATGTGAAGGAGATATGGAGAGATTTAAGAGACAATTAAAAAATGTCACAAGGTGTTTCAAGAGCAACCCATGGAGCTTCCACCAAACAGAAAGATCGAACACATAATCGAAATAGAACCAGGGACAAAACCTGCCAATAACAAACCATATAGATACTCACATCACCGTAAAACAAAAATCGAGAGATTAACTCAGGATCTTACTAAATGTGGCGTCATTTAGAAAAGTAGAAGCATGTATGCAACTCCAATAGTGTTAGTATGAAAGAAGGATGGTTCGTTCAGATTGTGCATAGATTATAGAGGACTGAACAAAATAACTATCAAAAATAATTTTTCGATCCCATTTATCGATGAGATGTTGGATGAACTTCATGGGACCAAGTACTTCTCAAAATTGGATCTCCGATATGGCTATTATCAAATCAAAGTTATAGTGGAAGACATAGCAAAAACTGTTTTTTTCACTCATAAAGGCCACTATGAGTTCAAAGTAATGCCCTTCAGATTTACTAACGCTCTAGCTACGTTTCAAGTTGTAATGAACAAATTGTTCCATTCATTTTTAAGAAAATTCGTACTAGTGTTTTTTGATGGCATCCTCATATATAGCATAACATGGAAGGAGCGTCTGGGGCACTTAAGTCAAGTACTTAACATTTTGGAAGAAAACCAATTCTATGCAAATAGGTCTAAGTGTGCCTTTGGAGAAGAAGAAGTGGACTACCTAGGTCATAAGATATCAAAGGAATGAGTCAAAATCGATCCAAGTAAAATCAAGGCAATCATGGGATGGCCCAAGCCCGACAACATATCGAAGCTAAGGGGATTTCTAGGCCTAACAGGATACTATCGAATATTTGTAAAGAATTACGCCCATAAACCACCCCTCTCACAAATTTATTGAATAAAAATTCCTTCCAATGGAATAGTGAAGCAGAAAAATGTTTTGAAACATTAAAATGCATGATGTATTCAACACCTGTATTAGCCACACCAGACTTCACAAAACCTTTTGTAGTTGAATGCGATGCATCAGGGTTCAGACTATGAGTAGTTTTGATGGAAGAAGGTCACCCAATAGCATTCGAAAGTAGAAAACTCAACAAGAGAGAAAGTTTGAAGTCCACTTACGATAAAGAGATGCTAGCCATTATACATGATTTAGAAAAATTGTGACAATACCTTCTAGGGAGAAAAATATTGATAAGAACGAATCATAACAACCTTCAATATCTCCTTCAACAAAAAACATTGTCAACATAACAACAAAAGTGGATAGAAAAAATCACTACCTTTGATTTGGAGATATTACATAAAAGAGGAAAAGAAAATCTAGTTGTCGATGCTTTATCTAGGAAGGATGAAGTCTAGACATATGCAATTTCAATCGTTATTCCAGAGTGGCTGGATGAGATATGAAGATAATATGTTAAAGACCCAAACACTTGCGCCTTAATCAAAGATCCGAATAGAGGTCTGAAATTCGAGTGGCGAAATGACATCTTGTGGTACAAAAGAAGGATCTATTTAAACCCAACATCAAGGTTTAAAACTAAAGTGATGATAGAATCTCATGATTCACCTGGCATAGGACATGTAGGTTTTTCAAGACATATTACAATGCCATACAATCGTTCTAATGGAAAGGAATGCATAAAGACATTCAAAAATATGTAGTCGAGTGTGACATGTGTCAAAGGAATAAAAGTGAAAACGTCATGACTCCAAGGCTACTCCACCCACTACACATTCCAAAGCAAAAGTGGGAGGAAATTTCTATGGATTTTATTTAAGGGTTACTCTTATCGGATGGTAAGGATAAAATCCCTATGGTAGTAGATCGACTAATGAAATATGCACATTATATGGGCATAAAGAAAACTGACTCCACTAAGCAAATTGCTGAAGTGTTTTGTAAATAAATTTACAAATTACATGGTTTTCCAAAAATTATAGTGAGCGACAAAGACACCAAATTCACAAGCAATTTTTGGAAGGAATTCTACAAGTAAACAGGGATCACTCTTAATATGAGCTCAACTTATCACCCACAGACAGATGGGCAATCACAAGTGGTTAACAAATGTCTGGAAACCTATCTCTGTAGTTTCATCACAGACAAATGGAACAAATGGTTACAATGGTTACACCTTACAGAATGGGGGTATAACGCTACGTATCACACATTGGCTAAGATGACTCCATTTCAAGCATTATAAAATATCAACTGGAAGGAAATCATTCAAGGAAGCACAAAAGTACCCGCCATAAAAGATTATCTGGAAGACAACCAACAAATCATGCAAACACTCGAAGATAATTTAACTATGGCACAAATTTGTATGAAACAAGAAGCAGGCCAACATAGAACCTAGAGAGAGTTTGAATTACCAAACTGGGTATTCGTAAGACTTCAACCATACAATCAATTATCACTAAAACAATAAGGAAAGAACAAGTTAGCACCCAAGTTCTATGGTCCATACCAAATTATACAGAAGATTGGCCGTGTAGCATACGAGCTAAAGTTACCAGTGACAAGTAGAATTCACTACGTCTACCATGTATCATATCTAAAAAAGTTGTTGTGTCAACATCAATAAGTTCAAACAACACTTCCCGCTCTGGACGAAGAAGGGAAACTTATCTTAGAACCATAAGCTATCATCAACATCAGAGAACTGAGATTACACACTAGAATGATCAAGGAATACCTCATTAAATGGAAGAATTTCCTAGAAGAAGATGCATCATGGGAAACGAAGAAATTCATTCAACATTATCCATCATTACCCTAGTTTGAGGACAAAGCATTTTAAAAGGAGAAGGCAATGTTATAAATGCTAAACTTAAAACACCAAACTAGGTTAATCTAGGATAATCTTAGTAATTAAATTAAAGAGGTGACTTTTCAAGTCACCTCCCTTCCCCACTTAGGATATAAATTACCCGGGGCACTTCTTATGTAACCATCTTATACATTATCATATACATATATTCTACACTACGTTCTTCTTCACCCACTTTTTGTCATTTTCACCCACTTAGTCTGCCCAACCAATATGCGTCTAATCAAGTTTGTGCATGTCACCTATAATCCAATCTTGCCACTTTGTATATCATGCATAGTGCATGCCTGCAAAGAAGGTTGTCTGTGACAACCTTCTTTGCATCACCAATTTCGTTCCAAGCTTCTCTTGGTTTGTCCAACAAATATGACCTATCATTGTTTGCGTTGCGCCTTGCCTTCTTGCAAGGGGGCCTAGCATGTCTATGGCATGCCTTGGAAATGGGCCAAGGCACCCAAAAACCAACTGATCTAGCCATCGACCTTCTGTCATGTTCATTTGTGCTCTCATGTAAAGCTCATTCATTAGATAAAAAAACCTTTATTCACATGGTCCAACTATTCTCTGCTATATCAAATGTTTTCCATTGAAAATCACCATTCATACCGTTAACTTTCAAGCCTCGCCACTCTTCTATTTGTTTGGAGTTTTGATAAATCGAAATGTTGAGGGCACCCATTCATCACTTTAATCTTTTTCTACCAATTCCATAGTTTACACCATGTTTGAATTTAATATAGTTTGGGTATTTCATTATTGTATATAAATTTGTTTTTTATTTGAACATTGTGGTTTCTTGTTTGTTTAGTTTGTGGTGCCAAGAAGCATATTCTAAAACCAATTATGAAAAAGGTGTGTAATATAATGTGACACAATACTAATGCAATATAAATTAGCATAACAACAACAACAACAACAACAATAATAAATGTAGCATTTTTTAGAAAGAAGGTAATAATACATGTTTTTTTTGGTTCAAAAGAATCATAATTTCCAAGTCCATATGAGCATCAAAATGTATATATATATATATATATATATATATATAATTTTTGATCCAATTATATATATATTCCAATAGGAAATTATCTGCCTCTCTAAATAAAGAGTGACAATAAACTGTTCTTGAGGAACTTCCATTATAGAATATCTAGAATCATTTCTTTATGAAAAGTTCTCATGTTTGATCTTGAGAATATCTCGGATTACAAGTAATATCCAGGGTATGTCTTTCAAAAATTTCCAAAAAACAATAATAGGCCTCACATGTTTACCTTAACTTCTTCAGTGGCATAAGTTAAACTTCAGTATTTGAGTTCAGATTCCTGAGATTTCCTCTGTCTCCATTTTTCCTGGGTCTAAAAGCAGAGCCAACTTGGACAATCCATCGGCTTCCATGTTCAGTTCTGTATATGTAAGAAATGCTGAATCCTGTGAATAATTCCAACAGCCTTCTGATAGCATTCAATAGTTGTTGTAAATGAGGTGCATTGATTTGGATCTTCTTGCTCACCCAATCAACTACCATTTTAGAATCCCCGAAAACTTGTAATTGAGATATATTGTTGTCTATGGCCAAATTTAGAACCAAGTGTAATGCTGCAAGTTCCACCTTATTATTAGTGCAATGTCCTGGAGCAAATCTTGCTTGGATCTTATGATTATCGGAGAGGTATAGCACTCCTCCCGATCCTCCCAGCGGAGGGTCCCCTTGACTTGCACCATCGACATATTCCCATGGTATATCTTTGTTTATCTTTGGAGGAACCAACGTTCTGGTTTTTGGCTTTTTTTCTTGGGATCTATGTTCCCTGACCCATTGTATCACAAGAGCTGATGTTACTTCAGGAAAGATCATTTTGTTATTGAAAATGATAGTGTTTCTAGCCCACCAAATTCCATAAGAGAAAAGGGATGGGAATGCACTGTAAAGACATATCGATCTTTCTATCCACCAAGCTTTTGCTTTTTGTTCCAGAGAGATCCCTAATGTCCCTTGGTACTTTAATCCCGTGCACGTTGCCTTCCATACCAATTCTGCATAAGAACAGAAATTAAACAAATAAGAGATTGTTTCCTCATCTGAATTACACAGTGCACATCAATTTGGACCAATCCATCCTCTTTTCTGCAAGTTATCTCAGGTTAAGAGCTTGTTATTGAGAGTCAACCACAAGGTTAACTTAGCCTTTAAGGGGCCTTCAACTTTCCATAATTGCTTCCACCAATCCATCTTCTCTCCCTGGTGTTGCTCCCATGCCCAAGTTTTGTAACCTAGTTTGGCCGTGAAATCCCCATTAACATGATTTTTGGTCCAAACCAATTTATCAGCTTTCTCCTCCTCCAAATGAATAAACCTAGATTTGAGCAGTGAAACATATTCCTCCCATTCCTCCTTTTGACCTTCCTCTAGACCTAGATCCTCTGAGCTTTTCCAAAGAGTTTCCCTTTGTAAAGACAAAGAGCAAGCTTGATTTAGGGTGAATATCCTTTGGCTTCTTAGTTTTGAGACTAGACCTTCTGAAAGTTTAAAACTCTCCCTTGGTCCTGACCACGGATCCTCTCCTATCCTTACTTCTCTTCCATTGCCGACCAACCAAGCTAACATATATATATATATATATATATATATATAATTTTTTTTTCTCGATAATAATAATAATAATGATGTGTGTGTATATAACAATGATATGTAAGTTTCAAGGGTTAGCTCAATTGATAGACATTTCTACAAAAGTACATGTAGGCCTCAAGATCAAATCTCAATGAGCATGTTACTAACATTTATTTTGGTCGATGGTTACAAACACCCTCCATCCGAAAAATGGAGAAAGTGGGGATTCATAAGCGATTGGGGAAAAATATAACAATGACTTGAACAAATAATTGAAAAAAACACCAGTTTATATTCATATAAACCAAAGATTTATGAAGCATTGAGAGGGATCAAGTTTGTGAAAGTGCAAACACTTCTTCATATTTTTACTCCCAAAAAATGGGTTGACCTTCTAAAGATTTGATCATTCTTAGTGCTTGATAGATCTCAAATTAAGATAGATCAAATCTGGTATATAACATTTGGGCACTAGGTATTTTATCTAATTTTACTTACTATTAGTTTGTGTATTTGTTTTTTATAATAGATATTATGAGTGAGCCCAAGTGTTAAGAACATGTGTTTCTTCCTAAGAGGTCATATGTTTAGTGGATACAACTTCTAACTAATGACCTTACTCAAAGAATGGGTGGACCTTATTCAAGGGATGGCTTAAAATTTAACTCAAATAATTAACTTAAAATTTAACTTGTAAAATTGATTAAAAAAAGTAAATATCAAATATTATATTATTATATATAAAATTAACTTAAAATTTAAATTGTAAAATTGATTAAAAAAAGTAAATATCAAATATTATATTATTATATAAAATTAAGGCGAATTCAAAAATCAAATAGACCGATTTTTTCAAATTAAATTAAAACTACTTGAAACAAATGGTTCAAGTTTAAATTTGGAATGGGCCAACTGTAGCCTTTGTATATAAGGAAATACGCTTGATTAGGTGTTGGTTTCTTTCGTAATAAAAACGACTTTACTCGTTTTCACGGAATTAAATAAACTTTAGTGAATATTCGTTTTCTTTTTTTATATATATTCTTTTAATTAACATCGTGATTAGTGGGGAAGTCGCTGTCGGCTCTTCGTTGTAACGTCTTCAAGAAGATATTTAATGACAGTTAATTACATAATTAAATGAAAATTAAGCGTCATCTTGGCTAAACAAATTGAAGAGCGCAGCGGAGAATAATAGATTTTTGGTGTTCTCCTGGAGAGGAGATGTTCTGTGACTTGCTGTGGTAGTTGGAAGTGGATTGTGTGATTCGAACTCGAAACCTGTGGCCTCCATTCACCAATGGCGCGTCGTGCCGATCCAAATCCCTTCGAGGAAGAAGAAGTTAACCCCTTCTCGGTACCTAACTTTACTCTCATTCCATTCGTTTTTGGGCTCGGCGTGTTATTCTTTTTTGACATGTTTATCTGCCAGATCCCGTCTTGTATGCTCTCCTTCTGCAGTGGCTTACAATTTTTTTTGTTCTTTCAATGCTGTCATTTGGTTGAATTTTAATTTGGGACGGTTTCATATGTCGAATTAGTTCTTAGCACAAGCTTTCAGCTAGATTTTGAATTAATTGCAGCCCCAATTGAAAGACTGTGACAATCATGGGTTTAAAAGAAATAAACTACAAATCTTTAACGGAGGATGACATATGTAACCTGAAGGTTTCCTGAAATTTTTCTGTTTTAAATAATGTGTCCTTGGGGAAACAGATAATCTGACTGGGTCGGATACAAGTCTGGGGTGGTTTTGACAGAAGATACTCTTGTCACGGAGCTTAGCTAAACATACATGCTTATGTTCAGTTATTCATTGTTAAAGAACCATATCGTCTTCTCAGGCTACTTGTGCAGTTATTCATTGTTAAAGAACCATTTCGTCTTCTCAGGCTACTTGTGGTGCTGCAACTCTTCAGGCTAGTTGTAATGGTTCTCTTTGAGCTTTAAAAGGAAACACTTTTGCAGAAAAAGATCACTGCACACTGCAGAGATGCCAATCCATATGCCTTGTGACTCCAATTACGAGTCCCATGATTTCATTGGTGGGATTTTAAAGCTTGATTCATGGGACATTTTGCTTTATCTACGTCTACTTTGGGGACACCAGAGTTAAAAATATATTATTTCCTGTTTTATACTCGGCGTAGATCTGGTTTAGTCCCCAATTTATCAAAGGATTAAATATTTTGGGTGGAATAGTATTAAATTTTTTGGATGTAATTTGATAGAATGATTAAATCTTTCTGGCTGTAATTATTTTGATCATTTAAGATGTATGTAGACTAGTTGTAGTTTATTTCAACTTCTCTAGAACCTAGATCTAGGTTAGTTGTAGTTTACTGTGTAGAATTCAGAATTAATAAATACTGTATTGGTTTATTATTGTTAAAGTATTTATATTTATATTTAATAGTTTTTTATATAACTATTAAATATATAATATTTATGTATAAATTTGATAGTTTTTTTCGAAATTTTTATATATAGTAATTTCAAATATACTAGTATATTAATATAATATTTATGTATAAATTTGATAGTTTTTTTCTAAATTTTTTTATATAGTAATTTCAAATATACTAGTATATGTATATATATAAAAAAGATATTTTTCTTTTTTAATTTAAGTGTATATTTATATGTAGTTAGTCTATAGCATTACTATTATTATTAATTACAAGTGTTATATATATATATATATTTTTTTGTTGTTGAAATAGAAGTAATGATTACCCATGTGATAGCATCTCAACCATACTGATCTGTAGAAGTGCTGCTTTTAGACTCAGGGTTCCAATCTAACTCACTTGTTTTTTAGTGTTTATACACTCTCGAGTCTCAAGAGCATCAAGGGCATGTAAAAGATGAAAATAGGGTATTTAGAATTATTTTGGTTGGTAAATGGCCTTTTTGTTAATGATCGAATTAGATGCTACATTCCAAGGGTATCTATTCCCTCAAATTTATCCCATCTTTAACCTGGCCTTGTCTGTTGAGTTATGCCACATATGGAGGCCATCAGTGTCATGGGCCACCTGGTATTTGATGCGGTAGTTATCTTGTTCGCTGCATGAACTTTCACTTGTTCTTGGATGCAGTTATCTTTGCTGGCTGTATGAAGACGGCAACCTGAAGAGCATGGACGCAGCAAGATGTCTTCAGGGAATTTTTAACTTGGGCCTGAATAGTGAAAGTACTTTGATTTTACTACTTAACCACAATTTGCATCAGAAAATGTGCAGCAGCAACTGAAGATTTTGTTCAACTTCCAATGTGACTTACGTAAATTCTGCTCAGCATTTAGACTTTATGGGGGTGATGTGTGGAGATTCTAATAGTATACCTGAAAATATTTATCTTGTTCGCTGCATGAACTTTCACCTGGTCTTGGATGCAGTTATCTTTGTTGGCTGT
>LPNX010223395.1:10872-178874 GCA_001517045.1 Pseudotsuga menziesii | reverse complement strand
AAGAGCATGGACGCAGCAAGATGTCTTCAGGGAATTTTTAACTTGGGCCTGAATAGTGAAAGTACTTTGATTTTACTACTTAACCACAATTTGCATCAGAAATGTGCAGCAGCAACTGAAGATTTTGTTCAACTTCCAATGTGACTTACGTAAATTCTGCTCAGCATTTAGACTTTATGGGGGTGATGTGTGGAGATTTTAATAGTATACCTGAAAATATTCCAATATTTGGGATATACAAAAAATAGGGAATTCTGTGGTTCTGTCTATTACATGGAAGTTAGAATAAAAAGATAAAAGAGGACCAAGGCAGTACACAGTAGGAAGTTGAATTCTCAATTAAAAGATATTTGAAACCCAGAATACAGATAGAAACAACACTTTTATAGTCAAATACAAACTCGCAGTAACTGTAAATACTGTTTAAAGTACAAAATATGTTACTGGACACAACACTCCTGAGTCCTAGGTGCTGGAAGCACATTTACGATCCTTGTACAAAATGTTGGACACCTAGTCCGAAGGGAATGTGGTATCCATCTGTGACCTGTCTCCAAACTGTGTGGTATCTTCCCTCTTCTGCTATATGTAACCCTAATCTCCATATTCAGGCCTTTGCGTGGCTGAAATTTGGTCTACCTCTCAACACCTAAACGGATGCGTCTTGAAACTTGGTCTACCTCTCAACACGCGCGAACTGACGCGTCTTGGAGTATACATCTGTGCTCAGCCTGCGTGAATGTTCAATGTGTGACCTGGTGCTTATGTGGAAGAGGAGCGAGCTGTAGCGCTGCTCATATGACCATGTGATTTCTCTGCCCTTCTGACCCATATGTTTATTTTATCTTGAAAAGCTGAGATTCATATGTGAATAGTATGTTCTCAATAATGAGATTGGAAAATCGGTTGAGTGAATAATCAATAGTATTTACTCTTAACTTTCATCATAATTTCGTACATAGTGCGCTATTAAGACTTACCTTAAGAGGTCGCATATTACTTATGATGAATATGGGTCGTCAAATAAATGCGAATAAATGAAAGGACATTCCTATTGGCATTGTATTGTTGCATAAACTTTATTGTAAAAATTGCTGCAGAGATTGTAATGTATGTCTGTTGTAGAGCTTGTTGCCTAAGTTATTTTGTCTTTGAAGATGCATTTGCTTGTCTCTATTCTCGAAGTGCTGCTCAGTAGCAAGGACAACTATCCGGAATGGTTGAGGAAGATCAAACATACCCTCATTTTCAACAATCTGGGATGGCATTTGTGAAGGAGAGGGTGATGTTGCACCTGCAGAGCCTATAGTAGACAAAGAGTTTGCAATATGGAAGAATAGAGATGAGAAGGCATATGCACTGATCGCTGCTACAATAAGGGAAGAGGTGAGTTGACATATCTTATCTACCAAGAATTCCTATGATGCTTTGACGAAATTGAAGGATTTGTATTACTCACACTCAATGTTAGAGCTAATTCAATTGCTGTTGAAGCTCTTCAACCTAGAGTTGAAAGATAATGATCCCATAGCTGTAGCATCTAAGATTAAAGCCTTTATGCATGACATTGATGCAATTGGTGTGAAGGTAGACCTTGCTCTCACAATCTTCAACAAGGTCCTCTACCCCACATACTCCCACTATCTTGAGTCACTTAAAGCTAGTGGTCAACTGAAAGATCTCAAATTTGACACTCTGGTGGAGAAAATTCCAGAATAAGAGAAAGCCTTTAAAAGAAGATTGTTCAGCTCACTAGAGAGACCGTGTGTCTTGTTCTATAGGAGATTGCAAGAAAATAGGACAAGGAAGAAATAATTTCAGGGGTGGGGGTGAAGACATAACCATGGCGAGAGATACGATCTTCAATGTGTTTGCTGTTGATGTAGTAGTTATGTGAGGCATCCTCACCAAGTTGTCCCCAAAAGAAACATGAAGATGACACCTATTATGCCACCAAAAAGAGATGTCGGCCCAGGCAAAAGAAGACAAGTCGGCTCCACTCCAAAAGTGAAAATGTCAAAATGAAAAAGTATAAATAGAAGGCGCCCTCCTCATTCTTCACTAAGCAATTTCGCTCCACTCAAGAGAGAAGTTCACTACAGCAACAATGGAGACTATTTTTTGTGGTTCGCTATCTTTGGAGGAGTTTCTCCTTTATTCTTGGGGTTTATCTTCTGCTCTATGTAATTGCTATGTATTTGGATGTATGTTGTACTTTGAACTGAGATCTCTATTAGAAGGTTGCTGGGTTTTCTCCCTTGTGGTTTTCCAGGTCAAATTATTGTCTATTGTTTCTGTGCTATCTTTGGAGGAGTTTCTCCATTATTCTTGGGGTTTATCTTCAGCTCTATGTAAATGCTATGTATCTGGATGTATGTTGTGCTTTGAATTGAGATCTCTATTAGAAGGTTGTTGGGTTTTCTCCCTTGTGGTTTCCCAGGTCAAATTATTGTTTATTGTTTCTGTGCTTGGTTGTTCTTTTAGTGATTCTACTATATATTCTGCTGCATATAATGTTGGAATTATATTACTATCTTTAAAAACTAACATGGTATTAGAGCGGTGCTAAAAGAAGCCATTGCCGGAAACTAAGGATTCATATTTCGAAGTCTTCCCACCTCAGTTTATCTTGAAGAGAGCATTGAGAAATTTGCTTTGGGAGGGTGCACCTTTCTGTGGAGGCAAAATCCAGATTGGTGAACTTTCAATTTTTGACCTAATTCTGATGAGGTCAAGATCTAGGGTTTCTTGGTTCAATCCCTTTTTTCCATTGACTGGGCTCGGTCTTTACATTCTCTAACTCACCTTGGAAGGGGGCAATTATCTGTGGAATTAGATTTGCAAGAATCCAATATTCAATTTTAACCTAGCTCTTGCTAGGGTTTTTGGACCACTTTTCAGCTTGCAGTCAAGATGATCAGTATGAAGGTTGAAGATAGACTTGATGGGGCTTCCAACTTCAACTCTTGGAAGTCTAGGGTTCTGATTATCTTGGAAGAAAATGATCTCATAAAGTTAATGAGAAGGTACCAGAAAGAAAAGAGGAAGCAGAGAAGACTCAATGGAGGAAGAATGATGCTAAGGCAAAAAGGATCCTGATAAATTTAGTAAAAGACCACTTGGTACCTCAAATTTCTCAGAAGAAGACAACTAGGAAGAGGTTTGGTGCCCTGAAGAAGTTGTTTGAAAATAACAACATTAACAGAGTTCTTGCCTTAAGACAACAACTCTCCAACATCAAGATGACAAAGTTAGATTTGGTTGCATCCTATCTCATGAAGATTTATGAGCTAAGAGATCAATTGAGTACCATTGGAGAGATGATTGAAGGCAAAGAACTTGTCATGATGACTCTTAATGGTTTCCCTGTTCTTGGGAACCATTCATTTAGACTATTAGTGTGAGATCCAAATTGCCCAAGTTTAATCGATTATGTGCAGACTATACACAAGAAGAAGTTAGACTTGCAGTTAGAGGTAGATTACATGGCAGTCAACACAAAGAAAGCCAAGCCCTTACAACTCATGCCAAGAAAAGAAAAGGTAAGGGAAGAAAGTTTCATGGCAGGAAAGACAAAGGTGGAAGATCAAGCCCTATTCTAGAACAAAAGAAGAAGGATCTTTCAATATTCGGTGTTTCAGATGTCAGAAGTACAACCACTATGCTAAACATTGTTGCGGATCAAAGAAGAGAAAGCACCAAGCCTCAACTCCTGATATCGACAAAGATTCTTCATGGAGAAGTCAAGGAATGATGACCGAACAGAGTTCTTCATCATAGCTCTCTCAGGCATAGTTCCTACCCCTAGTGATACTTGGTTGATAGATAGTGGTGCTTTTAGACGTATGATAGGTTACAAGGAGAACGTTACAGATGTGGTAGAGGAAGAATCCCATCTTCGAGTGGTACTTGGGGATGATGTTAGATATACTGTGAAGGGATCTGGGGCTACCTCCCTCTAGTTAGATTCTAGTGATACTCTACATTTGAGTGATGTGTTGTATGTACTTGGGATGAAAAGGAACCTTGTCTCCATATCCGCGTTGGAGGACAATGGTTACAAAGTTGCCTTCTCTAATGGGAAGGTTCTTGCATGGCACACAGAATCTAGCATGAATTCATCTTGTGTGATTGGTGTTCGAGAAGAGAGCCTATATAGATTGACTACACAACTAGTTTAGGCACTAGTACATGATTCAACTAGTTTAGGTGAGCTATGGCACAAAAGACTTGCTCACCTACACTATAGAGCTCTTCCGTCATTGAGGACGATGGTGACAAGACTTCCAGTACTCTGTGTAGACTGTGATGGTAGTTGCAGAGGATGTGCACTTGGCAAGATTGCCAAGAGTTATTTGCCAAGCAGTGACACCAGATCTAAGGGGATCTTGGATCTAGTTCACTCTGACTTGTGTGTACCCATGACAGTTGCCTCATTGGGTGGATATTACTATTTGGCTCATGTATTTGGCTTCCATTTTTGAAAGAGTTGTATAACGGATTTGTATGAGGACATTTCTATGAGTTTGATGATGATGGGGAAGCAATATATGATGTATGGCTTTGCAATATTCTGTCCATATGCTTTGTAAGTCGAAATATCATAAATCAATGTGTGAAAGGCTTGCATTCCCATGAGCTCGAATGACTAGTTTCCATTATTCTACTTTGAAAGAGTTGTATATTAGATTTGTATGAAGGAATTTCTATGATGTTTAATGTTGTTGGGGAAGCCATTTGAATGTTGTTTATGGTCTTCATATGTCATTTTATTATCTGAACCATTCAATCTACTTTTTATGATTCCGAATCGAACTATTAATACCATTTCCCCTTAAGCAAATTCATTGAAAGTTACCATATAGATGTTGCACCTCATAACCAGTTTGAGAAACTTAATGACTATGAATGACAGAAATTGATGTCTGATATGCATCCCCATACTCTGTTCTGAAAGTTGGGAGGGTCGTATTGCATTTGGAGATTCATAAGTGTCATCTAACCTTGGGTGTTTTAACATCGGTTTCCTAGTGTTTTTGTCCTTCTTTCCCTATGGCCAAAAGAAAGTTTCAAAATCAATTGGAAAGTGTATGAGCATTAATTTTATGCATTAGGATGTCCTAATACCCCTCAAGCTCTTCCATACAGAGTTTGAAGTCATTTGGGTGCATTTGGGTCTACTTGGGTTTCACTAGTATAAAGCTAGAAATTGTCCAAAGTTGTGGAAACTTGAGTAACATGTAAAAATGAATTTTTGATTTGACTATTGAGTATATGAGGTTTGATAGTATGTGTTAAATCTCATAGTATCCCTCCTTACTAATTTTGTAAATGTTTGGTGGTGTTTCGAACCAAGCCAAGAAGGACTAGTTGACCACATTTTCCTAGTAAATTTGCATTGTTTCTCCTTAACCCCAAACAAGGTTGCAGAGGTCTAAAGTCAGATACAAAGTGTCCATGAACCACCTTAGTATGTGTTAAGACTCACCATATCCTTTTCTTTCAAATTCAGGACCATTTGGTGAAATTTGGAACCCTCTAGAGTCATGACTAGTAGAGCTTGAAAAATGCCCAAATTGTAATTTTCTCCTAAACTCCAAAAAAGGGACATTACAAAGTACAAAGCAACAGATTTTCTAGGAGTTTTGAAATGGAATGAATTTAAATACTACCCACCAAATACTACACACCAAATACTACCCAGTAAATTTACTTTTATCAACCCTTAGTGAAATAAACACATATCATTCAAGACACATTGCGAAATTAACTTATGCAAAAAGAACAAAATAAACTAGTGCCAAAATGAAGAAAGTGCTTTGCCAATGTGGGTTGGTATTGGTTGAGTCTCCACAATCCATTCTTGCGAGGGATCAATATCATCCAAGGCCATGGTGCTTGAATGAGGGGTCTTGCACAACAACTAGTTGTGCATCAACCTAAGGTTGTACTGGACGAAGACAATATCATTCAATTGTTTTTGTTTCAAACGATTTTGCTTCTTGGTGTGGATGCTCTAAAAAATACTTCAATTGTGTTTACACCCAGAAGCATTGGATGCTTGGCTCAAGATCCAAATCGCAAATTTTTGCAAATTAGGGCACTGCCTACCAAATTGCTTCCCACCAATAGGCTGCAACAATAGTTGAAGACAAAGAACTATTAACACATGATTTCGATTTTTTTAAACTTTACAATGAATAATAATATAATATAACATAAGATCTTTGAAATTACTTGACTAGTGGGTCCTTGGATCAACTTTGGATAGCCATAGACATGCCAAAGGTACCCTTGGCCTCATTGAAATGCAGTAACTTTTTGTGTATCTGGTCTTGTAACTTTGGATTAGTCACCATGCACTCAATTCATTTGTATAATCCTTCTTTTACCTCTCCATCAAATAAGTTTCAAACTTTGAAACTTGGCTAGCCACTAAGCTTTGAATAATATAACTTACAAACTTTGAAATTACATGCCTTGGGATCATGTGATAGCCAACTGCATGTAAATGTTGATGGAGTTGTTTGTTCCATCTTTCTTCAATGATTTTTCATAAAAAAAGATAGTTTTGTTTTTATCACCATATGTTGCTTTTATTGCAGCCTGATCCATGGCCTCATAAATAAAGGCCATGGCGGGTTTATCACCATCCACCACTTGCAACACTTTAACAAGAGGCCCATTGAATACTACCCATTTTGCCTTTCTCCAAGAAGGTTTCTAAAAAACTTTGTCAACAATGTCTTTATCTTCAGCTTTTTTGCTCCATTGAGATGCATTCCACTCATCACAAGAAAACATTTTTCGCAAGATTGATTTTTGGTCAATCATGGATTGCAATGTACGAAAGTTCATTGCAAATCTTGTAATGGTTGACTGAACAAGCTCTTTGCCCCCATTGTTTTTCCTCATAAGGTTCAAAACCCATGTGTGGTTGTAGGTGTATTTGGTTATGGATTTTGCTTGTTCCACTCTCTTCTTTACCCACTCAATTTTCCCAATGACCTTGAGCACGAGGTTCAAACAATGGGTTGCACATGGAGCCCACCAAATGGTGGGAGTGTTTTTCTTCCAACAACTTTCTTGTTGCAACATAATTGGAGGTATTGTCAGTAATGACTTGTACACCATTCTCCATCCCCACCTCCTCACTTACTTCATCCAAAGACGAAATAATAAATGTGCGTCCTTCACCTGATCATATGCATCCATTGATTTAAGAAACATAGTTCCTTTTGGGAAAACAATTAAGAAACTAAGAATGGCGTGGGATCTTCCATCAATCTATCCATTGAATGTAATTGTACATGTTTCAGTTTTACTCCATGAATCTTTGGATTCCACAAGGTATTCATCAATTCTTTGAACCACATTCAGTAAAAGAGCCCCCCTAATATCATGAAGACAAGGCCCTTTAAAACCTGCACCACATGAAGTTATAACATCTATCATAGGTTGATAATAAGGGGAATTTGTAGCATTGAAATGTATGTTTGCATCATACCACCATCTAGCAATGCATTCCCAAACATCCTTTTCACTCTTCTTTCATTTAACATCAATGGTGGGCTGATCATCAAGGGTGGTGCGGGGTACAAAGAATGAGTCAAGTTTACATGGCCTCTTCAAATTAGATGAACTAGGGCCAATATCAACCTGTTACCTATTAGGGTTCTTTTGATTTGGTATTGTATAAGGAACATCAACAGGAAAAGTAGAGGATTCTTCAAAACCAGGCATTTGATTTTCATTAAGCTCGAAACTTGAGCTTCTCCCTATATCTTTTTTCACTTTATTCTTATTGGCTTTCTTTGCATGGAAGGCATCAATGTGACCTTGCATCTCAGCTCTCAACTCATTAGAAACTTTTAGGCAAGGCTTTACATTACCTCTTGCATGTGGTAAGTGTTGTTTCAATCTATGGATACCCCCCACCAACTTCCTTTTGACAATAATTGAAGACCATTTTATCTCCAACCAATCGGCAATGTTCCCATGCTGGATCCCTCTCGCCTCTTGGAGCCATGGCAATATTTTACTATCAAACAAAAATCTGCAAGTAAAACCCTAGGCTTTTTCAATTTCTAGAGGAAAAATACAACAATAGTATAAATTTTAAAACCCAAGGCTGTCTGAATTTCTATGAAAAAAACTAACAAGTTTTTATAAGATAAGATAAGATAATTTTATTAATGTCTGCTAATGACCACAAAGCAGGTCAATGGGACTGTCAGTTACAATGATGTTCGTGCATGTGGGAGGGCAAAACGATCCCCATTAAAAAGAAATACAATACAAGAAGTAATATAGAAATGAAGTAGAAGTGTACAAAGCGAGCTGGGCTGAAGCATGGGAGAGCTCTCGCCCCATTCTCAACACTGTAACCCTGCATAGGGGCGAAGAAGCTTAGGTGGACAGGATCTAGGAGCCAGGACGATTGAGAAAGGTCTAGTACTCCTAACATCCGTGAATGAAAGAGGAAAATTGAGGGAAGTGCAATAATTTCTGCTGGCTTGAAAAGGAGCTGGTGGGCGTGGGGCGTCCTTTGGAGTGTTGCCGGTGAGGTTTGGAGGGTCTTGTGCGCCTCTCGGAGGAAGGTCTGTTACGAAACTGCCGTTGAGATCTCGTGGGTCGAGAACCATCAATCTTAACTCATATGGGAACTAGATCGGTATCTAGGTCAGTAGATCTCTTGGTGCCCCTAGAAGTTGGTAGCACGCTGAAGAACATCTTGATCGTCTGTGTGGTATCCGGTCTTGTGGGGGGCAGGAGGACTTGCGCTCGAATCTTGAGAGCCTCCTGAATATAAAGTGCTAAGCGTCTTTGATCTGTGTATCTGAAGAAGGCGGTTAGAGTTTGAGCCCCCCTATACAAGTAGTAGAAGAGAATATGTTTAAAGAAGAGCATGAAACAGTAAAAAAATAAAATATGTTTCTTGTGGGAAAACCTAGTGTAAATAAAATAAATATTCCATCAATGAAATATAATATAAAATGATAAAAGATATAAGATGTGATGATTTACAATTACATTGTTATGGCTTTATATAAACCTTATCATGCCTTTTCAAATGAAAGGGTACATCTCTTTACTTTTTCTAATTAATTAATTAATCATTTTTATTTATTAATTATTAATATTGATACTTAATGTTTATATATAGTTATATGTCTTATTATGTTATATATATTTTTATATAACATTGCCTTCCTCTTAAGGGAAGCTTTGTCCTCAAAGCTTATTGGAGACAACTTACATTTCATTTCTTGCTTGTAATGTCATCTCTCGATCTTTTGTGATACTAATTGCGACACTTGACGAAACATGACGATACGAGTTATGAATACCCAAGAAAAAATGCCGCATTGTTTTTGAAGTGGTCCATCCGAGATCTATCTTCATTCTTGTTGTTTGTTGATTGCTTTGTTGGATGGAACTTCTCGTTTTTTGCTTAGCTTGTTCATTTTGTGTTCTTTCTCTTCTAAAATCATAACTCTTTTGTTTATGTTCAAAATGATTTAGTAATTTAGGTGTCGATAAGGAGTTCTTGTTGTTTGTTTTTCTGCTGGACTGACTTGCTTTTGAACCGTGACAGGGACCAAATTTGTATTTGTTTCTTCTTTCTCAACTTGAATTTGTTTTCCCGAGAGTTTGGATGCTTCCTTCTGGATTTGAACTAATTTGTTCTCTAATAGATTATTATTATTCTGAATCTTCTCGAACCTTTCGTCTTACGATTGTTTGTCATCTTTTAACTTCTTGATTTGTTCCTCTAGTTCTTGATTAAGATTTCTCAGACGATGGTTTTCTTCTTGGTGTTTTAGTATTCTTCCTTCGAGGTCTTCATCAGAAAGTTCCATCTTCTGATTATTTTTTAGTTTCTTGATTTTCGTAAGTAATGTCTTCTTATGAATTCTTAGTCGAAATAGTTCTTCGGTATTGCTTGCTAATTTGCCATTGATTTTCACAATTTCTAGCTTGTGCTTCTTTTTAGTGACGTCATACTTTTGCTGGAGTTCTTTCTTCTGTTGCCGATGTCGACATATCTCTGATTCTTGATTTTTTAGCTTTCTTTGGATTTGCGCCAATTCATCATCTTTGTCCATGATGAGTTTGTTTAAACACTTTATGTCTTCGTCTAAATCATTATCACTTCTATTAGGTGATTTTTCGTTATCTTCGAACTTTTTGATTTTGTCTTTAAGGTCTTGGTTGTGATTTTTTAATTGAGATATTTCTTCATTCTTAGCTGATAATACTTTCTTGATATCTTCATTAGCTTTTTCCAGTTTTTGATTTTGATATTTTGAGCGATGATTCTCTTGTTCTATCAACTTATGAAGAATGATCTGCTTACTCATCTCAAATTGTAGATTTTTATTGCTTTCCTTTTAGTATCCTAATTCGCTTTCCAGTTTCTGTGATTGCATCTGTGAGTTACCTTGATCGTCTTTCATAATAAAATATTTACCACATATTGGACATGAGTGATTACCATTCTTAAAAAATGTCGGATATTGAAATTCCATTTCGCAATAAGGACACTTAGTCCAAAATTTGGATTTATATATTGAATCCATAATTTCTTCAATGACTTATTTAATATCTTCCGAGACTTGATTTCTGCTCTTTTTAATATCTTCTTGGTTTTCTTTCTTTGACTTGGTCTTCTTTTTTCTGTATTAAATAATAATTATAATGACAATTATTAATTAGTATTATTATTATTGTTTAAAATAATAATAAATTTTTTTCTAATGGGGAGCACTTAGAACTTTAAAAATAATAAATATTATTATTTATATAATAATCTATTATATATATAAGGGTTGGTAAAAAACCTATGTGGGTCAAAGACCCAGTTTTGGAGAAGCTCTAGAAAATATTGGCCACAAGCCGAAATCTGCCCAAGAAGGGGCTCTGATACCAATGAAATAGTAAAAATATGTTTCTTACGGGAAAACCCAGTGTAAATAAGATAAATATTCCATGAATGAAATATAATATAAAATGATAAAAGATATAAGATGTGATGATTTACAATTACATTGGTATGGCTTTATATAAGCCTTATCGTGCCTTTTCAAATAAAAGAGTACATCTCTTTACTTTTTCTAATTAATTAATTAATCATTTCTATTTATTAATTATTAATATTAATAATTAATATTGATACTTAATGTTTATATATAGTTATGTCTTATTATGTTATATATATTTTTATATAACAGAGCAACTCCAAAACATCTGGAAAAACAACCCTGTAACAACTCTATAGCAGCAGAAATTAACCCTTGAAATTGCCCAAGAGCTTCTTCAAAACAACTCCAACTCAGTCTAGTAAATACTTAGATTCAACATTGGATATCAGCTCAAGGAGGCCAAACCAGCTGCAACAACTCAATAACTCAGAAAATCCTCAGCTTAAAAACTCAAAAAAACATCAACTCAAAAGCACCAAATCCTTGAAGTGTATGAAACAAATGTGAGGTTAGATGCTCTTTAAATAAAATGGTAGGGTTTTAGGAAATTGATTTTTAAAAAAAAATCTAATTGAAAAAAATGTGGTGCCATGTGGCCTGTATTCACTTGATGGAACTAACCAGTTTTGGTGTGGAATTGGCCGATTCAGGACAAAACCGACTATTTCTGGTTTGGAGGTGCCATTTGGATTAGAAAATGCTGTAAATCAGTTGAACCGGTTGATTTTGTAAAAACGGTCTGGTTTTGATAACATTGCCATGATAGTAGACCTTGAATTAGATATATGTCATGCTAACTAGGATAACATAATTCTTTTGGTTTTTGTAAAGCCCCTACCACTACTCTCCTACTACAAACTAATAGAAATATCCGAGTAACATATTACATAAGATACTGAGAAGCTCTCTAGTAGTATTGGAAGAGAGATGTACCATAACTTGGGGTAGCATTCTTAATTTCTGCAACTAGTTGTGAGTATTCATCACTCCTCTCAAAATCTGTCCAGTCTTTTTGAAGAGATAAATTGCTAATACAGTCCAGTCCCTCGAGCTGTCCCCCATGACTTTGGTGTGGACAGACCCACATCAACATCCCCTTTACCTACTGCCAAGCCAACGCATAAACCCACCCTCATTGCGTTCCTCTCTTACGCAAAAATACGTTGTAAGTACTAACACCTCTCTAATCTTATGATTGCTCTCATCACCATTATTAATGCTTTTCCTCCTTTTTCTTTTATGAAATTTAAGATGGAAGTCACTAGTGAGATGCCCATAACTATGGCATCATACACATCTGAAGCTGATGCCTCCATAATCTAGACACTGGGCCATAAATGTCTTCCCAAATACTACATCAATATCATATACCAAACCATGTTTAGGTCTAGCTCGACCAAGATGCTATCCACTTATAAGTTCCAAGCTTATCCCTTATAGCCTTAAATATCTCAATCATCCAAAACTCCAACAATAGACTTGGCATTTTTGACCCAATTTGGGTGCACCCATGTAATGAACTTAAGGCAACAATCATGTCCACTGACTCTATATGATAAAAATTCAGAGAACTAGTTGACAAGTGGGTAGATTTCTAAAGTAAAAATTAAGAATTCTACTGGGGTTTGTAGGAGAAATCAAAAGACAAGTTAGGTGACTGAAAGTTCAGATCCCTAAGCACTTGGATGTTGGGCCTTTTTAGGTTTCGAGCATCAACCAGGCTGAAGTCTACTACCAGACTTATGGGAGTCCCAACCGGTGCAAACTGAAATCTTAACAATCAATTCCAAGCAACCAAAGGCTAAGGAAGGCTTAGGAAGGTTACAAGTCTCTGTTTATGAAGCTAACATCCATATATGCAGGTTTAAAATAGGTCTGTACAGTCACAAGCAAGGTTCAGGTTTGCACTTTGAAAACTAGTTACTAGGATTGTGCAACTAGTCAAATTCCAGTGATTTCCAAATGCATTAAAAGGGACACAAAACTTCTCTTTTAGACCTCGAACTTCATCATTGTCATGTTAATTAGTGATCAGAATAGAAGATAAAGGAAATGGACATCTTCAGATACACTATTGCTTCAAACTGGAAAACTAGTAATTTTGCATAGAGATCTAGACATGGTGCAAATGATTATTATGAAACTTAGTCAAAACAGATTAGAATGTTGTATAATTTGTAGAGACATTAAATAACATCATAATAAGGGCACGAGAGTCGAAATTCATCTCAAAAGAAGCTCAGAGGTAGCCTCTCATAGCAAAACTCCCAAAAGTATGGCTTCGGAGCTAGGAAACCCAAGAGAATCGAACCTTGAACCTCTCAAACTCTGTGAATGACTTGAGAATGATATGAACCTGATATTGAACAATATATTGGACATCATAACATGAACCATATCAGATTAGGGTCAAAATACCCATTACATAGCTCTAGAATTGCTAGAAGATCATATAATAGGGATAAGAAGAGAAGAAGGAATGTCATTGATGGGAGGCCTCCAAGTTCTTTTGTATGATCTGATAAGTGACTGAAGAAGACATTAGGACTTGCAAACAAACACCATTACTTGCTGCACCAACTTCATGTACCAATATTGAACAAGAGTGCTATAAGGGGCACATCTCCCAAAGCTAGTTGAGGCACATCACTCAACCATTGAGTAGCATAGCTCTCAAGACAAACTTCAAATGGCCAAAAATTGTGATAATGATGTGCTATCATTGTTTTATAGCATAATTAGGCTTCAAGTCTAATTTGGTTCAATAGGTGGCCCACTTCACTTGCCCAATGCGCCCTCATGAATGAATGAGGAAACTAGCTTGCTATCTTGCTTTTCCCCTGACATGCCTTTTTCTCCCTTTGGAAACTATGCCCTCCAAGAGTTGCCTACTTTTAGACTGACTTGCTTATATCCTCTTTAGAAATTGTGCTTTTCCTGCTTTTAGGATGACTTACCTTTTTTCCTTTTTAGAAACTGTGCCCTCCAAAAGTTGCCTGCTTTTCATCCTGAGAGCTTTTTTGCACTTTCCTTCTTTTTGCACTGCTTTTCTGGTTGACTGCTTTTTTTGCCACTTTCTATATTTTTCCTTGCTTTATGGATATTTCTTTATTTTCCTCTGGTTTCCATTTCCAATGACAACTCATTGGGTCCACAAGGCCCCATGCGCCACCTTAGCCACCAAGCATATGTATTAGGTGTAAAAATTAAATAAATTCCTAATATTTAATAATGAAATATTTCTAATCCTACTATGGGTAATTATTTTATCAAAATGACCCCATCATTAATTAGATTATTATTCCACTAGGAATCATGGGGTTCTCAAGGGCCAGGGGTTTCTCCACGACGTTAACAATAAAAATGGGGACATTACAACTCATAACCTCTTAGACATGGGATTGAGTTCTGGCACCCACTTCTTCCATGTTAACTTTGTCAAACTCCAATTTCATCTTTTCTTTTGTATAGATGTTGTACCCCCTTCAGAATTGAAGTGGAAATCTAACAACCCTAGCACCAAAGTGTGAAACCATGGCACATACCCTAAAAAGGTTACCAAACCTTCTTTATCCATGACTTAAGTTTGTTCTCTGATATGAGGTGCCCATAAAACCTTCCCTTCAGTATTTTAACTGACAAGTCAGCCACCTGTGCCATTGTTACATCCTCATCTAAAACGAGCCTAGTTCTCCCCTTTGCCAGTTTCATAACTTTTCCTCATTTTCTACCAAGGTTTGGATACAAACTACATTCCTCTCTTGCTACACTCCTTCCAGGATTCTTCAAGACCCTATTATCCACCAAGCAGACCAACCTGCTCCTGCACAGTTTCCACCTCTACACACAACATTGTGTCCTTAGCAAACAATGAAGGTCCATACAAAAGTGCAGCCCTTTGAGACACTTCCACACTAAAAGGCGCACTGGCCACTGCTTTGGACAAGATAGGGACATTAAAGCTGCACCTACTTGCAACTTCAGACTTATTTAAAATTGGGTGAGTCCCTGTGGTAGAGTTGTCAATCATTCTATCTGTGTGGACATCACCTAAAGGACCCAAAGGCTTTGCTAGGTTTTGTTTAGGTTGACATACTCCCCTCCAAGAGAACCTGTAGCATTGCATATGGAAACTACTAGTCTATCCCTAGCCATCTATTTCACCAGGGCTCCCTTAATGAAAAAGACTTGCATTTCAGTAGGTCTGGACTCTAGAGTATAGTCTACTAGATCTAGTCACATCCTGTAATGTTCCCTATTTATTGATAAATAGGAAATTGACTGAGAACATTTAATGCTGGGAGCATATTAGAACAATTATTCAGTATTATTAAGTCATCAGTATAGTAAAGAGGGCCATCAGAGTTATTATCATAAAGCATGCAGAGCATGCAAGCCTTATTTCTTCAGTCTTCAGTCAATGAGCAATTAGAATTGCATGCATGCAAAAAGTAAAGCACAAACCCTAAAAGTGACATGCAAAAACCCTAAAAGTACATGCTAAGCTATATAAGAAGGGTCATTGAACCAAAATGATTATCCATGGTTATTATTATTGATTTTTGTTTCTAGAGCAGCAACAACAACAAGTTGGGGTTGGAGACGAAGGTCTTCAGCTAACAAGGGGTTTCGGTAGCGAAATCTATCTGCCCTAATCACTTTAGGATAGATCATCCAGGTCTGTCACTAGTTATTCATCGTATTCATTCATCTTCATCCATCCAGTAGACAAAGAGAGATTTATTGCAGGTTCATATTTACTGCCGGGGTTTAGCTGGAAATCTCCAGAGTAATTCGCTGGGACATAGAATCTCATTCTTCTTCCTGCATGTCATCACTATCCTTTTCAACAGGCTACCCACACTCTACTGAGTGATTATCAAGTCATTGCTTGCATATCCGGAGGAGCTAGCAGCATATTTGTAGAAGAAGGGGGACGTCATCCTCCAGTGCAAAACAATTCCCTAGGTGCCTCAGGGAGGGCAAAAATTCTGCATGCGACCACCGTTCTCTCCGGCAGGTGAAGACCAACACCCCGACAAAGTTTCAACAGTATCAGGCACCTCCTCCTCCAAAAATGTCATTATCTTCCTAAAGAGGGCACACATGTAGCTGGGCGTCAAACTGAGGAAAGCAACACTATATTCCGGCACACCTTGCATGCAACATATCTCTGGAGTACTATCAACTTATTTATCAGTGGTAAGTGTACAACTTCTTTCTGAAACTTTCTACCCTATAATCTCTCCAGATCTACTATATTTTAGGGCATTTGGGCACGACAATTTTGCATGCACTTTTTATTCAGTCTTTTGCACATCATTGAGTGTATGAACAACAACTTAGTAGTAAAGAACCATGGAATATCAGTTTGGGATATTACACATCCCTTGTGTCTCAAGAACCAAATATATGTTCATCTCTTGTTGTACCAATATATGTATATATGATATAAATATACATGTTTAATTACATAATTTAAATAACTATATTTTAAAATGATATAATTTTATGGATGTATAATATGCCTACTATAAAATAAGAAAATTAATAATTTTTAACAATATATTTTATAATCTTAAATACATAAATTAATATATATATATATAACTTATGAATATATTATGTATATATATTATTTAATTAATTATTATTACAATTGAAACTTAGGCTTATCTTATTGGAACATTGAATCTGTTTCTTTTGATTCTCGCTTTTGCTTATGTAGATTTTGATCAATATTTGTCAAAGATTTTTCTGAGCTTTGATATATGAGCTTTTGATAAATGTTGAAAGTTTGAAACTATTACTGATGTTTTTAGGTATGCATGGGATATAAATTAAACTTTAGAACAGTCTATGTAGCTTTGCATGTTACTGGTTAGAATATTGCCATAAGAATGGTGCATAGGCAAATTCAAGGAATTTTCTTTGAAAAGTAGTGGACCTTTCATTGAAGTCACTGGGGAAGTATATTTGCACTTTGGAAGGCTCTTTTGTTGCTTGGGATTCTGATATATAGACATTGCATGTTGGTTGCTTTAGGACCCTGCTGTGCGGGCACAGGTATCAGGACCGTCACATTATTCTGCAGGTCCATTTTACACAAAAGTATGTGATCAAGAACTCCATATTACTTTTTTTCTCATTCATTTGACTATATATAAGATATGCCATATTTTGGTTGGTTTATACATCTTTTAGGTTTATTTTGAGAAGAAAGTTGTTAAGTGCTTCTGAAGACTGTATTGTTTTGCATTACAGTCAATAGGCTTTTTGATGTTTAATATTCAAGCGATAATCACTAGTGACAATTATTGGAATTCTAAAATAGTAGATAATAGACATTCCTTGCAAGATTATTATAAATAATTGTAAGAAAACTCTGAAGTGGGGGTCTTCTAGCAAGAATTTTGAAAAAGTTGACATTACGACAAATTAATTGGAGTAATTAATCGTGGGCTGATCTAATTTACATATGCACAACATATATCAAGTTTTGAAAATGGGTTTACAAAGCATTATAGAAAGTAACATCAATACAGAAGAAAACTGCAGTGACAATGTATTAATCTCCACCCCGAAGACATAGTTTCAAGGTTGGGTAAAAGTGTTTGTGTACTCTTCCAAAACATGGTCATTGCTCACATGCCATTACTTTAGTCTTTTATCCATTCAACCCAAAATTATTTATATTTTGAAATTAACTTCAAATATCCAAATCATTTAGCTGGCTAACTTGACTCAGTTTGATTGTTTTTTGAGAAATAGTTCTCATATTCACATAAACGTATTTACAGACAAAGAGCTACTAAAGGAAGGGTATATACATCGTAATCTCTTTGTAAAACACATACTTGCACTTGAGTTTCCAAATCACACCTAATCTTTCCACAATGCAACAAAAGTAAAAACAGAGCTAATCTCTTGGTCAAACACATACTTGCACTTGAGTTTCCAAATCACAAACAGGCCAGAGGTCTGTAAGCAGTGCCAAAATCTGGAGAGTGACTCACGAACAAGAGAGCATCCATCTCCAAGTAAAGCTGCCCTCCAATAGAGCTTGTTTTGGAATGAACATAGATGCTGGTCATCCACAAAGCTCCAACACCCCCTGGCAATCCTACAATCCCAAAAGATGTGTTTGACCATCTCTGGTCGTCGAGACCTCGAGCGATGACCATTTGAAAGGCTAAATTTGGCTAGCCTAGCTTTGGATGGGACCCCCTGATAGATAACCAGCTACGCAAACACGCACAACTTATATGAAAATTGCATTTATCAAACACTATGCAAGTGACAGATCCATCAAACCTCTTGGTCTGACAATGCCCATCTCACATTGAGTACATGTGAAAGGTTGTGCCTTTGATGAAGTGCTGAATACAAACGATGGAAGTCATACTCCATCAATGGGACTCTGGAACTCCCCCATCAATTTCGCCAAAAGGGTCCATGCATACCAATATTCATTTTAAACAGGTTGGACTCTGTAATAAGACCATAGCTCAATGATCGTGGGGTGATTTGCGGCGAGTAGCCATTTAACCCTGTGCAAGAGCTCTCCACTCCTTTCATGATTGGGTCCCAGAGTCCATAGGTTTCGCAAGTGAAAGATACCTTTCCATCTCCCTTCTAGCTCGACTACCCGCTCACTGCTAACGAACTAGACCAATCACCAATCTTTGGGCCACCTAGATATTCCTAAACAGGATGGAGCTCCCAACTTGAATCAAGGATGTGGAAGAGATAATGTCACATAAGCCGAAGTCCCCTTGAACCCTACCTAAATGCTTAGTTGAAAGAATTCGATGCTGAAAAAATAACCTACTAGGGTGCTGAGCCCAAGCATCGAACCACCCATTTGGTTGCCAAAATGCTGCCTTGAGTTGCCACATTTATTAAACCTAGCCCCCTACATCCTTGGGCATTGCGTAAACATCCCAAGAAACTAGGGGTAAATATCTTGCCCCGCGGTATTTAGACCATAGATAAGCTCTCAAAATCCACTCAAGCCGTTTGATTTGTGCTCTGTTGGGATACCAACAAGACACACAGTACACATGTGAGGCTTGGAGAATACGATGCACTACCATCAACTTCCTTGCAAAGGGAAGATCTTGATGTTGCCAAACATGAAGTTTACTTTGCAATCTTTGAAGACAACAATCTCACATAGCTACTAGAGATAAACCTGTACCAAAAGGGATGCCAAGATACTTCACAATCATCCCTAGGGGGATATACGACCAATTTGTGGAATCCATGCCGGAGGAGAATCCACACCAATGAGCAAAAGTGAGTTTTATGAGGATTGACAATGGCACAAGAAGCTTTGCAAAATGTGTTCAGACTAGAGAGGGCCTTCTCAATAGATACTTGATTAACTCGTATCGATAAAAGGGAGTCATCCACAAAATGGGTGTTAGCCATCTCCAAACCACATGGAAGCACTATTCCTTTGATTTGTCTTGTAGTTTGAGCTACCTCCAACAAGTACCCTAAAACATCTACAGTCCACACATACAAATAGGGCGCCCCCATGCTAGCGGGCACCCTTGTCTAATGGATCGATGTAAGGCGATTCAAGGGGACAATGCCTTGTTGACGGATACAATTTATGAGGTGGGGTGTCTTCCCCTATTAGGGGGTTATGGGCACCCATAAATGCCTAGGTTAGCTGTAGCCACTTAGAATGATATAAAATAATGTTGACTAGGTTGGCTATTAAACCATAACCCAATAATATAATAATGTGAGTGCTTAGACGTAATGTCAAGTAACCCTTTGTGGAGATTACCATCATTTCAACATATTTGGGCCAACTGTGTATGCATTTTGCGCAAGAAATCGTACTTATCTTTGAGAGAAAAATGATCCAATCAATAATTATGGACCTAGTCTTTAGATTTAGAGTGCATTCACATGCATAAAAGGAGGAGCAAATAGAGACTTCATGCATTGGTTCTTTGTTCTTGTTCTCCTTCTTCCATCCTTGACCAACTATCTTTCCTCTCTATCATTGTATCTTGAGGGCGGTATTCATATTATGTCCATACATTAAGTCTTTAACTATTTATCACTGTAAATTTTCATATGGTCTTGATGTTTTGTGTGGGGAGGTATCTTGAAGCAAGGTGGTTGTTGAATTTTGTTGAACTTTGATCTTTTATCTTAACTGCGGAATTACTGTTGTACTTGAAAAACCATAAACAATCATAAGCATAAGCATTCACACATGAGACACAAAATTTACCCTGGGGAAACCCTCTACAACATGAGGGAGAAAACCCCAACAAATCTTCCTTAATATAATGATAGATAGCAGATAATGTCTTTTACAATTGAGCATATAACATCGAGCACCCTTGGTGCAATATAAGAGAGAAGTATTAAGCACCACAGGTGCAATCACACATACATATACCAAGCATTCCAGGTGCAATCACAGAGCAAGAGAGAAGATAGATAGAGAAGAACTCAAAAGTGTGTCCAACACAACCAATTCACTATATTGGTCTCATGCACAATTTCCTTCAAGGAAGATTTACTCTTCACCTTAATCACCTCAAAGCTCACATAACAAGTGTATTATACATCTCATTGTTGGCTCAATTTATTGACTTTTGACCTCAGGGTGAACTCGCCTTCCAACTGGATGTAAGCCCACTTAGTTAGGTGACTAGCTCAAGTGTCATCATGTAATCACTTATTAGATCTTCTACTTCAAGATGAACTTGCCCCTCAACTGAATATTAGACCACTAAGTTAGGTGGCTAACTCAAGAGTCGTCATGCAAGTGTTGTAACTCAAGTGTCATAAGTGTTGTAAAGTAAGTGTCGTCTTTTAGTTTAACTAAAGTGTTGTCATGCAAAACAATTTGGTTAACTACATCTTCTTTGATATCATTCAGTTAACTCTTTTCATTGAAGTATTTCTTGATAATATCACTAAAGTGAACCATTTGAGTTCTCTTTAATCAACTAAAGTATTCCTCGTTAACATCACTAGAGTTTAACAATTCAAGTTCTCCTTAATTAACAGAAGTCTTTATCATGCAATTTGAGTTCTCCCTATTCTCAATACATCTTATCTTTTTCTCTTTACTTATCTACATGGTCCACATTTGCCGACTTTAATTTATCTATCATATCAATTATACTATAGAGATTTTCCCATGATGTGATCATCTTGTTCTACTATTATTCCAAGTGGTCATATTGCTAAAGTAATTCATTTTAGAGGTGGCCAGTCTCTAGAGGAGACTTAATAGCTAGACCATGGTTAGTAGTACATCACACACCATTAATGCTTCGACATGCAAAGCATTACCTCTACACATGAGGATTTGACTTGACACACAAGTCCTTAGTCTTGTCCAACTTGTCCAACAAGACTGTACAACATTACACTTTGACATACAGATCATTCACCTCAGCACATGAGGTTTAACCTTTACACATAAGGCTTAGTCATTCTTGAGTCCAACACAAAAATCAACTCCAAGTTTCTTGAGTCCAACTCAGGCTCCCTAAAGCACTACCTCAACACATGAGGCCCAATCTTGGTGCACAAGATTTGCTTGGAGAATGACTCGTGATGCTATAACTTTTACACTCCCTCTCAGCGAGGGAGGCATTCTCTGCCATGCCAAGCTTGTTTCAGAAGTACCTATACTTTGTCACAGACAAAGGCTTAGTCAACATATTTGCAATCTGCTCATCATTAGCAATGTACTGAAGTCTTACGACACCTCTCTGGATGATGTCTCTGATGTAGTAGTGCTTCATCTCAATGTGTTTTGACTTGTCATGAAACACAGGGTCTTCTGAGAGCTTAATGCGACCTTGATTATCAGAGCAGATGACCATAGTCTCAAGCTTCTCCCCGAACAACCCAACAAGTAGCTTCCTAAGCTACACAGCTTCTTGACAAGCGATACTAGCTGCAATATACTCTGCTTCTGTAGTACTTGGGGCTATGAATCCCTGCTTCCTGCTGGACCAAGAGATCATAGCTGAACCCAAGCTAAAACAAAATCGGGATGTACTCTTTCGGTCCACAATGCTACCACCTCAATTAGAGTTGGCATATCCAAGTAGCATCACTCCTCCGTTGGAGGCATATCAGAGTCCACAAACAATAGTACCTCAAAGGTGTCTAAGCACATGCTTCACAACAACCCAATGTTTATGTCTTGGCTCAAACATGAGTTGACTCAAGATGTTATCAACATAACATATGTTAGCTCTAGAATGTATCAAGTACATCAAGAAAAAAATGAGCTGTCTATACATAGTATGATCCTCTAGATTCGATTTGGAGTCTGACTCATGTAGTTTCCTTAAGTTAGAAACCATCATAGTAGTCATGGATTTGCAATCCATCATACCAAACCTGCGCAACACATCAATTGTGTACTTTCCTTCGCTAGATATCAAGACCAAGAAAATAGTGCATAAGACCTAAGTCTTCCATTTCGAACTCAAAAGAGAGCTCCCACATTCCTATACTTTTTTAGTCTTCCGCACTTACAAGCAAACACATTCTTGACTTGGGAAACAATCTAGTCTGAATCACCCTTGACACTTAACACCTTAATGCCCATGTCCTTTGCAATCTCAAGCCCCAACATAAGTGCTTCATACTTAACCACATTATTAGATGCATCAAATTCAAGTCTATAAGCAAAGTTAAACTTCTGGTTTGATGGTGAAGTTAAAACGATTCCTGCCCCTTTTCCTGACTTTGAAAAAGCTCCATCAAAACTCATCCTCCATAGTTCATCAACTTCTTCATTCTTGGCTTTCTACCTGATAGGTATAAGGTAATTTGCATAGATGGCATGGTTTCCCAGGCTATCTGTCTCACATATGTATTTATTATCTGGTTCATCAGGATCTTCAACATGATACTTCCTTTCCTTTTCCCTATATAGTTTGACATGTGCATCTTCAGAAGCTGGAATCATGGCATAGGTCCAATCCATTTGGATAGATCCGCCAAGGGAGGCATCCCACTTCCTAGATAACAACATTCCCTATATATCAGGTACATCTATGACTACAATGCCCATGGTCACACCAATGTCTGGGTAGGCAGCTAACTTGACTGGAAAATTCAAAGTTATACCCACAACATCAATTTCCCCTGAGTCCATGGCACACACGTTTTGGTATGGTCTTTTTATCTTTAGACCCATTTTCTCCATAACTTTCTTGGTCATGATGTTAGAGGATGCACCCGAATCAAGCATACAATTGTGCAGCAGCTTATCATTTGCAATCAATGAAATGTAGAATGGAGGGTGATCTTCTTTGTTAGGATCTCTACTATGCAAAACAATAGGGGTATCTTCATTAAAGTTGTTTTGCTTCTTAGTGGGACTCTCAACAGGTTTGTTTACAACTGTCTCTTTTGTTTTGTTGGCTACCTTTTCCTTAGTCTTTTCAGTAATTGCTTCTTTAGGCTTTTCACCGCTCTTTTCCTTAGGTTCCTCTAAGGTTTTCATGAAAATATCTCTTTGACTAGGAATTTTCAGGATCTCGATTATTGGGACATGAATTTTAGCACTAGACAACCAATTACCCAAATCAATATTCAGATCTACATGGGGAGAATTTTTTACCTTTGGCATGTGTTGATCTGACTTAGTTGGGATGCATTCCTTCTTCTTTGATAGACCATGCCTTTATACTTTTCAATGACCTGCTTAGGAGTAGATTTCTCGCCAAAAATATTTGTAGCATTATCCTTCTCCTGACTGTACTCCCTTGCTTGTTTCCACTTTTCTTTGGAGATAGGATGGACATTCCTGGTATTATTTATATAATGAGGGTATCTAGGATAACCCACAAAATTACTTGTTTCAATCTGTTCTTGTTCCATTATGTAACAAAAATTTGGACAAGCAGATTCTTCATGGAACTCTTCACAAGGTCTGTAATAGGGAGGAACCTCATCAACCATGTTGTTTTTTTCAAGTTGGTTAGGAGGTCTCTGCTCTTGGGGAGGATACTTCTTCTTCCACTCTTGATTTGGCCTAGGTTGAAAACTTTTTTGATTTTGAACAAAGTGAGTTTTCTCCATGGTCATCAATCTATTTTGCATTGCATTCATTCGGGAAGTATGGTTGACCATCATTTGTTTCATCAATTCTGTTATTTCCTTGATGAATTCCTTAGTCTGATCTTAACTTTCTGGCTCCAATGCTTTTCCCTTGGAATCATGCAGTTTGGGAATGGAATCACTACCTCTAGAAAACCCAGGTAGATTGGATTTTCCAGATGCTTGCATGTTTCTGTCTATTTTTTTTTAGCAGTTTCCATAGCACCATGCAGAGTTGTTGGCTCCTTATGTCTGAGTTGATGTCTCATCTCTCCTTCAAAAGCTTCTACATGGTAGATGAGAATTGATGCATCAGGAGGTTTAATATCTCTATGAAGTCTTGAAACCAAATCGTCGAATTTCTTATTAAACTCCTCGATTGTTTCATTTTCTTTCTTTTTAGTTTCAGTCAAGGCAACAAACAGGTGCCGATTTTCTTTTTTATCACCTCACCTGGCATTGAAAGCTGTTTCAAATTCTGTAAAGGTTTTGATGCTGTTATCAGCCAAATTCGTGAACCATTCAAAAGCATCGGCTTCTAAGGATAAAGCAAAGAGCCTCATCTTTACATCTCCAAAATTCACTTTGTGATACCACTTGGCATAGCACTGCGTAAAAGACAATAGGTGAGACTTTGCAGTTATAGCGTCATTGCCTTGAAAAGAGGGAACCTTCTCAATGGCTTTATTAGGGATTTGATGAGGATAACCAACAATGGCGGTAAAGTCCAAGGATTTAAAAAGATTACCCATGCTGGTAGGTGAATCACTTGATTGAGGATCAACAAATAAAAGGTGAATGTCAAGGATTGACTCAGATCTAAGATTTTCAAGGATCCTACAAGAAGCTAGCTTGCTTTTCCTCCTATGATAGAACTGTTCAGGCTCAGGGATGAACTGAAGCAAGCCTTTAGAGTTTCTTCTTGTTGAAAGCCTTGGTAAAGTTAAAAATAGTGGAGTTGCCAGATGATCTGAGTAAAATTATTCAAATTTTAACATTCATCAAACAAATCATAAAAACAAAAAAGAAAACTCAAAGTCGTACTCCAGGAATAGAAAGATTTATCCTCGGAAACGACGCCAAAATGTTGCTGCCTAATTCACACCTTGGGTCACGTGGCAGAAATCTTCAAGCCACTGGGTGCGACCTTGGGGGCAAGCAAGAGTCAAGTGCTGTCACTTGATCTTGACTCCTTTGTTTAGGTTCTCTCATAGCGAAGCCAAGGGGGGTGGTCCCTAGTAAAATAAACTATGGTGTTTAATCTATAAAATAAAACAATAAGTCTAGGAGATGATAACAATAAATACCGAAACTGAGATGATCTGCAAATAGTTTAAATAACTAGCATTTAAAATATCATTCCAAATAACACATTGATTAACTTAAGCATCATACATAAAATAAAATGCCAAATAGACCAGTGCTAATGGAGTGCTTGTAAGCGGGTTACTAGTGAAGTCTCGAGAAGTATTGCAGTTGTCTCGGTTGATCAATTTTAAAATTATTAGATGAGTAGTTAGGGAGTGGGTAAATTCTTGGAAAATTTTATTAAGAATGTGATAATGATCTTATTATTATGGGGGAAATGGTATTCTAGATATACCCACGGGGTACAAGGAATATGTCCGGATTTACCAAGGAGTGGATCTCACAGTGACATGTGGGCTAGATCGAGTCGTGGGGTTGTGTTCAACACTACACCAAACGAGGGTGTAGCCTAACCGTGCCCCACGGTCACTTTCTATTGGTTCCCACTTCACTTGCAGAATTCCCCCACAACCTGGTAAAATCGAATAAAGTGTCGGATTTTCACTTGTAGGGATTAATTGAAGTGTTCCACTAATTACTAGTCACTTCAATCCCTTTCTGATTGTCCCATTGATCCAGCCAAAGGCCTGCAGTGGTCACAAGAGCATACGGGGAATAAAGCCTTGTAAATTTTAAGTTTTTAAAGAACTAAATGTGAGTTTTTAAAATCACAGTGCCGATACTCTCGTTACCGAGAACACAACCGGATTGGTTAATTTTACATACGAAACTTGAAAGAAATAAAAAAAACTGAAAAAAGTAAGAAAATGAAATAAGTGCGAATCCCCCTTGGGGGATGGGGTGTGGGCACTTGGCTGCCCACTTGCCTCTCTTTTTTACAATGATTTAGAATAAGAAATTACTTGTGTTCCTTTGTATAATAGGAAACACAAGTTTTACAATATTGAGCTTGAGAAAAATGGCCAAAGAGAGAATTGTGAAAAGAAGGATCTCCGGATGGCTTGTTTCTTTGAAATTTGGCTAGAGTGCCTCTCTCTTTTATCGTCTTCTGCTGCAAAACAGCAAGCAATGGTAAGTCAAATATGTCAAATTCTTTATTTAAACAATAAAAATTTAACATATAATTCAAGTAACTTTAAAAGATAAAAATTTAAAGTATTGAAAAGTACTTGTTTAAAGCTAAGTTTATGAGTTTTAACATTAAAATCAGATCTAACTTATGATAAATGAAATCAGATTTAGTTATTGATATATTTTATTATACTAAACCAAATATCAATTATCAAAATAATCGGTAACAGAAATAAATAATTTTTGTAGAATGAGAGAAGATATGAAGAAGCTTGATGTCGGAATATGGACGATGGAGTTCTTCACAATGGAACAAAGAGGGACTATGTCTTTCTTTAGTTATTGAAGAGAAGGAAGATGTAAGCAAACTCAACCTCTTCTTCAATCTACGTAACCTGCAACTAATACAAAATACTTGCACAAAAAATGGTTAAAAAATTTGGTGCCACTTGCCATAGAAACTCAGAAAAACAAGATTATTAAACAAAATAAAAATGCACTTCCAAGATATCCGAAACAAATAAACAATAAGATCTTCAAGCAACCAAGCTTTTAAACCTTACCCTACCAAGAGACAACTCTCCTTCAAAGGCCAAGCAAATGAACACCATTGGTTACTTCAAAAGTATAGTATCTCACCCTGATTTTGGTACTTTGATCTGGTCAACCCAGTTGACCAAGTCAATCACGGTTGCCTTGGTTGACCAAGTCAATCACGGTTCCCAAGGCAGTGACTAAAAAATACATGGTCTATATTTCTTCCAGACATGCCTAAGATCAATACAACAGTTTCAGTTTTCAGAATTTGGCCTCGGTTCTCTAGAAAAGTGATTATTATCACTTAATTATTGGCCAAATGATCAGATTTTACTCCAGATAGCAGTTTGATTGGTTCTCCTAGAGCAGAGCCGTGTTCCAGGGGGTATGAGTAGTCACTTATATCATTCTTCGATGTCTCCAGATCATTTAGAACAGTCAGTTTGCCTCAGTTTGCACCCTAGTCAGAGTTATGATGGATTTATCAATTTCTAGAGATTGTACCAGCAAAAATGAACTAGAAAATCACTGAAAAATCGATTTGGCCTCCTGGGTCAAGGAAATGGCTTGGAATTTTGGTAGATTATGTTTCTCAGCAACCCGGACAGTCCTCCAGTAGTTTTCAGTCAGCAGATGTTTGAATTATTTTACTATGGCTCAACCAGTGAGGAAAGCCCCCCAAGGGGCACCCCCTCTAATTGGCTATTGATGTATTTCATTGTTATATGATATATCTTATATTATGAAGTTGTAAAGGGGCCTAGGGTGAATTAAGCCCCTAGTGACCCCCTCCTATGTTGTATCATGTCATATCTTATGTTATGCTGTGACATTTCACTTTAGAGAGGCGTCCTTCAGTAAAGTGCGCCCCCTCTTTGACTTAGTCACTTGATCCATGTATTGATTGATGTATTGATGATCTCCATCGTTGATGATGTTTTAATCTCAACCGTTGGATGATAAAGTGAGTTAGGGTTTATGTCTCTCTCAAACTATTTAAGAGAGGTGCCCCCCCCATTATAATTCACAAGCTCTGGCACCATAATTGAAAATAAAGAGATTTTGTCTGGGACTACACACTTGTCTACTTGCTTGATGAATGGATGTGTTGATGTCTCGCACTGCTTTCCTTCTGCACTAAGATAAATTTGGCATAGTTTTTCATCTTTCCTTGTACCCGTTTAACTTGCAGGTTGAAGGAGGCGATTTTGAGAGAGGCACATTGGTGGGAGGACTCACCCTGTTGTTTGATCTTGGTAATTGGTTATCTGGGAGTTGAACTTCTTTATGATTTCTTCTTCTTGTACTTCTTTTAGCTTGCATTTCCCGTTTATTTGCCCTACTGATCGATTTTCCTTGGTCTGGCAGGCGAACAAGGGTGCTAGGGACACTTGCTGAAGCAACGCTTCATCAATAGTTTGTTTGGAAATCTAATTTGATTTCAAGAAAGGCATTCTTCATTATCCTGGAGGTCATCAACAATGATTCACGTATGTTTCTCAGGTAAGTTCTCCATCTTTTGATTTTCATGCATTGCCCATCAATAATTTTCATTGAAAAACCCTCATTTAGCATTAGGAAAAATCACCAGACCAATTTGCAATGGGAATCTGCAAATTTGGTGATCTGGGTTTTGTGTGGCATACTGAGAAACCGCTTCTCTCTCAAAAACGTCAAGCTTGGACTGCTCTACCCCCCTCTAGGCGCTGGTCTCTATCTGGGAAAAAAAGCCCTTCCTTCATCAAGTTAGGCATTTTCCCTCTGTTTTTTTCTGGTTTCATCTGGGTATTGTTCACTGTTGAACCTTTCATCCTAGCTAGTGTGCAGGAAGCCATAATTGTCAATATCAGCTTCGTCCTGGGGATTTCTCAATCATTTACTTAAATCTCCCCAGGGTCAGAGTTTGATCATTTGAACTAGCACACTAAAATCCTAGATCCAACTTCAATCTTTGCAAGCCATCTGTTTTAATCACTCGAGTGACATTTCCAATCTCAAATAACCACCCCACTCAGGTATCCTTAATTTGTGGCTCCTCCTTAAACCTAGGGTTTCATACACTCACCTTACAAATTCTTCGATAAGAGTTTGATCAGGTGAGTTGTCTTGGATCTTTCCTTTCAGGATTGATCTGGGTCTCCCCCTTTGTCAGTTGGGCTTCTCTAGTAGCATAAAGTGAAGGAATCCTTAATCGACGTGACAACCATCTATCTTTTGGGGGTGAGGGTTTTTGTAGGTCATAGCTTTGGTTGCTTGTCTCCTCTGCCATCTTGTATAGGATTTATCTATCGGGGCAACTACAAGATCTGTGATAACAATACTCATATACATACCAAATACTATACGAGCGTAGCGTTCATCAACAAAGGAACTAGATCACATTGCTTTACATCCTTCTGAATTCTAGGAATAGAGATCGGCATACAAATTGTTATGGAAGCATATTCAAAACCAACATATCTAATAAATCCAAATACTTATCTTTTATTGTTTCGTGGGTAAGCTCCCACTTCCTTCTTGTGGGAACCATGAGAGACCTTTGTTCTTCATTTTCTTGCTGGAAGATCATAACAGTTTGGCTCTTCATATCACCTCAATTATGTCGAGCACTAGAAGAATAACTCTGAACAATCATCATTCCTTGACTTTTTGTGAGGAGTGTCTTCAATAACATCAATGGTTGAGGCTTCAACAATTTTCGGCACAATGGCCATATGTCTTGCACTTGAAGCATTGTATATGCGAGAGATCCTTCTTCTTCTGCTTTGGATTTGGAGAAGGGCTTGATCTCCTTTTTTGGTGCTTGTGAAACTTTCTTCACTTGATTCTCCTCAGGTTTAGTGCCATGAAGTCTTTGTCTTGCTGCAATCCTCATCTCTTTCGGAGTACAATATGCCTATAACTTCTTAAATTTGGGCAACTTGGTTCGACCACTGATGGTTTGGATGAAGGACTCCCAAGATGGTGGAAGACCATTTAGCGTAGTCATGACAAACTCCTTATCTTTAATGTGTTCTCCATTGGACCTTAGCTTGTCCCAAAGTTCTGTGATCCTCATGAAGTACGATGAAATTAATTCAGACTTGGCCATCTTCATATTTGATAGTTGATTCCTCAATGTGAGTCACATTGATGCTACTGTGCTCAAACAACCTCCTTAGAGTTTTGAACATCTTCCTAGCTGTCTTGTTTGTGAGATTTGAGGAACAAAATGATCTTTGACTGAGTCGACTAATATTCTCCTAGATCTCGCATCATTCTTTTTCCACTGAGACTTGTCTTCTTCAGCTCCTGTTTCTGGAACCTTCTCATTGACAAACTTCAAGAGATCATTTTCTTCCAAGATGACATGAACTCTAGACTTCCACGATATGAAGTTGGTAGCCCCATCAAGACGATCTTCAACTTTCATTCCAATCATCTTTCCAGCAGATCTGAACCATAAACCCCAACATGAGTTAGGTCAAAAAAATGAAATTTTGAATTTTGTAAAACTAATCTCGTAGATGGATGCACCCTGTTAAGGCGAGTTGAGAGAAGGTGAGGTCGAGCCAAATCAGTGGGCTGAACAACACAAAACTTGAAACCCTAATTTTTGTAGTAACTGCGGTAGCTGCGAAATTAGGTAAAAAATGAAACTTCTCGGAATTCTGTTTTTCTTTCGCCAAAAGATGCGCCTCCCTCATAACGAAATTTCCAAGTCACTTTTTGTCTTGGATTGATGAGGGAAGGCCTCAAAATGTCAAGCCCTAGCTTCTGATAGTGGCTTCTTCTAGACCTGCTTTGATACCATGTTAGAAATTGACAATTGTAAAACCAAGATCACTAGGAGAAAGACAATGTACAAAAACAAACTAAGTGTGGAGCTCGTTTAACCACGGTGATGATCTATCACCTCCCAACCGTAGACAATACAACACTCTTGTCTGCCTCGAGCTGAGACCTTCCAATATGGGATGATGTACATCCAGATAGTCGTAGCACAAACCCCAAGAAATCAAGAAGAAACTTCTCCAAAGTGAAAACCTCAAAAAACCAGTCTCCTATTTGCAAGAGCAAGCCTTCCTTGGCTAGTGTGAACTTGCCTTGACTTGCTAAAGGAGAGGTTCGACCTTTCTATTTATATACATAATAAAGTGTCTTTTTCCCTTACTGGGGCGGCCTAACTGGTCTTAATTGGGATGACTTGACTGGGGAAGTTTTGCCCATTGTTTTGGGGCAGTTTGACCCACTGGACCGACTTGTCTTGGGGGAAGATAAAATAAGGTTTATTTAATTTTTTTTCTTGTAATTCTTCCCCAAGGTTTACATTAATTCTTTCAAGGGTTTACATGATTGATTATATTAATATAATCTCCTGTAGGAGGTACAAAACATTACAATAATAATAACTTCCGAAGTTGCACAAGATCCAACAAAGGGTAATCAACAGAGTTACAAGGTACTCCTTGAAATGAGGACCAAGAAGACCTGGCATGACCAGATCAAGGGTCTTGAGTCCCATTGGACCAACACTTTTACATAAACAAGCCTTGACTTGGCCTTTTACAATGGCAAAAGACCCCCTCTTTGGCACATTTGATATGGTGCGTTGTAGAGAATTTGGGGCATAACAATTGGCTACAACTGCGTGACATGCGTTTCTCCCTGAAGTGCACGAGAATATCTTGAAATGTATAAAAAGAACACAACAATTGCAATGCATGGGTACAACACATGACATATCACAATGCTCATGCAAGGGATTATGCAACCTACCTACCTACTCTAAGCATGGTAACATAAATAAGTGAAGTGAAATCATACCACCAGTGAAGCTAAGTTGCACGAAACGGGGAAACAAGGATGAATCAGGTAAATGAGGAAACACTACCCCAAAATCTTGTAAACGACGAAATGTGATATATATATATATATATATATGTTTTAGGACAAAATTATTATAAAACATAAACCATAAATTATTAATTACATTTAGTTGCAAACAACATTGCCAGGTGATAAATGAAAAATGATACAAATAAAATTTAAATCATACATGTAACATCACATTTTACTCATGAACCCAACTCTATCATTTCATTTATGCAAGAAGTAATATCCAAAAACATCCTTTATAAATGAGGCTATATAGTGGTAATCCAAAATTAGTCTTTATGTATGAGGCTAATCATACATGTAACATCACATTTTACTCATGAACCCAAGTCTATATCATTTCATTCATGCAAGTAGTAATATCAAAAAAAACCTTTATAAACGAGGCTATATAGTATATATCCAAAATTTGTCTTCATGTATGAGGCTACAAATACAATGTATCAAACTGTGAACAATGAACATACTAACATAGAAATAAAAGTAAAACATGAGCTTAGACTGATATTCATCCTCATATTCATAGTTTTTCTAAAAAATAAAACAAGAAGCACGCTCAACAACATAATGTAGAGCGGAAGAAGTATTTCCGATTCCACTTCTAAGTGATGGGTTGAGTTTTTAAGTGACGGGCTTTTATTTAGGGGAAACACGCCGTACAAGAGAGGAAACAGACAAAACATGTTTCCGTTAAGTACCATATGTGTTACAAAGTTTCAGTGGGTTTCCAGGGATGAAATGGGTGCCAAACTTGCGTTTCTTGCAACTTAGCAGTGAAGCCACTTTAGCATATCATTCATTCTAGGGCTTCTTCCCTTGTCTTTAGCAATAGTCTAAGATAAAACCAAGTCCAAAATAAGCTAAGTAAATGTCATTACCTTCATCGGAGTGGGGTTGGAACAATGGAAAAGATTATGAACTTGGATGCCTTCAAACCCCTGCAAAGGAGATGGATCACTTGCACAAGCCCCCTCTATCCACGCTTGGATAGGGCTCAAGTATAGGCTGTCTTCAAGATGAATCTCTTCTTTGAACTCTGATTGAGCCCCAAATGATTTTCAAAACTAGCAAGAAGCCCTTAAAGATAATTGGAAAAGAGACCTCAAATTTTCCCTAGGAGAGGGCATACTTTGTAGATCTAACCCTGCAATAAAATCACCTTCTTGCTGTCCCAAACCTGAATTAGCGCCTGAGAAACATAGTTGAGAATGATGGTTGAAATCCACCTTAGGAGAGGGTAGACCTGGCTGTTCGATATCTGCAATAGAAGTCTCCATATATGACCTTATATCATCATCAATGGTGAGCAAGCATGACTGAACTAGATCGTGATAGATCTCATCAAAGTAGGCTTTCCAAGGTCTTCAAAATTTGCAATTCCTTAATTTGAAGAATCATATATGGGCTATCCAACTAATTTCCAATATTCCATACCCATACCGTACTCAAAATGAGGAAAGTGCACATCATTGTATCCATGGCAACCATCTTCAACAACAAAGAGATCCTCAAATCTGTCTTCCTCAAAATTTTTGTCTTCAATAGCCAAAGAGGAAGGAAGGTTCACCAAACCTTCCATCATCGGGAGAACATGGAGAAGCATCAACCATACATTCATCATGTTATTTTGTGTAGCTTGGACAGTTACTTCCACATTGGGTGTTGTTGCCGCCTAATACACACTTTATGATACGGGAAAGTCTCCAACCCGCTTTGTGTGTCCTTGGGGGCAAGTTAGAGCTGGGGACCACTGTCACCACAGTCCACAACTCCTCCGTTTAGGCTAGATCCCAACAGAGCCAAGGGGGGTAGTCCCTACGGAATACTAAGTTCCAGATTTATTAATTAATTACAAATTAATTAAAGGGATCTTTTTAAGGTCACAAAATTACAAGACCAGTGCCTAGATTAAATGGAGTCAAAAGATTACAAGTTACAAACTTACAAAAGAATAAGAATGATTATCCACAGTTGTCTAAGCTAAGCAAGATTTACAATATTAACAATATGAACAAGTGCTAAAGAATGGTTAAACAAATATACAATGATACCTGAAAAGAAACAAGACACACACCGGATGAACAAGTTATTATGTCAAAGATCAAACAACAGACTGCTTTCAAGTTACAAGACTTAACAATATTTTACTCAAGCATGCCACAGTACTTGAAAGATATTATACTTGAAGGTGCAAAGTACTGAAATGAAATTTAAATGCTTGCAAGATGTACTTGTAAAATGAAAGCCTTAAAAAGCAAGGACTTTGAAGCAAATACAGAAACTAAAATGTGGGTAAGATGTTTTGCAATGTCTCTTGATTCGTTTTAATAGATTTTATTAAAGTTGAAGTCTTTGATTAAGTTTTAGATCCGGTGGTGTGACTACCCCAATCTAGTACTTCTCAAGTCAAAGAGGGAATGCTGTTGCGCTCAACAAAGTGGGAGCAAAGCCCACCCGTAGCTCACAGGTCAAACTCCAATGCCCTGGTGCTCAACAAGGAGGACGTCAAAGCGCCTAGAGACCCCCCACGGTCTACTACCCCAAGTTGCCTCCGAGGTCACTGTTTTTAGTTGACAGGAAAAATGGCTAGATGGATGCCTATTAAACTAAGACTCCTCTATCCCCTGTCGTATCTCGCGAGTACCCCGAAGGGTGATAACCGAGTAGAGGAGCAGGAAATAAAGAAGCTTTTGTTGGTAAATTTTAGGGGTTAATTTTAAGTCTTGGTGGTTAATATGCAAGGTAAATTTTAAGCTGTCAACAAGATCAACCAAGCGGTATCCTTTATGGGAGGTGCTGGTACTTGATCTTGGACTGAAAATAAAAAAAAATGTGTGACTTGTAGCAGGAAAAGGAATGTTGTTTTAATTAACTAAGCCCCCACTTCTTCTGCTTTTCATATCCAACTTGAAGTCCCTAAAGGGAGATGACAAGTGGATATATGATACACATGATAGATGGGTTGTATGATTACCCCTTTTAACAGAAAAATAAAACTTGAAAATGAAAGTACAACTAACTAAAACAATGCCTAACCGCACAACAATCTTTGTGACAGAGATGGTGGTCTGTCACATAGATAGGTGGGTAAACAGAAATAAAACAAAATGCTTAAGCTAACCTCACAACAATCTCTGTTACAGAGATGGTGGTCTGTAACAGAGATAGGTGGGTAAACAGAAATAAAACTGGGAAGGAAAATACAACTAGCTAAAACAATAAACTGACCTCACTTCAATCTCTGTGACAGAGATGGTGGTCTGTCACAAAGATAGGTGGGTAAACTGAATAAAACTTGCAAATGAAAAAACTAACTCTAAGCAACTACTTTTACAAATTTACAGCAGAGAAATACCCCAAAGAGAACTTCTCATTTGGGGTTTACAATGTAATAGAAGAGAGAGAAGAAGTGTAGTTTAGGGCCTCTTTTGGACTAAATTTTAGCTGGGTTTTTTCTGGCAAATTTAGGGCAGCATAACCCCCTTTTTCTGTGCAAAAACCTGCAAAAAAACCAGCAACTTTACTTGCTGGAAATTACTGCAGAAAACTAAAACAGAAAGTTAGAAATAATTAGTGTAAAACCCAGAAATTTTACAGAAAAATCTGAACTTTAAAATTTTAAAAATATGAAATTTCAGCAGTTAAAAATGAAAGTTTTGGGGCTGAAAACAGCGTATAAACAACAGAAATAAAAGTCTATACTAATATAATATGGATGGGGGCTCTAAAACAAGGGTTATATTCACTATACAGTGAATAAAACCCAGTTTTATGAAGGAAAACAGAAAATGGCCGAATTGAAATTTCGGAAAAATGAACACTTGGAGGAGCCCTTCTTGGCTTGGAAAACCTGTAAATAAACTTGAGAGAGCTGCAAATGTAAGCAAAGAGGTGAGTACCCAATAAACCTACCAAAATACTTTGATAAATCTTATTGAAAAAACTCACAAATGGAAGTAGAAATACTTCTACTTACAGATCCCTCCACAAAATACTTTGTGGAGAGCTATTTAAGCTAGTACAAATGCAAATAAAAATACAATACAAGTTACCTCACCACAAGAATGCATGAGATGTAGAGTGACAGCACAAATTTCCTCCAAAGTATTCTTCTATTATGGCCCAACTAGGGCAAGATTCAATACAAAAAAAATGGCAAGAGGCTTGGGCCAAATGCTTGAGAATATGAGAAGAGAGTAGGGAAAGATTCCGGCAGCATAACAATAGCATGGGAGAAGATGTGAAATGAGGGAGTGAGACCCTCATTATATAGTTGAGGAAGACCCCAACCCCTTGAAGATCAATGGCCAAGATTAGATTTAGATCTAGATTAGATCTCCACCACTAGATCTAGGTATTTGACTTTTTACCACTCTCAACCAATCTACACCCTTAGATTGCTTTTTAATCCATGGCTTGAGTGCTTGATCCATGTCTTAATCATTCTCCACCCTTAGATCTAGGGTTTTTGACCAAGTGGGGGCCACCTTTGACTCAAATTTTAATTTTTATCTTTAATTTTTTAATCTTTTATATAATCTTTAATCTTTAATATTTTATTTTTAATTTTTAATCTTTAATCTTTTATTTTTAATTTTTAATCTTTAATCTTTAATATTTTATTTTTAATTTTTAATCTTTAATCTTTTATTTTATCTTTTACTTTTTTATTTTTATCTTTTTATTTTGTAATATTTTAATATTTTTTTTTCAAGTTTTAATCTTATATTTATCTTTAATATTTTATTTTTTGATTTTCTATTAATATTTTATTTTTTAATTTTTTGATCTTTTATTTTTTATATTTTATTTTAAAATTTCTATCCTTTTATTCTTTTATTTTTTAATTACTATCTTTTATTTTTAAGTTTTAATCTTATATTTTTATTTTTAATGTTTTATTTTTTAATTTTTAACTTTTGATCTTTAATTTTTTAATCTTTTTATTTTATTAAGACAAAAGGGACGCCCCACTTAGGAGATCTTCAGACATTTATTTTGACCATGGAGGGTTTATTTAAATGAAATTTTGGCTATGCTTAGCCATCCCCCAAACTTAATTACCATGGCCTTATTTGATTTTTTCCTTCAAAATCAAATAATTTAAATTTTTGACTTAGGGAAATTAATTAATTCCCTAGGAGAAATAGACCTTGCTTAGCCAAAAATGGTCTATCTTCTTAACCCCTTATCAGAATGACATGGGACTCGAAGCAGTGGCTTAGGGGGTTTCATAGCAATTTACCTTGCATTCATAGCCCCTATTACAAAGTGCCAGTGCTTGAGCAATTACATTATTACCTCAAAACTTAGTTAATTAACCACCAAGGGGTGACATTAATTAACTAGAAAAAATAAATAAAAACATAACAACATAACGAAACTCCGCAAGACTCTATACAAATGTCTAGCATGGTCATGAAGAACATTTTGAACCCTTAGCCACCCCATGGACTTGACTATTAGAACGCCCGTCACCAATTTGGAGGATTTTGAGTGAAAAACCAAACCAATTAAAATCGTTTAAACAACAAGATTAATTGGAAAGGGAAAAAACACTCGATGAGGGGACTTCCCTAATAACCAGTTCCATGGTGTGGCGTCCATATCATATGACCCACACTAGCACATATAATTACATTAATTTTCCCACGCAGGGGAGCGGACATTTCGTTTTACAAAGGGGCAATTGCCCTACAGAAATGGAAAAATCCTCAGATTTTTCCAAGGTACAATTTGTACAATTATGTACATCTTCATGTACATGAAGTTGCCACCTAGTCGAAATAGGCGGGCAACAGGTGTGTCTAGTAATGTGTGAAGTGTCTAAGTTGTATTCTATAGACAAAGTTGTAAAGCTGGTTTTATAACATCCGAAATGGTTAAGTATGAGTCTGGCCATGGTTTTAGTGTTTGATGGTTTTTGGGCCCATAGTATTTTGGTGGCCCATGGTATTTGGTTGTACTTTGTGTTGTATAGTAAGAAGCCTTTGTCATTGACAAGTACCATGAGGCAGTGTCATTTTGAGAGATAGAAAGAAAGAGAGCAAGGTGGTCAAGTAACAAAGTGTCAAGCTAGGGTATTTGCTGAGTGAATCTATCCAATGGCCGAGTTAGGGCTCAGTGTGTTCTTCCAGGGTTTGTAGAAAGGGTCTAGATTAAGTAAGTAGGAAGATTCAGAGAGTTATTCTGTAAGAATTGTTGAAATGTAATTGAAAAACCTTGCAAGAAAAGGAAGAACACAAGCTTTATCGATTTTCCCCAGAGGTAGTGGGGTTTCCAGGGTAAAATACTTGTCTTAATGTGTGTGGCTTCATTGTTTATAATTTTCCTGTGCATGTTTTATCTTATGAGTGTATTTCTAGTTTATTAATGTTAAGTTTGCAAGATCGCTAGTGTAGTTGTAGGATACATTGTAATCAACTTTGAAATCTAAGATTTAAGATGAAATGTTATCATGGTATCAGAGCATAGGCTATGTGCAACTCTCAAGTGAAGTTAAGTGCAGGTTTCCAGGAGGGATCGAGAAGGAACCCAAGTCGCGAGTCTTTAAGAGAAGTGATTACAAGAAGGGTCATTAAGGCCGAGTTGAGGGCCGCACGAAAGTGGTAAGGAAAGGCTGAGTTGGGTTGAAGCCTTCGAGTAGAGATCAGGTCAAAATCAAGTGCTGAGATTGAGGGCCCACTCAAAGTTAGAGAAGCTGAGTAGAGGCCAAAGGGTGAATTCCCAAAGGATTGCATGAGTGTTCCATGAAGGAAGGCCGAGTTTTGTGCTTGGTAAGAAGCCGAGAGCAGGCCTAGTCACCATGAACGAAATCCGATAAGTATTTGGTCGAGTTTGTTCATAGTTGTAACATAGATCGTGTATTCGGGATTGAGTGGGATTGTTGGAGTGATCGACGATCTAAAGTTGGTAGAGTGTCAATGGTTGTAGCTACCATTATTTGATCGTAGCAATAGTTACGTCTATCAAGCCATGGGCAGATCATGCGACTTGCCACTGTGAAGGAAGGTCCGTAGCAAACATGGATCGTGGGCTGTAGATTGTGTAGAAGACAAGTGTCAGCAGACACGAATCTAGCCATTTCGATACGTGGTGTGGGGCAGCAGTATAGGCTCGAGTAGAGAGGCTGTAGGCTTGTTGACGTGAGTGGAGGCAGTGTTGGTGTACACAGAGATAAGGATAGAGGAAGGTGTTGTAGCTCAGGAGTGCAAGGTTTGGGTTGGACGGTTGTCAAAGGAGTCGACTGTAGAAGTCATGTCGGGCCAACGTGGACTAGGGCGTCGATGCATAGTTCAAGCTAGTAGTGAAATTTTTAAGAACCTGTATAGCTGCTGGGCTGTAAGGTTGTAACAGACCCAACACGAGAAGAGGATCGTACTGGACAAGAAAAGAAGCTGTTGTAAGGGGTCAACGCTATTGAAGCAAGATGGCTTCAGTCTTGAGGTATGAGGACCATCTTGATGGAGCCTTTAATTTCGTTCAATGGAAGTATGGGATGAGGAATGCCTTGTAAGATAACAGAGTGTGGAATCTTGTGGAGAAAGCAGCTACAGCTCCTTCAGATCCTAAAAGCAAGGAGGCTCATTAGGTTCTTGAGATCAAAGCCCAAAGGTTATTGTTGGATGGAATAAAGGATCATCTCATTCATCATATAGGAGAAAAGTCCATTGCTCATGAGTGGGGGCTTCTTAAGAGCATGTTTGAAGCTAAGAATGAGAGCAAGATTATGGCTTTCATGGAGAAGCTTCAACACTTTAGAATGGCAAAAGGTGAGGTTGTGGCTTCCCACCTCACCAAGGTCAAGCAAATAACTGATAAGCTAATAGCTGTTGGAGTGTCTCTCTCAAATGCAGAAGTGGCACGCTCAGCTTTAAAGGGATTCCCATAGGAGTGGGAATTGTTTGTTTGTTGCTAGAGAGAAGTTGCTAGGATGGGATAAACTATGTGATGGTTGGTGTCAGGAAGAGATCAGAGGGGGAATGATGAGGAAGCATATGAGGATGAGGAGAATCTTGTCGTTGTCTTTAGAAAAAGGCCATTGTGCCAGTTGGAGGTGCCACAAGTGGAGGCAAATCTAAGAAGGATCTTTCTCGGATTAGGTGCTATGTGTGTGGCACATTTGGCCTCTATGCTAGTCAGTTTCCTTAGGCCAAGACGGGCAAGAAGCAACAAGTGGCCGCTCAAGCATAGGAGGAGGATTGTGAGGGGGATGAGGAGCAGTAGCTGGATGCCACTACATGACAGTTCTGTACCATGATTCGACAGGAGCACACTCTCTTCCTTGATTCAGAAGGAAAATCTAGAGTAGATTGGTGCATAGATAGTGGTGCTACTTGTCATATGACTGGAGAAGAGAATGTTTTCCATTAGTTCTCAGTTTCGACTAGAGGTTTTGTGAGCTGTGGAATTCACACAAATGCAACAGATGTCAGGAGAGAAGGAATAGTGACACTTCAAACAGAGTTTGGATAGACTCTAAGAGTGATAAGTGTCCTGTTGGTGCTTGGGTTGAGAGCAAGTATACACTCAGTTGCAGCCCTCAAAGATTAGGGCTATGGAGTTGGCTTCTATGGTCGTGCAATCTATATTTACTCCACATTGGGAGAGGCTCCAGGGGTTTTTGTCATGATTGGCATTAGTGAGGGCCAACTATATAGATTATGGTGTGTTGTTTAGGATTAAGCACCCTTGTAACCTAGGGTCTGGGGTTACTAGCTTACTACTAACCTTGCAGACAATCATCTTTACCAGAGAATGGAAAGGGAATAGGAAGAAAGTCTTGACTTACCCGATTACCGACAGTTGATCCAAGCTTGATCTTCTCTCGCTCCTCTTCTCTCCAAAGCTTCCAGGGATGCACCTCTTTCACCTGTAAAGAGAAAATTCTCCAAGTAACATCTCATTCATGTATATATAAGAGGTTAGATAAACAATATATCAAGCATATAATCAAATATATTCATTAACCACAATACATGAAATAGACTCAACACAAGGTTGGAAGAAGAATTCTCTTTATTAACAATCAGTGAATGAGATAAGATTACAACCCAGCTTTTGAGACAAGGACTCCTCTGCAACCAAAGGACTCTGAGTTCTGCTGCCCCAAGACTTCTGAAGATACACCACCAGCATAACTTTGCTCTCCAATATTGATTCCTTAGTACCCACCCCAAGGCCTCTATTTATACTTTGGGAAATAGAGTGATTTCAAAGGTTGGGGTGTTTGAAACAGTTGGGATAGTTAAGGATTAGGGCCCAACTAATCTCAAATAATTGCGTTTTATATTTTTTAAGGTCAAACTAAGGTGTATGTGACTCTTAATATAGGCAACCCGTGTATGACACGCGAGTTGCTCGAAGGAAACCCGCGTACGCTGGTGTACGCGGGTTGCAATGTAAATAATTGCGTTTTATATTTTTTAAGGTCAAACTAAGGTGTATGTGACTATTAATATAGGCAACGCGTGTATGACATGCGAGTTGCTCGAAGGAAACCCGCGTACGTTGGTGTACGTGGGTTGCAATGTAAATAGTCGCGTACAGTACGCGAGTTGCAATGAAGCTAGTCGCGTACGCAACTCAATACTTAGAAAAAATATATAGCAAGCTGGTTTAAGGGTAAATGCATCCCAAGTCATGCCCATCTATATTGCTTTGGCAAACTTCAATCCTAATTTGTCCTTTTATGTACCAACATAAAGAATGCCAGCACTCGGACTCTAAGAGTGATAAGTGTCCTATTGGTGCATGGGTTGAGAGCAAGTATACACTCAGTTTCAGCCCTCGAAGATTAGGGCTATGGAGTTGGCTTCTATGGTCGTGCAATCTATATTTACTCCACAATGGGAGAGGCTCCAGGGTTTTTGTCATGATTGGCATTAGTGAGGGCCGATTATATAGATTATGGGGGCATCCCAAAAGGAGTGATTGATCAGTTGGAGCATCTCTGAGAGAGCAGGAGGCTCTCCTTAGTAGACCCACATGGTTGGAATGGTCCCAGCTGGAGCTTGGATGATTGGGGATACTCAGGCGAGTTCAGTACAGGTGGCAATAGCAACTACAGGACAAAGCAAGCCGAGTATTCAGATTTAGAGGGAGTTGATCTCTCAGAAGGGAGAGACTCACTGAGGCGTTGATCACGGAGGAGGTAGCTCCAGTGCAAGTACCTCCCTTACTAAGAGGGAGTGTTAGTTTGTGTCACTCGGACAGTTACTTCGACATTGGGTGTGTTTAGCAATGTGTGAAGTGTCTACGTTATTCTCTAGACAAAGTTGTTTAGGTGGTTATTATAACATCTAAAATGGCGAAGTATGAGTCTACCCATGGTTTTTGGGCCCACAGTGTTCTGGTGGCCCTTGGTATTTGGATGTACTTTGTGTTATAAAGTAAGAAGAATATGTCATTGATAACTATGACGAGTCAGTCTCATTCTGAGAGATAGAGAGAAAGAGAGCAAGGTGGTCAAGTAGCAAAGTGTCAAGCTAGGGCATTTGCTGAGTGAATCTATCCAGTTGTCGAGTTAGAGACTAGCATGTTTTTCTAGGGTTTATAGAAAGAATTGTTGAAATGTAATTGAATAACCTTGCAATAAAACTAAGAACACGAGCTTTGCTGATTTTCCCCAAAGGTAGTGGTTTCTAGGGTAAAATACTTGTCTTAATGTGTGTGGCTACATGGTTTATTATTGTGCTGTGCATGTTTTATCTTATGATTGTATTTTCTGTTTATTAATGTTTAGTTTGTAAGATAGCTAGCATAGTTGTAGGATACATTGTAAGAAACTGTGAAATCTAAGATTTAAGATGACATGTTATCATATCAACCATGTCTTCCACATCCTTTTCAATGTGGAATGGATTTTGAAGAACTTCTTCGTTTCGTTTCGGATATGCATAAAAAACCCACTCTAGTTGATCCAAATTGTCAACCTCTTCACTTTTGCATGATGAGAAAAGATCATGGACATCTTCTTTGGAACTTGTGTGACCCAAAGGTTTAAGTACACCATTCTCAACCCTTGAAGAATCATAGATGGGAGGGCCAAGAAACCTACAATAATCATCGTCTTCTTCATCACGCAAAGGGATTGTGCCATTTTCTTTTAAAAGTCCCAAAACATCATAGGAATCCTTGAAACAACAGTAAAGAGAGCTCACTATTTCCTCACTTTCTTCAATTACGGCTTCTTGGTCTTCATGTGCTTCCTGATTTTCATCATGGATTTCCTCGACTTGAGTTTCTAGGATATCTTTACGTCATCTTTAGGAGTATCATCATCTTCAAACATAGCGCTGAAAATGTCCACTTCTTAAGCTTCATTATCATGATTTTTAATTAAAAATTCTTCAATAATGGTTTCTACGTGAGAAGCCTTTAGGATTTGATTTTTGTCATGGCATTCTTCGATAATATCTCCATTCTCAAGCAATGGACTAGAGGTGTCTTCTTTCTTGGTTCCCTCTTCTTCCTTTAAGGGTGGTCTGGGCCCCTCTTCAACAATTTTTTGTGCATCGTAGAAAGTCTTCACCTCTTGAACTTTAGGTAGCCATTGATTAATGTTGTTAGGGCAAACGTGTTTACAAAATGCTTCCAAGAAGACTGCAAAAGATGTAATTGTTCTCTTTCCAAGACACTCATACCAATGCTTAGCATAGTCTTTGAAGCTAAATGAGAAGTAATTCATCATATCATTTTCATAGAGGATCCCATTATTCCCCTCAAATTTGAAAACGATTGCAAGATAAACTAGACCTGAATCTTCATCGCCATGAAACTTTGGAGTTTCCCTTGTATCTATGTCTGGTTCTTCATGAGTGGGAGCCCAAATATTTGAAATATCCAAAGATCCATAGATTTCAAGAAGCCAATATGGAGATTCTCCAAATTAGATTAAGCGTTCATCATATCGAATAGAATGCTTCAATGGAGTCACTGGATGAACTTTTTCTTCTCAATTGATGGATGTGCTCACCTTTTACATTCCAATAATGTCATCAATAACTGAGGCCATTGTCTTGAAGTGTACCTTTTTGTTGTGTTTTCTTCAATGAAGTCGCTAGATAAAACCTCCAAAGTTAGTCCTTAATAATCTCATCAAAGTACAAAACAAAAACTTACCTCAACTTCATGAAATGCTTTCTTGTGAAATCTGTCATTCACACCAAGGAGATTAGGCTTAGACTTGAGCAACACGCCCCAACTGTCATGCAACAATCTTCAAGCAGCCCTCGACAACGATGCCAAAAAATGTTACCTCACAGAGTAACACCCATTTGATTAGATCATTAGGACTGGTGTTATGTTCAACAACTCATTAGGAGATGCACCCACTGCAATGTTATCAGAACCAGACCGGTCAAACTGGCAGAGCCCAAAATGTGAATCGGATAAGAACCAGATCGCATCAAATTGGTAGAGCCCGAAATGTGAATCAAACTAGAACCGAAAAAAATTAGTAGACTAAAACATACATGAAATATTCATACTTTGTAAAAAACATATATATTCATGTGCATACATATGAATCCAAACTATTAATACACAAATATGCAAAGTTTCTCATATCTATAGCAAGTACATGTGCAAATAACTGAAATAGAACTGAGTGCAATACATCACTAAAGTTTTGAACCAAAATACATCAACAAGGAGGCTCTAAATGGCCCCTGCAATCCAAAAAAAAGCATAGTACTACTACTAATGAATAACTATAAATTGATAACATGAAAACTAGGGCCTAATCATCCTTATCCTCATCACAAGGGGCTTAGGGTTAGGTTAGATGCTTCAGATTAGGTATTTTTATGTTTTTTTTTTAAATTTTGAATTTCGTGGGTCCCCGAACAATGTCGTACGACACTGTACGAACCAGACCGGTTTTGTACATAACTGATAAAAATCGTCGATTCGATGGTTTTGGGTTGGTTCTGTACGAAACTGGCAGGTTCACTGGCGGTTCGAGCTCATTTTTTGGCTCAAGCGGGTTAGGGCCTAGATCAGACCGACAAAGCTTGTAAACCGGTTAGACTAGCCAATTTTGCCTGAACCAGATCCGTTTTGATAACATTGACCCATTGTCACCACAATGCACCCTCTTGCCACTTTAGGGTTGCTCCTCTGGCCACATTAGCCTTTCCAAATGTGGATAGAAATAGACTTGTAATTTATGCAACGAGAACAACTCTATTTCTAGAAGACCTTACCACTTTATTAGTAGATAGATGCCATTCCTTAGTCAACAAGATATTCAATTATTCCTTACTGACTAGGAAGGTTTAGGAGCAATAAATCTTGGCACTAGTTGGACAATACGATGAATCAATTTTTTGTGGTAAAAATCAATACATTGAACTTGCAAGAAAACTCAAAATAGATTGTGAAAATGCATTGGAAAGTACCTCCCACTACTTACCAATCGAAGAGGGAGCCAATCCCCTCGAGGGTGCACTGACGGATAATTACTAAGATTCGTGACTGATTTAACCTTTAGATTTGTAATAAAAATGGATGGATAGCTTGATTTGGCAATTCAAAACCCCCTAGTGGTTGGAACCCTCTCCAACCACTAGGGTTTGATCTTTTATCGAAAATTACTTGCAAAACACTTATACCAGATCTGCAATAGGGTTGTAGCAACCTCTACAGGATGATGTCACCCTCCCTAGGGTTGACGTCATCTTATTTTAGAGCTTATTTAATGTGCAAAACAACATTTTATGGATTTTTGCGTGGTATAAATAACTCATATTTATAACAACAACAAATATTCTAGAATTTTGCAAATAAATTCAATGCTAAGCAATTACAACGACACTTTTTTTTTGGATTTTTCAAATTTTTTTTTTTTGGGTGTTTTGTATTTTTAGAATTTTTTTAATGTTCTTTCCAATATATGATACAAGAAATTTTGTAAAAAGAAATTTGGTGAAGATGAGGGAATTTGACGTAGGTCTTGTTCTTTTCGGGTTCTGAAAAAATTGAAGTTAATGTTTCTCCTAAGAATTGGCATTTTAATATTTGAAAGAACTAGGGCAAGGATAAGAAACCTTAGGTTGTGTTAGTCTTTGACCTAGTAAGGGCAAAGAAAGATGCCAAGGCCCAAACAAGAGAGACCCTATGTTTCACCCAACAAGACTAAATTATTATGCATAACGTTGAAAAGTTAACTAGGAAAGTTGTTGGATCCTTAACCTTGCTTCATGCAGAAGCAAGACTCTATTTTTGAGTGCATGCAAAAGATGCATGCATGCATTTTTTAATTAAAAGTTTGCATGATGGGATTTTTGCATGAACAATAAATTAGGGATTTTGATCCCTAAAAGTTACTCAAAAGATAAAATAGAGTTGAGAAGGCAAAAAGGGCGTATTATTCAGTAGTGAGTTCATCTACATAAGAGAGGCGAGTGCTTGCATGAGAAAGGAGGCACATTCTTGACAAGAGAAGGGCGCTTTACTTGTCAGAGAAGGGTGCATATTTTAGGAGAGATTGAGCAGACTTCTTCTGATGCAGAGGGAGGATTCATTGGAGGCTGAGACTGCTTCTGAGAGAGATTAAATTCATCCGCTGAGAGGTCATAGATTGAGCAGACAGAGAGGGGGCACATTTCTGTGAAAGGAGGTGCACTTCGGTGGAGGATGGTGAGCTCAAATACTGAGTTCATCAAATTGAGAGGCGCATTCACTGAGATAGTGAATCAGTAGCAGAGGGGCATGAAGCTTGAGTCAGAGAGCAGAGTCAAAGAGATGGGCGCATTTCCCAGTTGTCCACCATAGATCAAACTTGAGCATCAGAGCCATTGGCCAGAGATAAGTTTGTGTTGGAAGTTTTCTATTGAACCTCATTGTAATTGCTTGAGATAGTAAAAGCTATTCTACTCTCTCACTAGGTTTCCCACTAGGGTTTTTCTAGGGTCACATTGACCGAAAATTCTGTCCATTTTATGTTTGTGTATTGTTGTTGGTTAATAGAGTAATTAGATCTTGTGTGTTTTTGGTTATAGATAATTGTTTATGCTTATATGTCTCTGGGCAACAAAATTGGGCTGGGCATCAAACATATGAACTAGGGAGACTTGAAACCGGGTCGAGATTTGAGATTTTAGAGCATTGAAATAAAAATTTACACATAAAACCGTAAATTATTCCTACCTTGGATACTTCCGACATTGCAAGACAAGAGATTCAAGATTCTACCACAATTGAGAGAGAAATAAGAAGAGAAAGAGCCTCAAGAATCCTTTCACCTTGGAATAGCCTTGAAATATTGTAAAGAAACCTTCAAACATAAAAAATTGTCCTTTAGAAACCCTATAATTGCCAAGAAAAGGGGTGCTCACCACTTCAATTGCTCATATACATAAGAAGAAATGCAATTTCAGTCATATTTGATCCCGTGAATCGTGATTTTGGTTACAAATGAAGAGGAGGTGCCTTATTTATATGAAAAAATGCTAACTTTATCCTCCTCTAAGGATACCTACCTAATAGTAATTTGTCGTTAAAATGATTTGTAATGATTTTTTAGGGTTTGTCTGTTGAAATACTGAGAGGGGGGTGAATCAGTATTTGTACTATTTAAAATTTTAATCAAAAGCAAGTTGATAATCACCAATCACAGCACATCATCAATGTGTATAAAAATATCAAACTGCACTGTACACAATGATTTTGACGTGGAAACCCAAGTCTCGGGGGTACAACCACGGAAGCCTTTTTAAAATAGTTTTCCAAAAATAACTGGAAGGAGGCAACAACCCCCTTATTATAAATACTTCAATTTTCTAGTTGCAATTGGAAGGAGGCTACAATCCCTTGATTTACAGGCTACAACCTGAAGGAAGCTTCAACTCCCTAGTTTTCCTGCTACAACCTCCTTTCCTTGCCTCGTCCTGCCACTCAAATAAGAAAAGACTGTCGAACCTGTGGACCTGTCATACATCAATCTTTGAACTTCCTGGTGCTGATAACTTTTGTGCTCTGTTGACTGCCAAGTCATCCATGGATGCATATATCACTGTCATACACTGCTTGTCAATCCAATCATTGAAGCAGCTCTGCTCTTCTGTTACTGAACATCATCAAGGTTATGCATCAACAATATAGTGTGTACATCAACATAGAGTGCATCATCATGTACCATTACATCATCTTCATATATCGTATCATGGCATTCATCATCATACAATGTATCATCATCAAGGAGTGTAGAGTCACATCATCATGTTTATCAACGCATGTGTCAAGAAATAGACTCCTTTACTGTACTTGTCTTGTCTGCATATCACTGTACTTGTCCACTGTTCAGACACTTGTATTCACACTACTTCACATATTAGTGTACAAACTGTTCACACTCACATTTTGTCCACTATACGCTACTATACACTCTACGTTAGACCACTGTACATCCCTTATTGTACATGCACTATACATACAACTTGTACACTGTAGACTGCTGTACATATTTACATAAATGTATACTACTGTTCACATGTTATTTCCATTCAAATGTACATACTATTTACATTTACTTGTATATACCAATGTACGCATTCACTTGTACATATATTTTTACATATGCATGCATATCATTGCTCACAACACTGTGCACTCTCTTACTTACTGTTCTTTCATACCTTGTTTCTACTGAGCTTGCATCAATCTCATACTTGAACATACACTCATACATTAATACCACTATTGCATATCGGTGTTTTAAAAACCGGCTGAGTTCGAGTCCGAGTTGGCCGAGTTGGCCAAGTTGACTCGGCTTGCAACTCGGCTCAGGTGGCCAATTTTATACTTAGTCGGCCAAGTTGGGTCCGAGTTGGCTGAGTTAGGGTCTGAGTTGGCCGAGTCGGCCGAGTTGCAACCTGAGTCAGCCGAGTCAGCTGTGGCAGACACCCACAAGAATGCAGACTCCAAAATAACATGTTTATTTTTTACTTTTAAGATTTTTCTTATTCTAACCATAACCTGAGGCCATAAGATGACCCCCTGCCCCTCTATTTGCCTCACACTTTTGTTGTAAGATGTTTCTGAGCATTTGTCATTATTGTTGTTTGGATTCATGGAGGCTTGGAGGAGCGTCAAATAGTGAAAAACAATCGACATGATTGGAGGAGTTGGACTGTTGGAGACCGGTTTTCTGTTACCTAGATGTATGTTAGCTTCTAGCTAGCCATTGTTTCTTTTTTCTCATTAAATTGACAAATATCAGTCTTGTTTTCTATTGTTTGCTGCCAAAATAATAAGATTTTTTTCTTTTGCTTTGCATTTAGATTCTAGATTGGCCCCAAAAGGAAAAGATCAGGCATGGATCCATGCTGATGTCATTGAAGGGAAAATGTATTGCAAGTGTTGCAAGACATGGATTAAAGGAGGGGGCATTAATAGATTTAAACAACAGTTGGCTGCTGTTAGAGGAAATATTGCCCCATGGGAAGCTGATTTAGAGTTTATTGGAGAGATTAGGTTCGAGTTGCAACAACAATTTGATGAATTTGAAGAGGAGAAGGCTAAACAAAAAGAGATGTATGATAATTGACATATGATGTAGTGGCATCATAGCATGTTGTTTTTTGGACTCTACAAGCTATTTAGGCCCTCATTGATTATGTTTTTTGTTCTAGATATGTATTGCACAATACACTTGAGGCTATTTTGATATATTCACACTTATATGGTATATGCATGAGCAGACGTTGGATATTTTGTCTCTAATGCTTTGCAAGCATGGATTAAAATCTTTAAAATATTGTTTGTCTTTAAAATTTAATATTTTATGTATTTTTTGAGTAATCCGAGTCAATAAATTCAAATCGGTCCAGTCATTACCGATTCATTACCGATTCCGAGTCCAAGTCCGAGTTTTAAAACATTGTTGCATACCACTATATACTTTCCTACATACTTCATTCACTCATACAAATGTATTCTACTGTTCATATGCACTTGTATATTCCTAGACACATTTCTTGTGATGTACATACCTTGTCTCTGTGCAAGATTTGAATATCACCCAACACAATTTTCAAGGACTGTTCTTGCCTTCCAAAACTCAGACTGTAAATAGGGCAGCAGTATCAACCAAAACCAAAAAGACAAACTTGTGGAAGACAGGAAAACTCGGGTATGCAGCAACTTCTCTAGGTCTGCTGCTACCTTACATTTAAGCTATAAATGTGCTGGTGCTTTTTCGAACCTCAGTTGACTGCTCCTAAGACCCGAGAACCTCAGTCAGGCGTGGGCTAGCTATGGAGCAAACCTCCCTCCATCGGACGGAGGAGGAGCAAAGTCAACGTTGACTTTGATCCTCCTTCGTCCAATGGAGGGAGGTTTGCTCCATAGCTAGCTTATTCCCCTCAGTCATGTTCTTTCCAGCGAAATTCCTCAGTTAGTGTAATTTGTTGATGATTAAAATGACCAAATGTAAGTATATATATGTGTTCTAGCGTGAGAGGGAGGTCACTAGGGCCGACCTAGTAATTTAATTAAAACATTTTAACTTGTTAGGGTCGACTTAGGAGGGGTTTAAGTAGTTTTATTAATTGAACAATCATCAATGGGGCCGACTTCCTTGAGGGGTTCTATGTTGAAGTAATAATGATAATTAATATTTTCTTAATTATTGAAACATTCATTTAGTCATTAATTAATATTTTAAATCTTTTATTTTTGACACACTTTGTTTTAAAAAGTGTTTTAATTTAGTGGAGCCGATTTCATAAGGGGATTAAAATATTTTATTAATTTATATTTGTTTTATCATTTAAGTGTTTAAATATTTTAGTTAAAAAAAGCTTGAGGGGTCATTTAATTGATTTAACTTTTGTTATCACTTTAACTTAATGTGGAGACTTTTAATGCTTTATTTATTTGTTATTAATTTAAAAAAGGTTTTAAACACTTTAATAGCTTGTTAAAAGTGTTTTAACATTCAACTTGATATTATTTTAAATATCTTTTAATACTTATTACTTGTTACAAGTTTTATTGGGGTTTTATATGTTAGGGCATCTTTGTATAAAGTTGGGGTATTACTAGTGTTTTAAGGGCAAGGTATAGGGTAAATTGTAGGTTTAAGCATCAAAGGTAAAGGGTTTTAGGGACTATAGTTAGGTCAACAAGGTTGCCACATGCTTTACTACCATCAAGGTGTGGGGATGCCTAGGCTTCACCTAGGGTATTATGACCTCTATCAGACGCAAATGACCATTGAAAGGGTCATTTGGAGTCTTGCAACTTCTTTAACCCACCAAGGACACTTCATAGGGTAATAGGGCATGTTTGTGGTATTGGGGAACCCTAAAGAAACAGTTGGTGAACCATAAGACAACTTAGGGGTACTTAAACACTCTACAGGGTGTATAGGACTTTTGGCAATTTCCCAAGGGCTTCAGACTTGGGCTTGGACAAGGTCAAAAGGTCTCCTTAGATACCGACACTTACTTAACCCACAGGGGCTCCTCAAGGGGCACCAAGACATACCGACACACACCTGCTGGCATCAATGACAATTTAGTCAACATTGTCATCCACAATCTGAAGACTAAATCTCAAAAAGATAAAATAACGAATAAAATTGAAGAAATGCTTCAACATGATGAAGAGTTGAGCTTGGAAGGACGTCATGCACCATCTAATTCCATCATGTCTTTTGCCCTCAATGCCCTCCTTCTTAGGTTGGTACAGCCTCTAGAAACTTGCTTTGATGGTGGAGGATTTGCTCTTCAAGACCAAGTTTAGCAATAGGAAGGGATGATACAACAATATAAGGTCCAAGAGGGTATGCATGAGGTGTGCTAGAGTGGTGTCATCCACAATCTGAAGACTAAATCTCATAAAAGATAAAATAACGATTAAAATTGATGAAACGCTTCAACATGATGAAGAGTTGAGCTTGGAAGGACGTCATACCCCATCTAATTTCATCATGTCTTTTGCCCTCAATGCCCTCCTTCTTAGGTTGGTACGGCCTCTAGAAACTTGCTTTGATGGTGGACGAGTTGCTCTTCAAGACCAAGTTGAGCGATAGGAAGGGATGATACAACAATATAAGGTCCAAGAGGGTATGAATGAGGTGTGCTAGAGTGGGTATTGTAAAATTTCACATTCCCATCCCAGTTCAAGTTTCAACAGTGCATATGGTTTAATGCCCAACCCCAAATTACTGCTATCAGCTGTAAGTTAGAATTTCACTCATAAACCATACTGTTACATGAACACATAGGAAATTTGTACAACTTTTAAATAAGCAGAATTAAAAATCTCAGCCCCACACGAAATTTTCAGACACAGGAATTTTAGCCAAATTGCTCCAGGAAAAACCTTGAAGGAAAAACCTGTGAGAGAGAGTTGAATTTTATTATTATCTTGAAAATAGTACAACAGCATGATAAAATTTATGCATTACTTATCTCAACCAGAAGATCACAAGGCTGCCTGAAAACAGTGCTGTAGCTGCCTTGAAAACTGTGTACACACCAGTCTCGAAATTCATGCTATCTCAGCACAGTATGGTCTGCATGTCACAGCCCATTCACCTTCTCGAATTTCATGCACAGTACGACCTTAAAACTGGGAATTCGTGCCAGCAATTTCAGCTAATTCATTGCCTTGAACTTCGTGCATGCTATGCATCGAAATTCATGCTGTTTGTTTGGAATCACTCTGTCTGGACAGCCTGCTGTGCGGACCGAATTAATGGTCTGAAACAGTCCCTCAAAAATTGTGCCTGCTGCTTGGAAAAACATGCTAGAGTTCCCTGCTCGAACCAAGCGAACCCTCGATTTTTGTGCCACTTACTGCTGTAGTACAGTCATAGAAACTTGTGCAGTCTCAGCGTCTTAGAATTTGTGCTATCTCATCTTCTTGGAATTTGTGCTAAGGGTCTCTCTCATGAACTCGACTTCTTTATCTCAGATGGTCGACGTCCTCTCAACTCTCTTGGTGAGTGAAAATAAGAATGAAGTGCCTTTTATGATTTTTGCCTGTCCTTTTAGTTTCCTCATGTGGCAGTTGAAAGGTCACCAAATCCAAGGGCCCATATTGGCTTTGGTGATCTAAGATCAATGGATGAGAATAAAACACTTTTTCTCTCCATAAATGTTTTTTCTCTCAACCACAATTTAAATTTATTAAAAAGTCACTGTATAACTCTAAAGTGAATTAATTACTCATCTCAAGCATTTAATACAAGCGTCATGTCACTTTCCCTTTTTAGTGACTTAGGCACAAAGTCACTACAGGAGCACTTTCCTAGGCACAAAATTAATAGGTGTGACAACCCTTACAAGTGCAATCACCTTTACAAAGCATAAAACCATAAGTGTGGCTAGTAGCTTTTAAGCCATGTGTCCTAATGGATTCATTCCAATGTTCATCAAACACCCACCCAAGGCATAAAAGTCTGACATGATGAGGGGTTACTGCCCATCAATGGGTCGTCAGCAGAGCCATAGGGCCAATACTCCTTGAAATGAGCACCAAGAAGATCTGCCATGACCAGGCTAAGGGTCCTGAGCAATCAACACTTTTACATAAACAAGCTGCAACTTGGCCTTTTACAATGGCAAAAAGACCCCTCTTTGTCACATTTGGTAGGGTGCGCTCAGAGATACTGGGGCATAACAAGGCTTATGCTCAATGTGTTGCTTCTCCTTACACTTTCTTGCAAGGAAGTTTCTTTTCTCTACAAACAACTGTAAAATAAAAAATAATTTGCCTAAACCTTTTCACAGAAAATGACAAACTGACTGTAGATACTAGAACCATATATGTCAAGACTCAGAATCCATTTATGAATGCAAACCTTCCATACTTACTTTATGTTTCCAAACAAAAAATTTAAGGGAGGGGTCCCCAAGTTGTGAGACTTGGGGAGGCTGTAGGGCTCAACAACTGGTCATGCTATTGATTCTGCATTTATTTTGTACTTCTATTAGCTAGGTACATAGTGCTTTTTCTACCTTTCTATTTTTGATAAAGTGGCAATAGGGTATTGTTTTGCACTCCCGCTCTCTTGTACTTACATTGGATGTACTTTTGAGTGCCATTGACCTACTATTGTGGTCATTCTTTGGACATTCATAAAATTATCTAATCTATCTTAATTTATTGCTAGAAACTTTAAAATTTAATGTTTTTTTAATGTAATATGCGATTTGTTTTTGAGGTTTGGGCAAATACATGGTTGATCTATGTTTCTGAAGAGTGAAGCATTTTGTTTGTTGTTTGATATGCATTGTTGGAACCAAGGTGAACATTGATTACTAAAATTCAATACAGGACTGGACTAATAAGAATGTTGATGTTTGCAGTCCAAGGGTGGTGCATCAGCACCAACCTTTCCAGCTGAACCGTCAGACTTCGCTTATGATCGGGATGTGACTGTAGACATTCCACTAGGGACAACAAAAGTATGCCAGATTACGCAATTCATGATTGTGAAAATTATGAATAATATATTGATTGGTTGCTTTTCTATTGTTTTTAACATTTAACAAATGGTATACCCAGGACACAAAGAAAAGGGAAAAGGAATTGCAATCATGGGAGGCAGAACTCAAAAGAAAGGAGCAGGTATATGTGCTGTTAGGAAAACAAAAGCAGATTCCTTGTTTGGTTTAAATCTATTTTAGATTAACAATGTTTCCATGATCTCCTTCATCTGAAAGATCATTGTCTTAAGCTTTATTCTTTTGTTATGTAGTTTGATTTCGGTTTGTAATGTTCATATATGCACATCCAGATTAGTAATGTATATGTTCTCGAGGTTTTCCCTGCTTCAATGCTATACAATAGTCATGTTTGTTGTAATATCTATCTATTGTTTTTGATATCAGTTGAGGTTAGTAACAGCTAAAGATGTAGCATTGTTAAATTCAATACTTATATGTGGAGAATTTAAGGTACAAGCTAACACTTGTTGGATTCGTGTAGGAAATCAGGAGAAGGGAAGAAGCTATTGCACGTAGTAAGTAGTCTTCTGATGGTTTAAATCAAAGTGAAACATTGTTTAGCATTCTTTTGTACTATTTCTTGAAAGTTGTTTACATTCTTGCTTACAATGTTAATGGCTTCTTTGGCTTGCAGCTGGCATTGTGATCAAGGACAAAAACTGGCCTCCCTTTTTCCCAATTATTCATAGTGACATTGCAAGAGAAGTGCCTCCTCCCGCTCAGCGATTGATGTATTTTGCCTTTGCAAGCTGGTTGGGTATATACTCTTCTCCTTTACAAAACTTTACTAGGGAACATAAAGTTTATGAGTGTTCATTTTAGAGTACATGCTCTATATGATATGTGCTACATACTAATGTAATGTGCTAGGAATAGAACATATTGAAATAGGGTGTGTTATAGCCTGATTTAGCACTTGAGTGGGAAAGTACCAAACTACTAGTGCTATCAAGGAGCAACTTTGGAAGAAAGCACCACTATCACCTCAATGCTAATTTCCCTCTCTTGACCAGCTCTCAATGTCAAGGGGGTTTTCCTAGGGTTGATTAGATGGTTCTTAATGAAGAGAGTTTAGAGGGGATTGATTTTAACTTGATTAGGTGTGTGTGAGTGAATTTGCAAAAATGAAGTTAATAAACCAAAGAGTGCTCTAGTATGTAAGATTGTAGAAATCCTAAATGAATCAAACACTGGACAATGGAACTATTCAAGGGATTAAAAGAATATTAACTTGTACACAAGTACGTCAAATCCATCAATGATATTCAATTCTAGAAATTCAAAGGAAATGCAGAAAAATTAACTCACAATGATTTGACACTTAAATCATTAATGAGTGAGTTTATTTTCTGCAATGTATAATGTATCCAAATTTGAAAATGGAAAACAAGTTGCGCAATGAATGTTATTAAAGCACAAAGTTTTAGCCCAAGGTGAGATCTTGCTTGAGAAATTTTTTGATGCAAGATGTCACTCAAAGATCTTACATTAGTGAAGTTTAGATCCGCTTAATGAAATTTTCATATAAATTGAAGTGATGAGAATCACTTCTCCAAATGTGGACTTGAACCAAATAACTTCTCCAAATCGGGACTTGAACCAAATAACTTATAATAAATGCTTCAATAAGAAGATAGGAAATTTAAACAACATTGGTTCATTGATGCACAATTGATTATCCAAGTGTATGAAGTAGCATCCCAAGACTATGCAAGAGTGTGAAATTGCACAAGTTATTTCCAGAATTAATAAAAATGTGTGAATCACTTACTTAATGTGAATGTACTTATAGCTAGAACAATGAATCATAATCCAACCATTAATTGAAATGAATTACTCAAGATTTTGTCCGAAAGGTAAGTGCTGTTATGTGAAAGAGAAAAATAACTAAGAAAAATCAGAATTTCACCATGAATCAATTTGCAGCAATTTAGGATATGAAATCTGAAAATTAAAGAGTGCTATTTTCCCACTAAATTTCCAGAATTGTACAAGATAAACCAAAGTGAATTTCCCGAATTATCTTGGTTAAAAGTGAGCAAAATAACCACTAAAATTTGCGTAAAAACTTAATGAAACAACCTAGATTTTGATATGATTAATCTAGCACAAAACCCTAGTCAAAAGATATGATTTTATGAAGCATTAAGGGCAGTTTTAACTGTGTCCTACTTGCTGTTAAGAAATTAATACAGAACAAATCTAATGACAAGCCTAAAAATAATGGCAAAACGTTAAATTTTACCTTGGCTTGATGGCTTAGAAATCTGGAAAATAAATCAGCCCTTTAGTATTCAGATTTCTCACTAAGAAAATGGAAAAGAAAAAGAAAAGTTAGTTTTTTATGGTTGGTGAGAATACTTGCAAAAGACATGACAATTCCAGGAAAAGAAAAAGGAAAGGTTGATTTTTATGGTTGGCGAAAATACCTGCAAAAGACATGACACTTCCATCCCAATCCTTTGGGGTTTGTATTGAAAAGTTAACTAGGAAAGTTGTTGGACCCTTAACCTTGCTTCATGTAGAAGCAAAACTCTTTTTTTGAGTTTGCATGCATGCATTTTTAATTAAAAGTTTGAATGAAGGGATTTTTGCATGAAAAGTGAATTAGGGATTTTGATCCCTAAAAGTCAATCAAACGATAAAAGAGAGCTGTGAAGGCAAAAGGGGTTGCGATTGTTCAGTAGTGAGATGCTACACAAAAAGAGTGAATGATTTACATGAGGGTGAATCATTGCATGGGAACGGGGGTGTGTTCTTGAAAAGCGAAGGGTGCATTTCTTGGCAGAGGAGGGCGCAGATCTGAGCAGAGTGACAACACACTTTGATCTGAGGCAGAGGAAGGATACATTGGAGGCAGAGATTGCTTTTGAGAGAGATTGAATCCAGCTGCAGAGTATTCATTGATTCAGTTGACAGAGGGGGTACACTTTTGAGAGGAAGGGGCACACTTCACTGGAGGAGGGCGAGCTCAAAGGTCGAGTTCATCAGATAGACAGAAGGCTATCACCGAGAAGGTGATCCAGTAGTAGAGAGTGAAGCTTGTTATAGATATATTAATTAGTATATAAGAGATTATTATTATCAAAGGGTGTGTCCATTATGTAGCAAAGCTCGAGTCAGAGAGCAGATTTAGAGGGGCGCATTCAGAGAGGGGTGCATTTCTTAGTCATCTAGCAAATATCAAGCATCAGAGCCATTGGCTCAGAGATAAGTTTGTGTTGGAAGTTTTCTCTTGAACCTCATTGTAATTGCTTGAGATAATAAAAGCTATTCTACTCTCTCACTGGTTTAACCACAAGGGTTTTTCCAGGGTCACATTGACCGAATATTTTGTGTCCATTTTATGTGTGTGTATTGCAGTTGTTTAAAAGAGTAATTAGATCTCATGTGTTTTTGGTTATAGATAATTGTTTATTTGTTTATGCTTATCTATATCTCTGGGCAACAAGATTGGGTTGGGCATTAAACATATGAACTAGAGAGACTTGAAATCAGGTTGGGATCTAAGATTTCAGAGGAATGAAATAAACTTTACAGTTTGAAGCAACATCCTTCCAAAAGGGAGGCCCACCTTATAGGCTATGTCAAATTGTTCAGGTTCGAGTTCAGGTTTGACAATAATGAAATTCAACTCGAATTCGAATTTCTTCATGAAGTTCAGATCAGGTTTAGCATTAGGTTCGTCCATATACATGTTTTCAAAATATATTAAAACATCTCATATATATATAACAATTTAATATGTTATGTATAAAACTAATAACATTTAATAAATATCATAATAAATAAACAAGCTATACTTTATGATAATAAAATTATATAATTACATTATACAATATAAAAAATATAAATTATATAACTATATTACACAATATAATTAATATAAATTATATTTTATAATACCTTGGAAAATACACAACCCACCCGTTGAATAAAATTAACCCTGTCGAATAATATTTATAGAAAATATCACCGTCGAGAATCGAATTGACAAACGTTGACTAAGCTATATTATTCCATCGTGGGCGAAAGGAAGGAATATGGTTTGTCGGTTAGGAAAAGATTACAACTGCTCGTAATATTGGTGAATAAAGGAATATTGTGGTGGGAGAAAATACAATCGTCATTTTTTGTAAAATAAGTCTTACAATTGGAGCGTGCTCGTAATATCGTCGAGGAAAGGAAGTCGTTGTGGTGCACCTCTCATCGATTGCTGCTTGTAATATCATCAAGAAAGGAAGTCGTCGTGGCTTGTCTCTCACCGGCTCCAGAGATATAAAATACACTGATTGAGGATTTGGGCGAATACACTAGAGGAATTTAAAGGCAAACCACAATGAATAATTGTTTTTGGTTGAGGTCTGTTGAATCTCGAACTTGAAGGTTTAAATTCGGCAAACCCTCTGACATAGTCTATATGCATACACCTTCAACAACTAGATTCCAACATATACCCTAGCTTACGCTTACACAAACTTGCAAGACTCTTAAAGATGCTACCTACAAGCAAACAAACAAAACTAAAACATATAACAAGTAAAATATATTTTCTTTGACTTAGTTTCAATGGAACAATTTTACTCATCTATCAACTAGATATAGAAATTTGACTATGGAAAAATAAGTATGTTACCTCAAGATTAGCCTCAGCAAGAATGCCTCACAATGTAAAAACGATCCCCGATAAACCAAGAGCTTTGAGACAGATATTTTTATCCTCCAATTCACAACAACAAGATACAAATGAGAGGGGAGCTTCTTATATAGGATTTGGCTATACAACCCTCTAAATAAAATGCATTATCTTGGGATAAAACCCTAGATCTATTCTATGGTGGGTCAAAATCCACTAAACATGGTAAAAAATTAGAAACAATGAAGAGGTTAGGATAACCAACTTTAAAAACCTAACAAATGGTCCCAGGTGAGGGGGGCACACCTCCCAATCCATAGTCGAAATAAATCAAATGGTACAAAATAGCTCCAAAGAGGGAGCACTTCACTAGATATGGTCTAACTTATAACCAACTCCAACAATATGCTCTCAAGACTCAAACCCTCGAGTGCTCCTTAATAATTGCCACATTTGTGCTTCAAAAATAGTCCAAGGTGCAACATATAGGTTTAATAGTCAAAGGAATGAGTGATAAATGGCTTCAAAAAGGGAGTGCTCAACAAGAATCACATGCCAAGTAGAAGAATGGTCGAAAGTAGGGTTAAAACCCTAGAACACCCTCTTCAAAACTTTGAACAACTCATCCCATAAGCAACACGTGTGGTACGACCCATCAATAAAGTGCTTCAACATCCAAGAGAAGTCACTAGAACTCATGCCAATGGTCCAAGGTGAAATAGAATGGTCCAAATGTGTGCTAACTCCTCCCATGTGTCAAGGAATGAGGGTCATCTATCATCTAGAAAGGGGCCGACCCCATTCTAAAGACCCTAGGCACCATGTGCATGTCTCCAAATGAGTGTACAAGGGGGTGCCTCCACATATTATGCCTACTCTCATCATGAACATGTGTCATATCAAGTGTCATGTCATGAAAGTACATAAAAAACTCAATTGCAAAGTGGTCAACCAACATCTAACTTAGGAAAGTCTCCAAATGAGTGTGCTAGGGAGGCGCTCCACATATTATGCCTAGTCATCATCAGCATGTGTCATAGCAAGTGTCATACCATGAAAGTACATAGAAAACTCAAGTGCAAAGGGGTCAACCAACATTTAACTTAGGAAATTTATCCATTTATGAAGATAATACATGAAATAATTACAATTACGTCCTTTTAATAACTGACTTATTTAATTTTTTCTTATTAAAATACTAAGAAAACTATGATGCTACCAACATTAAACCTTTTTTCGTGTGAAATTCATAAGACAAATTGAATTACCTAGATTCCTAAGTCGGGTGAAGGTGATATAATTGAATGTGGTACATAATGAATAAATGGGGTGCTTTGCAAATTAACCATCATAGTAACCGAGTATAATAGGTCTACCCTTAGCTTTCAAAAGTTAGGGTTATAAACTATAAATATTTCTTCCACGTGTGCTTTACGAAAGGGGGTGCTTTTATAATGAGTCACCCTTTCCCTGTGCCTCTTTTTTGCAATCCTTTTATTATTATTTTCTTTTCATTCCACTTGGGCCTTTTCATTCATTGGCTTAGTCCATTGACTTTAGATTTAGCTTTGATAACTTGGGATATAGGAAACTTGGATTTTTAGCAGAGGGGTAAGTCTCATGCCTCTTTTACACTATAATTTAAAGGCCACATTCTTTAGTGTACCGAACTCTTTTAGCTTTTTAGGCATTCATACATCGGAATAGTTATGAGACGTTGAAAGATTACAAATGATAGATCACTTACAAAGGGGAAAATGAAGGGGGCGGATGAAATGGCTAGCGAAATGAAAAAATGTCTAGGCAAACTATTATGAAATGGATGAAACACATACTTAACTCACTAGGGTACAACTCAACCTTAGGAATGACACACTTCTCTAAGGTAGAATCATGATAACACCATGGTAAGTGTAAGTAATGAGTAACAATTTAATGTGTTATGAATTGTTATTCAAGCATAAAGCGACATCTCATGGTCAAATCAACAAGAAAAGGAAATTCTCAAGTGTCAACAAGGGTGAGAAATATCACAACACTAACAATTCTGACACCATCTCCACTAGGTACATCCAAGACATATGAACCATTTGAGCATGTTGGAATGATCTTTGATAAATGATCTATGGAGAACAACAAATCTCATCTTAGAAACAATGTCTTTGATATGATTGCAAACCACAACAAACCACAATTGATCAACATGTCACCCTTGTTGATCAAGGGGTAGCATCTGGCTTTAACTATGGGACATGTACTCTATGTGAGAGTGCAGGAGAACTTTGTAATCTCCAAACCTATCACCTACACATCTCCCAACAAAGTGTGCATCTTATCCCGAAAAGGGAACAAGACACAAGTGCCTTGCCCCAATCTACATAGTATAAAATCAAAATAGTAAAGTACAATTGAAAACCAGATAGACTAGATTTTATTCATAAAGTGAAGAAAATATAAGAAATAAACACATCAAATGAAATGCATACAATCAAATGCAATACGTAATGCAATGCAACTTGATCAATCAAATGCAAAGCAAATCAATCCTAATGCTCATGCTGGGAGTTAATGTACCAAGCATATGCTCTAGGGTTAGCTGCTAGCTTCATAGCCATGAAGGCATAGAAGCTGACTCATGCTCTTCTATGTTTTGCAACATGAGCCTTCTCTTGAGGACACCTTAGTTGGTTTTATCGTCAGCCAACCTCTTTCTACAAAACTTCTTTATATGGCCATTCTGGTCATAGTAGTGGCAACTAATGCTCTTCCGACTCTTTGTGGAATCCTCTTTGTTGCCTTGTCCTTTCTTCTTTCCCCATTTACTTTTGGCATTGAAATTGGTGGCAATGACCTATTTTGAACTCTATGTCGTACTACTGCTCCTGAACTATGTCTTCAGTCTATCTTGCTGCAAAGCTCATCGAACTTTAGGTCAACATTCATAGAAGTAATGTTTAGAGTCTCAATAAAGTGCTCATAAGCACATGGTGAGCTTTTCAACGTGATTACCACCAAATATTCTTATTCCATCTTGCCCCCAATGGAGACCAGTTATTTTTGAATATCCTTGATATCAAGTGCTCCTGTAATGAGCACTCTCATCCATTGCAATCGAGAACAATATATTCTTTAGAAACAATGCCCAACCCATATTTGAGGTCTCATATAGATCTTTCAGCTCATCCACATGGTAGCTGAAGTCTTCTCGGTCTGAATCTCAGGAAGCATAGCATCTATTATGGATAATTTAAGTAGCATGACCGCTTCTTTGTCTCTCTCATCAAAGTTGTCCAGATCTTTATCTGCAAATGCAGAGCAAGTTTCTTTACCGAGGACAATGTTATTCAAGCATCTCTACTCAAAGATGGCCATCATATGTTGCTTCCACATTTGTAGTTCTTGCCAGTGAACGTCTGGTTGGCTTCCAACATGATGTTGGGCAACGAGGCCATACTGATACGTAAAATGTGCTAAAAAGTACTGAAACATATCAAAAATGCGAAAAATACCTGGAACACTCGTGTATATTGGGTGTAGATGTGGTAGCAGCCATGTATTGCTGGTCAGCTCGTAGAGTTCTGATAAATCTGCCCTCAAACAACCCCAAAATACATAAATATAGGCAAATACACGCACAACAGTCTCATAAACACTTGATTTGTAAACTGCTCATAATCTACTCATAAACAGTGAAATCAACCCTGAAATTTATTTTTCTTTGAAAGATTGCCAAAAATTGCTAATCAGCAATTAAATCTTCCAAATATTTGGATTTCGTCACTAATCTAGTTAGGAATAGATTTGATTTGATCATAGAAGATTGGAACCATAAAAAATTGGAGAAATTTTAATTTTTAGCTCAGTAAATCAATTTGTACAAGTTCATGGATAGCTCATACAGTTTGTACATTGTATGGTGGTTGCTATTAACCAAACCATACAATTCGTACATAGCGAATCCATGGATGTACAAAAATTCATACAACTAAGGTGGCTGAATGAAATCTCAGTGGACAACTTTTAATTATTTCGTGCGCCTTGGCTGATCCATACACAATTTGGTGGCTATGATGGCAGAAAAAAACGTATGGCAGGCAATTTAAATTGGTGGCTGTGGAAATTAATCGAACTATAACTTCACTGCTGATTTTTGTGCCTAGGAAAGTGTTCCCCTAGTGCCTATTGGCAGGAGCCTGGTTATATTTTCTTGGGGCAGGGAAAGTATGCAGTAGATATTTTGAGGAGATTTCGGATGGAGGATTGCAGGCCGATGTCTACACCTATGGTCACCAACTGGAAGAAGCTTCATGCTTCTGAGGGAGAGTTGGTGGATCCTACCTTATATCGTCAACTCATAGGTTCATTGATGTATCTGGTCAACTCTAGGCCAAATTTGTGTTTTGCGGTAAACACTCTCAGTCAGTTCATGGTGGAGCCTAGGAGAGTGCACTGGGTTGCTGCAAAACATGTGTTAAGATACCCTGTAGGTACAACGAATTATGGCCCGGATTATAGGAGATCAGATGGGATTAGATTCATTGGCTTCACGGATTCAAATTGGGCAGGTAGTGTGGCAGATCGGAAGAGAACTTCCAGATGTTGTTTCAGTTTGGGCTCGACAACAGTGTCGTGGTTCAGTCAGAAGCAAAAGTTTGTTGCTTTGAGTTCTGTTGAGGCTGAGTACATGGCAGCCAGTCAGGCTAGTTGCGAGGCATTGTGGCTTTGCACGTTATTGTTGGATTTATTTGATCAGGAGCTGAGGCCTATAGTGATTTACTGTGACAATCAGAGTTGCATCCATCTCTCTGGGAATCCTGTATTTCACGACAGGTCAAAGCATATTGAGATCAGATACCATTTCATCCGTGATTATGTTCAGAGAGGAGCTGTGGCATTGCAGTACATTTCCACTGATGAGCAGGTTGCAAATATCTTGACAAAGTCTCTTGGAAGAGGCAAGTTTATTCATTTCAGAAGTTGTGTGTGGTGAAGAACAACTTCCTCGGTAAGAGGGGGTGTTGAATTTTTATACCTTGGGAGTTGTTCCCCTTGGTGACTTTTGCCTAAGTCACTAGGAAAAGGGGTTATGTCATTTGGACTTTATATTAATGACTTGAGATGAGCATTAAATGCACTTTAGAGATTAAAGTGTACTTTAAGTAAAAATATAAAAAGTGAGTGAATTCATTTTTAATTGGTGGAGAAGAGTGATTTTATCGCAACCACTCATCTAATCTAACCTGGGCCCTTGGATTAGATGACCTTTCACTCACCCACACCATTTTAACTTAAAAGAAATTTTTTCCAAGGGGAGGCAATTTTGCATTTTGAGAGAGAGAGAGTCGAATTTTTGAGAAAGAGGGAAAAACCCAGCTGGAGCATTTTTTTCTTTGGCACGAAAATTGAGGTGAAGATACAATAGCTAGGGCACAAAAATTGAGGTAGCTGTGAGAGCATTTATTGCAGCCATACCATACTGTTTGTATAATACGGATTCAGTTCGTACAGGGCACGGAAATTAAGGCAGAGTGTTGGGCACGAATTTCGAGGCAAAAATTGCAGAGTTTCAATTGACATGAATTTCAAGGCAAACCGTATAGTACAGGTCGTATAACTGCCGCACATTCCTGTAGCAACACGAAAATCGAGGAGGCTGTAGACATAAATTTTTTGAGTTTGAAGTTTCAGATTTTGGCATGAATTTCGAGGCTAATTTTACTCATCTGGTTGAGATAAATTGTGAATGATAATTTTTTGTCTACTGCTGTATTTTGAAATAAAGAATTTCTCTCACAGGTTTTCCCTAGAGGTAGGGTTTTTTTTTGGGTCATTTGACCAAAATTCCCGAGTCTGAATATTTATGTGTGAATGTGTTTTAATTGCTGCTCTATAAGTTGTAAAAATTCTTCTTGTGTTTCAGTCCTATATTGTTTATGAGAAATAATCTAATTTGCAGCAGAATGATAAATTGGGTTGGGCATTAAACAATGTTGAAAACGGAGGTTGAAACCGGGTTGGAAGAGTGCTGAAAATTTTACATGGTATCAGAGCTTTGTTAGAGAAAGAGCATAATTTTACACTAAAAAATTTCAGAGTGTCAGTGATTTCTTTTGTCAGTGGGCAGCACCTTGTTGAGACTTGAACTTTGCAGAGAAAATGGCAACAGGACTTAGGTTGGAGGATAGGCTTGATGGGGTTGAGAATTTTGTCCCATGGAAAACTAGGTTAGTGCTTATATTGGAGGAAAATGAGTTATCGGATGAAGTTGTTTACAACACTACAACAAATCCTATCGTTGTTGCTGCTTCCACCGATGCCCAAGCACTTTCTGGCTTCAAAAAGAAGGACATTAAGGCTAGAAGAATTATCCTAGATGCAATTAAAGACCATGTGATCCCACACATTTCTAGTAAAACCCGTGCATATCAGGCGCGGTGTGCTTTGACCAACTTGTTTCAAAGCTCAAATGAAAATAGGAAAATGGTTTTGAGAGAGAAGTTGAAAAGTATCAAGATGGCCAAAATTGAAGGTGTGATTTCCTACCTTACTAGGATCTCTTAGGTGAGAGATGAGCTTGCAACAGTAGGGGAGGTTGTTCTTGGTTTTGAGCTAGTGCGGACAACTTTGAATGGGGTTGCAAAGCCTTGGGCTATTTTTGTGGAGGCTATAGTAGCCAAGGAGAACTTGCCTACTTGGGACAAGACTTGGGATGATTTTGTTCAAGAAGAGACCCGGAGAGGTCTTGTGTAGGGCAACTCTTCTACTGGCAGGGAGGATGAGGAGAATGTGGCTTTGATTGCCAAGGGAAAGAAGAAGTTCAAGAAGGGCCCCAAGAAGAGTGTGGCTAAGCAGTAGAATGGACAAAAGAAGGACTTGAGCACTGTAAAGTGCTTTTTTTGTCAGAAATTTGGGCACTATGCTGGGCGGTGCCCACAGAAGAAGAAGAAGAAGTAGTAGCAGACAACAGCTTCAACAGAGGTTGAGGACTTTATAGCCTAGATTTGAGAGAGTTTTCTCTCTGTACTGGGCATGTTGATAGAGAGAGAGCATCCATCGTCACCAGTGCATGCATTGATATTGAGAGGGAGTATTCCTTGTTGATTGGCCATTCTTTTAGTGCATCCACCACCAGCACGTGGTATATTGATAGTGGAGCTTCGAGTCACATGACAGGTGCTTGAGAGATGTTCTCCGAGCTTTCACAGGCAGGGATAGATGTGGAGGTTGTGTTGGGGGATGACACAGTTATCAGAGTTGTTGGGCGTGGGACCATTACATTTAAGAGATAGTCCATGAGTCCCATGATTTTGAGGGACGTATTGTTTGTACCCGGGCTGAAGAAGAACTTGATCTCGGTTTCCATGATCGAGGATAGGGGTTTTTGGGTGTCCTTCCTGGATGGACATGTGCGTGTTTTTCCCACGACTTCAGGACCATCTGCCTCTTACACCATTGGAGTCAGATGTGAGAAACTGTACAAGCTCTTGTTTCAACCCCAACATGCTTTGACACATAGTGGCGACAACGCGCTTTGTGAGCTGTGGCATAGGAGGATGGCTCATCTGCATCATCCAGCTTTGCGGATGTTGAGGTGCATGGTTACAGGGTTGCCTGAGTTCAGCACTAAGCACAATGATGTATGCAGGGGATGTGCTTTGGGAAAGTACACCAAGACTGTTTTTACGAGCAGTGATAGTAGGTCAGCAAGAGTTCTTGATTTGATACATTCTGGCTTGTGTGGTCCTATGTTAGTGGTTTCTCTGAGAGGTTTTGAGTATTATGTGACATTCATCGATGACCATTCCAGGAAGACCTGGATCTACTTTCTGAAGAGCAAGAAATCTGAGGAGGTCTTGCAGAGGTTCTAAGAGTTCAAAGCTCTTGTTGAGAACTAGACTGGGAGGAAGATTCGAGCACTTAGATCAGATAATGGGGGTGAGTATAGCTCCAAGGAGTTCCATGAGTATTGCAGATAGGAGGGCATTCAAAGACAGTTGACATTACCATACACTCCTGAGCAGAATAGAGTGGCAGAAAGGAAGAACCGATCCATTGTTGGAGCAATGAGAGCCATGTTACATGATCAGTCGCTTCCTTTCTTTCTTTGGGTAGAGGCATGTAGTACAACTATATACCTTCAGAACAGGAGTCCCCATCGTGTCATGGGGAACAAGAGTCCTGAGGAGATGTTCACAGAAAAGAAGACTGAGGTGAGTCATTTTCGTATATTTGGTTGCCTAACTTTTTCACATGTCCCTTCTGAGAAGAGGACAAAGCTTGAGACCACAACAGAGAGAGGCATCTTTGTGGGGTATGATGAGAGTTTGAAGGCCTTCCACATTTATCTTCCTGCTCCGAGGAAGGTTGTTGTGAAGAGGGAAGTGAGATTTGAGGAGCGGGCCTTTAGGAAGTCCAGAGAGTCAGTGCAGGGAGAGCAGCGGGTTCCCACACCTTAGGTAGCGTCCCAGGTACCTTCAGTTCAGATGACAGGTTCACAGGTTTCTGGGGTTACTGGACCACAGAGTACAGGGACAGGATCTCCAGTTTCAGTGGTTCAACTAGCAGGTTCTTCGGGGACAGGTTTTGGTTTTCAGGTCACAGGTTCACCATACAGAGCTTTAGGATCGCAGGGTTCACGAGTTGTTGGTTCACCAACTCTTGGTATAGAGGTTTCTGGGCCTTCTACCACTGCGTTCATCAGATGAGGACATACCATATTGGGAGAAACCTTCAGGGAAGAAGCCTAAATGGCTTCGGGAGACCTTGAAGGAAGCTAAGGAGTTTTGAACGCCCAAGGAATCAGTGAGGGCTATAGTGATGCCAGACATGTTGGGTATGGCTCTGGTTGCTAGTCTTCATGATTCAGAGACATCTACTTTTGAGGAGGCTTCTCAACATCATGTTTGGAGAGATGCCATGATGGAAGAATACTATTCCATCATGAAGAACAATGTTTGGGAGATTGTTTTGAGACTTGAGGGGAAGTCAGTGGTGACTTCTCGATGGCTTTAAAAGGTAAAGCATGCTGTAGATAACAGTGTGGAGAAATCCAAGGCTCGATTTGTGGTGCAGGGGTTCTCACAAGTAGAGGGAGTTGATTATGTTGAGACCTTTGCACCGGTTGTTCGTTATACTTCTATCATATCATTGATTTCCATTGCTGTGGAAATGGGTTGGAAGATCCATCAGATGGATGTGAAGACTGTATTTCTCAGTGGAATCATACAGGAGGAGGTTTATGTGGAGCAGCCACAGGGATTTGAGATTCATGGCAGAGAGTCTCATGTGTGTAGGCTAAAGAAAGCCTTGTATGGGCTGAAGCAAGCTCCTCGAGTTTGGTATTCCAGGATAGACTCTTACTTACTGTCGATGGGGTTTTAGAAGAGGGAGGTTAATTCGAATCTCTATTTCATCATGGTTGGAGATGATCTGCTCGTTCTTCTGTTGTATGTGGATGATTTGTTTATCACAGGTGGAGAGAGACCTATTGTAGTTTGCAAGAGAGATCTTGCTTCAGAGTATGAGATGACAGACATTGGGCTGATGCATTTTTTGTTGGGATTGGAGGTTTGGAAGGAGCCTGGTCATAATTTCCTAGGGTGGGGAAAGTATGCAGTAGATATTTTGAGGAGATTTTGGATGGAGGATTGCAGCTACACCTATGGTCACCAACTAGAAGAAGCTTCATGCTTCTGAGGGAGAGTTGGTGGATCCTACCTTATATCGTCAGCTCATAGGTTCATTGATGTATCTGGTCAACTTTAGGCCAGATTTATGTTTTGCAGTGAACACTCTCAGTCAGTTCACGGTGGAGCCTAGGAGAGTGCAATGGGTTGCCGCAAAACATGTGTTGATATACCTTGCAGGTACAACGGATTATGGTCTGGATTATAGGAGATCTGATGGGATTAGATTGATTGGCTTCACGGATTTAGATTGGGTAGGTAGTGTGGTAGACCGAAAGAGCACTTCCGAATGTTGTTTCAGTTTGGGCTCGGCAGCAGTGTCGTGGTTCAGTCAGAAGCAAAAGTTTGTTGCGACTTGCGAGGCACTGTGGCTTCGAAAGTTATTGGTGGATTTATTTGATCAAGAGTTGAGGCCTACAATGATTTACTGTGACAATCAGAGTTGCATCCAACTCTCTGAGAATCTTGTATTTCACGACAGGTCAAAGCATATTGAGATCATATACCATTTCATCCGTGATTATGTTCAAAGAGGAGCTGCGGCATTACAGTGCATTTCCACTGATGAGTAGGTTGCAGATATTCTGACAAAGTCTCTTGGAAGAGGCAAGTTTATTCATTTCAGAGACAAGTTGGGTGTGGTGAAGAACAACTTCCTTGGTAAGAGGGAGTGTTGAATTTTTATACCTTGGGAGTTGTTTCCCTTGGTGACTTTTCCCTAAGTCACTAGGAAAAGGGGTTATGTTACTTGGACTTTATATTAATGACTTGAGATGAGCATTAAATGCACTTTAGAGATTAAAGTGTATTTTAAGTAAAAATTTAAAAAGTAAGTGAATTAATTTTTAATTTGTGGAGAAAAGTGATTTTATCACAACCACTCATCTAATCTAATCTGGGCCCTTGGATTATATGACCTTTCACTCACCCACACCATTTTTACCTAAAAGGCAAATTTTCCAAGTGAAGAGGCACTTTTGCATTTTGAGAGAGAGAATAGAATTTCTGAGAAAGAGGAAAAAAATCAGCTGGAGCATTTTTTCTTTGGCACGAAAATCGAGGTGAAGGTACAGCAGCTAGGGCATGGAAATCGAGGAAGCAGTGAGAGCATTTATTGCAGCTGTACCATACTGTACGGATTCAGTCCATTCATGGCATGGAAATCGAGGCAGATTGTTGGGCACAGATTTCGAGGCAGAAATTGCAGAGTTTCAGCTGCCACGAATTTTGAGGCAGACTGTATAGTACAGGCCGTATAACATGTCCATACAGTAGAGGCTGTACAATGCTGTTTTCAAATCCTAAAATTGGGGTTAAATTTTTGAGTTTCAAAATTTATGTGACATCTTATGTTTGACTAATGTGGGAATTTGCTTTGAAGATACTTGCAATTGTCCCTTGTTGCTTGAGGGTGGGAATCATGATGTATTCGGCCATGGACATACTTAATAAGTCCTATCCAAGTGTCGATAGAAGTTTCTTGTAGTGGTGAATCCTTTACCTGGCATGATTTTAATATTTTGAATCTTATCCATGACTGCACTCTATTTTTTAGCTTACATTTGATGAGGATTCTAACATCGATTAACTTAGCCTTTGATGTATACCTGTTTTGGTTGGTGGCCAAACACAAGGGAAGGTGCCATGGTCTTGATGAGATGAGCATTTGGTTACATAGGATTTATGATTTCACCTAGTGAATAATTCATCTCATGCTTAAATTAGTTTAGGGTAGATATAACCCCAAAAATCCAAAAAATATTTTCTGCAATTTTCAGATTTGTTTTTTGGGTTAAATTAGCTTAGTTTTATTTTATGCTCCTAGGCTAAATTTCTGCATTTGATTTATAGAAAAATCATCCTTAAAAATTTATCATTTGCATAGCTTATTAAGGGTTTCATGCTAGATTAAGATTGGCAGAATGTTCCGGGCACTAGTTTCATACATTCATGCTATTTTCTGGTAGTTCTATGGTGGAAATTGCTAATTTTTAAATTCTGGAAATTATAACAGCAAAAAACATATTTATGGAAACATTCTTAGTGTCATACCTAGCATATAAATTTTAGATTTATAAGTTAAAAATGTTTGGAACAAATTTTTGAGTAGAAAGCAAATTTGGAGTTTTTCTTGTTTATTTGGTCGAAAGTGATCTAAGACAACAACACTTTAATTCTGGAAATTATTGACTTTTTAAAGGTCTGATCTAACACCTGAAACACATTTAATCAATGATCTATGTGCAATTTTGATGTGCTGGAAATTTTCTAGGTTTCTTTCTGTCTTATTGAGTAATCTCTGAACAACATGATAGACTGATATTTTATGTTTGGTTAATGCTGATTTAACAGTGCATAAACAGTTAAATTAAAGTTCTGAAATATTTTGTGACATAACTCTGAATTCTGAAATTTTCTCCAATCTATTTCTGTTGCATTACAACATAAGCATTTGAGATTTACTTGGTTGGTGGTGGATAAATTAGTGGAAAATTTGTAAAATCATCATTGATAAATGATTGACTATAACTCTTAAAGCACATAACATTGACTAAATGCTAAACAAGTTCTGGACTTTTATTTTCTCTCACGAGTTTGCTTCTCTTTCATGGATCAATGAATGTATGATGTTGATGATTTCCAATGTTTCATGGTTAATGCTCATGTTCCATTTTCCATACTCTTGAGAAGCTTCTAAGTATTTGACCTATGAATGTTTTAGATCTTGAATGATTGAATGCTTATTGCAGAAATCAACTACATAACTCAACACACGTATCAAAATTAAGTTGATCTCATTTCCCTTAGCTCTCTCTCTCTCTCTCTCTCTCTCTCTCTCACATCCAATCCTATAGGGAAGCCTTCCTTAGCCCTGAGTGCTGGGCTAAAAGTGGGAAATTAGCACTGTGGTGATAGTGATGCTTCTTTTGGAAGTTGCCCTTGGTAGCATTAGTGAGTAGGATTTTTTCACTTGAGTGCTAAATCAAGCCATAACACACTAGAGTCTGGAATAGGGTTATCCGGTTGTCTGATTATAATTTATGATGGTTATGTCCATCACTCATATTTATGTTATTCTTATCATGTGTTTATGCCATTTGGTTATTTAGTAATTTGTTTGTCCCTTGAAATGTGCCTCTTCAAATTTCATGTTTGCATGAAAATGTGGATAAATTAGATTCTAATTTAAGTTGTCATCATATCCTTGACTAAAATTTGGTGTTTGACACCTTGCAGGCATGGTTTTGTGCCTTGTATGGAATGCCATTGCAGTGAGTGTTGCATGGATTAAGGGAGAAGGTAAGTGTTATGATTTATATAGCGTTTTCCTTAAATTTTTTTGTTTTTTATTGATATCTATAATTATGTCCAAATGTTAGCTGTTTAGAGTCTAGACTCTAGAGTGAGACTAACACATGGTTCTCTATGTGCTTGAAATTTATCGAACTTTTTCAATTGCAGGGGTCAATATCTGGTTACTTGCTATAATCTATGTTATTGTGGGCTGCCCTGGGTCTTATGTTCTGTGGTACAAACCTCTATACCGTGCCACGAGGTATGCATTTGAGTATATCATACTATTGTATGGAAATTTCTTTTGGCACATTTAGGAGTATGGCATGAGACTAATGTATGTGAAATATATGACCTAAATTTTGAGAAATGTTCACACATTTTGTTGCTTTGGATTTTCAGTAATGAAAGTGCTTTTCGGTTTGGCTGTTTTTTCTTAACTTACCTGGTAATTTTCTACTCTCCATTGTGTAATTTATAGCATTCCCCTTTTCTAAATGATTTTTTCTCATGTTGGGTTCAGTTTTGATATCATCGATTCATTGAACTGCATATTTTTCTAAACTAGCTATTGAACTCGTGATGTCTTTGTTTGTGGCAGTTTCACATTGGCTTCTGCATATTTGCTGCTGTTGCCCCTCCAATTTTCTTCAATGGGAGGTCTTTGGCGTAAGTGCAAATGTGTTCTATTTAAACTACTAATGAGTGTTTGAACCCATGAGGAATCGGAGACAATTTAGATGAATTCATAGACTCATCATTTCTATCAAAGTTCATTTCACTTTCTAGTTTAGCATCCACATTTGAAATGAGTGTCTGGACATTATACTGAAGGACTCTGGAGATAATGAGTTTAATAGCTCTAAGAGCATTATGGGCATCTATAGAAAATAACTAATAGGTATTTTATTACTTGCTGTATGTTAACTCATACATGGGGAGACACAGATCGCTAAGATAATGGCAATGGTGTAGTGTGGAAAAGATCATCATTCTTGAACCCTACTCAACTGAGATTACAGATTTACAACCAATATTCTGCATCATATCGAGTTTTATTCTTCATTAGCAGATTATTTGAGAAGAATTGACTATCCTGGAGGACATTTCAATTTTCAACATCTTCCAAAAAACTGTTATGATGGCTAGAGGAGCACAGATTGCACTTTGTATTCTCAGGGAAGTCTGAAGCTAAAGAATCACCTAATATTCATACATAAACCTATCTGAAGCTGATATCAAATCTATGAATGTAGAAAGTGTCATACTAACCAAGTATGGTTGTTTTGGAAAGAAATCCGTCATGTTTGTGCACATAGAAGCCTGGCTTATGTCTAGAAAGGTTGCATCAATGGTGTGCAATGATCACAATTATGGGAATTTTTTTAGTTTTGTAAGATTTACCTTTTTGCTCAAGTTTGATTTATAATTTTATAGCCTTGGCCTCCTATCAGATTTCTCTTACAATATGCACTTTCTTTGTTCAATGGCTACATCATTTCAAATCTTCTGAATAAATTGCGATGATGGCTAGAGGAGCACAGAGTGCACTTTGTATACTCAGGGATGCAAAGCTAAAGGGTTACCTGACATTTATTGTTCTAAGAAAATGTCTTATAACTCATCAAATAAGATACATATACACAAAAAACATATCCAAAGCTAATAGAAAATCTATGAATGCACAAACTGTCAACTTTCCAAGTATGGTTGTTTCGGAAGGAATTCCATCAGTGTTTGTCCATTTACAAACCTGATTTATGTCTAAAAAGGTTGCATCAAGGGCATGCAATGATCACACTTTTGGGAAAAATAGGCATAGCTTTTAATGAATTACCTTTTTTTTATAATTTTATTTTATAGACTCAGCCTCCCATCATATTTCTCTTCATGATGTGCACTTTCTTCCTTTAATGGCCACATCATCTCTCAGTTGTGAAAGTTGAACACGAAGGATATTTCTGTGCAGTTCAACTTGTGTGGATCAAGAAGGACAGTATATCACTTATTTTGTGCTCGTTGTTAGAAATTTATTGATTTTGGGGAATATTCCCTACACTTTGTTGGGACTCCAGCTTATATGTCGATTTGTTGAGAATGGTGTAATCCTCACAGTTGGCTACTGCCAGCTCATATTTCTCATTAATGCATTTGGTAAGGTATTAATGTAATCATTTATTGTAATACTAGGTTTGTGGCTAAGGCCAACCTAGTCAACTTGTACATGTAGGCCCAATAATCCCTATTGGGCAAAGCACCTTGCTTGATTTTGGTATAGTTGCACCGAAAGGAGTGAGGTGTTCTACAACCCAGTATTGGGGAGATGTTGTTACGTAAGGTAACATAACGTAACATTACATTACAAAAATTAAAAAGTAATTTAAAAAAATCATGTCGGCTCAGAAAATAAAAAATTATGACAAGTAATTTAAAAATCCATGTAGGCCTATAAAATAAAAAAATTAAAACTTAAACCTAGATCTATCAAGCAAAACAGATCAAATTTCTTGAGTTTCCCTTTAAAACAAAATTACACCTCAAGAAATCGGATCCCTTTTGGTGCTTGATAGATCCTGGTTTAAGATGGATCTATGTTGGTTACACCATAAGTCTCATTTGTATATTACCATCTTGTGATCTTCTTGATCTTTTATAAAGTACTTTAGGCGTAAGGGCATCTATATCTTTGGCATTCTCTTGTGATTGGCATTTATTTCATTTATGTGCGCTTATGCATTTCTTGTGTAGCGCGCTTGTGCTTAGGTATCTTTCTCTCTCTAGGAATTAGGGTTATCTCTCTCTCTAGGCATTAGGGTTATCTCTCTTTGGTGCACTTGTCACTAAGTTATTGTAGAATTTGAGTCTGTCTTTGGTTCCATATGATTCTTCTACTTTCACTTGTGAATCTTGACATGGTATCAGAATGGGTATGAACCTTTCCCTATTCATTTCACTGCTGGTTTGGGTTTCTTCTTGGTTGTTCATGTTAATGTTTTGAGCAATAATGGAGATTCTTGAACTTTAAAAACTTTTATCAATGATACGTTGAGGACCCGTAACAATTAACAATTCAATCACACACAATAATTCATCCACAACACAAGATGTACCCTAGGGAAAATCCTAAGACAGAGAAGATGAAAAACCCCAACAATTCTTCAGAGTATAATAGATAGATTGCAGAGAATGACTTTTACAACATAAGCAGATTGCCCAGTAAGAGAAAATATAGAGCAACAGAGAAGAGAGATCCACTATTACAATCGTTATAACTTGCCATATGCCTAGCATATTAATAACAAGTCATAATGACTGCCATGCAAACCCTAGTGATGGTTGCATGATAATTAGCCACACATGCATTACAATTTCGAATTCCCTTTTTCGAATATTCAATTCATGCATTGAATCTTCATCATGCACAACTAATGTGCCATACCTTCAATCATGGATATTAACTGATAGTTAACTGACATTGGAGTGAACTCAATATCTAACTGAATACTGATTACATAGTTAACAAGCTAACATAAGTGTCATAGTGCAATAACTCAAGTGTCGCATGCAACATACTTTCTTAACTGAAGTGTCGTCCTTTGATTAACTTAAGTGTCTTCTCTTAGTCTAACTAAAGTGTAAACCCTTTAGTTAGCTATTCCATCTTTCTTTAATCACATAGTTAGTCAATATTAACTGAATCTTGCTAATTGATGAACACTGAGCTCTTCTTTACTTAACTGAATGTTGATCATTAATAGTTCAATTGATGCTTTAACTAAAGCGCTGATTGAGGCATTTAGATTTAACTGAAGCTTTATAACTTGAGTTCACTTCGAATTCTCTTTCTCTCATAATATCTTTATTGCTTATTTCTTTATCTTACTGCATGGTCTATGTTTAATCATCTATCATATCATATTATACTTGGAAGGATTGTTCCGAACCTATGATCATATGTATTACGCCGGGTCATATAGTCATGTGCTAAAGTAAATCACTCTAGGGGTAGCTAAATCTTAAAGGAGACTTATAGCACCTAGTGACCATGACTAGCCATACATCACATAGATATCCCATGACTTGATACAACACAAGACCAGTCATGATACAACACAAGATTCATGAACTTAATAAAACATAAGTTTCGGGCTTGATACAACACAAGTCTCTGACCTTGATACGACACAAGGTTCTGATATGAATACAACATAATATCCTGATCTTAATACAACATAAGATCATAGTACAAGCATCTCTCATGACCTCAACATACTAGCTTGATACAACACAAGCTCTTAACTTAATACAACATAAATTGTTGAACTTAATACAACATAAGTTTCGGACTTGATACAACACAAGTCTCATGGAGAGGTTTCTGAACATAATACAACATAAGTTCTGGACTTGATACAACACAAGTCTCATGGAGAATGACTCCTGATGTTGTACATTTAACACTCCCTCTCAGCGAGGGAGGCATTATCTATTTTATCAAGAATTTCCTGCCATACCAACCTTATCTCGAAAGTAACTCAACTTACTCATTGACAATGGCTTGTCCACAAATTTGCAATCTACTCATCAACAAATATGTACAGAAATTTCATTTTACATGACCATGACTTCGATGAAGTAATCCTTCATCTCAATGTGTTTTATCATAACACACAGAGGGTTTTTCAGAAAGCTTGACTATTAACACCTAATAACTGTAGGTTCAAGTCTTTCACCCTATTAGGTATCTTTCCAAGCTACACTACTCCTTAGCATGTAGTACTATCTGCAAAACACATTTGCTTTTGTAGTACTCTTTGACATACATCTTGCTTCTATAGTACTAGCTGCAATACACTTAGCTTTTGTAGTACTAGCTGCAATTTACATCGCTTATCTCAGGCTAAAACAATAGCTGGATAGCACAATCATATAACAGGTCTTCCATGTATCAAAATACAATAAATAGCCTATTCTAATGTACTTCAAAGGTACTCAAACGTATGCTTAGTTAGTAAGCATTAAAAAAACAACAGGTCTGCTCAAAGACCAACCAGCTACTTACACATAGTAGCATCATCTCGATTCGATCCATAATATAGTTTCTCAAAAATGGAAACTGTTGATTTTTACCTAGGAATTGTTCCCCTAAGTGACTTTTGCCTAAGTCATTAGGAAAAAGGGGTTTGAGTCACTTGGACTTTATATTAATGACTTGAGCTGAGCATTAATTGCACTTTAGAGAATAAAGTGCACTTTAAGTGAAATATTTAAAAAGTGAGTGAAATTAATTATTTTGTGGAGAAAAGTGATTTTAATCATAACCACTCATCTAGACTAATCTGAGCCCTAGGATTAGATGGCTTTTCATTCACCCTATTTTTTTCACCAAAAAGGAAAGTTTCCAAGTGAAGAGTCACTTTTGCATTTGAGAGAGAAGAGAGAGCCATTTTCTGAGAAAGAGAGAAAAATAGCAGCAACAATATTTTTCTGAGGGCACGCAGTTCGAGGAGGGAAAGTATAGTAGGAGGGCACGAAAATTGAGGCAAGGTACAACAACATTTATTGCTGGTCTGTACAGTATGGATTTTGTATAGCAACATGGATTCTAAGGTGGAAAGTACAACACGGTTTTCGAGGCAGATTTTTTGGGACAATTTTCGAGTAAAGATTTTTTGGGCACAAATCCTGAGGTAGTTTGCAGGCACGAATTTCGTTGTTTGTACTGTCTATCCATACTGCTAATGTACAATAGCATGGAAATCGAGGCAGCTACAGGAAAATTTCCGAGTTTGTAATTTTTCTGTTTGGCACATAAAACGACGCAGAATTTTTCATTAGGTTGAGATAAGTTGGTCTGAAATTTTTTGTGTCTCTTGCTGTAAATTTTCCAGATAATAAAAATTTCTCTCTCACAGGTTTTCCCCGGAGGTTGGGGTTTTTCCTGGGTCATTGGACCAAAAATACTGTGTCTGAAATTTATCTTTGAATGTGGTTTATTTGCTGTTAGTGAAAATGTTATAGAAGCTTTTCTGGTGCTTCAATCCTATATTGTTTATGCGAAAAATCTAATTTGTAGCACATTTACAAATTGCGCTGGGCATTAAACAAATTTTTAAACGGAATTGTAAACCGGGTTGGGAGAGTGCTAAAATTTCTACATGGTATTAGAGCTTTGTTTAAGAGAAGGAAAATTTATACACAGTGAAAAATTTCAGACTTCAGTGATTTCTATTGTCAGTGGGCAGCACCTTGAACTTTGCATAGAAAATGGCCACAGGTCTTAGGTTGGAGGATAGGCTTGATGGGGCTGGGAATTTTGTCCCATGGAAAGCTAGGCTAGTGTTGATATTGGAGGAAAATGAGTTGTGGGATGAGGTGGTTCATAACACTACAACAGTTCTTATTGTTGTTCCCCCTTCCACTGATGCAGCAACACTTTTTGCCTTCAACAAGAAGGACATAAAAGCTACAAGAATAATCCTAGATGCAGTGAAAGACCATGTGATTCCACACATCTCGAGTAAGACCCATGCATATCAGATGTGGGATGCCTTGATCGACTTGTTTCAAAGCTCAAATGAGAATACGAAGATGGTTTTGAGGGAGAAGTTGAAAAATATCAAGATGGCCAAAGCGGAGGTTGCGATATCTTACCTTACTAGGATCTCTCAGGTGAGAGATGAGCTTGCAGTAGCGGGGGAGGTTGTTCCTAATGTAGAGCTAGTGCGAACAACTTTAAATGGGGTTTCAAATCCTTGGGTTGTGTTTGTGGAGGTTCTAGTGGCTAGGGAGAACTTACCTACATGGGACAGGATTTGTGATGATTTTGTTCAGGAGGAGACTCAGAGGGGTCTTGTGCAGGGAAGTGCTTCTACTAGTAGGGAGGATGAGGAGAATGTGGCATTGATTGCAAAGGGGAATACGAAGTTCAAGAACGGCTCCAAGAAGGGTGGGGCTAAGCAGTAGGAGGGGCAACAGAAGGATTTGAGCACTGTGAAGTGCTTCGCTTGTCAGAAGTTTGGACATTATACTGGGCAGTGTCCACAGAAGAAGAAGAAGCAGTAGAGAGCAGCTTCGGCAGAAGTGGAGGAGTTTACAACGAGGTTGGAGAGAGTTTTCTCTCTGCACTGGGCATGTTGATAGGGAGAGAGCATCCATCATCACCAGTGCTGATATTGATAGGGAGAGAGCATCCATCATCACGAGTGCTGATGTTGATATTGAGAGGGAGTATTCCTTGTTGACAGACCATTCCTTGAGTGCATCCACCACTAGAACATGGTATATTGATAGTGGAGCTTCGAGCCACATGATAGGTGCTCGAGAGATGTTCTTTGAGCTTTCACAAACAGAGTTTGATGTGGAGGTAGTGTTGGGGGATGACACAGTTGTTAGAGCAGTTGGGCATGTGACCATTACTTTTCAGAGAGAGTTCATGAGTCCCATGATTTTGAGAGATGTACTATATGTACTTGGGTTGAAAAAGAACTTGATTTCAGTTTCCATGATCGAGGATAGATGTGTTGGGGTGTCCTTCCTAGATGGACATGTGCGCTTGTTTCCCAAGACTGCGGGACCATCTGCTTCCTACACCATTGGAGTCAGATGTGGGAAACTGTACAAGCCCTTATTTCAGCCCTAACATGCTTTGGCACATAGCAGCAGCAATGAGCTTTGTGAGCTGTGGCACAGGAGGATGGCTCATCTGCATCATCCAACTTTGCATATGTTGAGGTATATGGTTATAGGGTTGCCAGAGTTCAACACAAAGCACAATGAGGTATGCAGGGGGTGTGCTTTGGGAAAGTACACCAACACTGCTTTTACGAGCGGTGATAGCAGGTCAGCAGGAGTTATTGACTTGATACATTTCGACTTGTGTGGACCTATGTCAGTTGTTTCTTTGAGAGGGTTCGAGTATTATGTGACATTCATCGATGACCATTCTAGGAAGACCTGGATCTACTTCTTGAAGAGTAAGAAATTTGAGGAGGTCTTGCAGAGGTTCCAAGATTTCAAAGCTCTTGTGGAGAACCAAACAGGGAGGAAGATTCAGGCACTCAGATCAGATAACGGGGGTGAGTTTACCTCCAAGGAGTTCGATGAGTATTGCAGATAGGAGGACATTCAGAGATAGTTGACAGTACCACACACTCCTGTGCAAAATGGAGGGGCAGAAAGGAAGAACATACCTATAGTTGGAGCTGCGAGAGCCATGTTGCATGATTAGTCACTTCCTTTCTTCCTTTGGGCGGAGGCATGTAGCACAATTGTATACCATCAGAATAGGAGTCCCCATCGTGCTGAGGGGAACAAGACACTTGAGGAAAGTTTCACAGGAGAGAAGCTCGAGGTGAGTCATTTTAGAATATTTGGTTGCTCGACTTATTCACATGTCCCTTCTGAGAAGAGGACAAAGTTTGAGCCCACAGCAGAGAGAGGCATCTTTGTGGGGTATGATGAGACTTCGAAGGCCTTCCACATTTATCTTCCTTCTCAGGGGAAGGTGGTTGTGAGGAGGGAAGTGAGATTTGAGGAGGAGCGGGCCTTCAGGAAGTCTAGAGAGTCAGAGCAGGGAGAGAAGCAGGTTCCCGCACCTCAGGTAGTTTCACAGGTACGTTTAGTGCAGTTGATAGGTTCACAAGTTTCCAGGGTTATTGGACCACACAGTATAGGCACAGGTTCTCCAGTTTCAGTGGTTCAACCAGCAGGATCTTCGGGGACAGGTTTTGGTTCTCAGGTTACAGGATCACTGTACAGAGCTTCAGGATCACAAGGTTCACTAGTTATTGGTACACTAGCTTCTGGTTCACAGGTTACTGGGGTTTCTACCTCTGGGAGTTCATCAGATGAGGACAGACTAGTGTGGGAGCAGTCTTCAGGGAAGAAGAAGCCTAAGTGGCTTCAGGACACCCTAAAGGAAGCAAAGGAGTTTGGAACACCCAAGGAGCCAGTGAGGGCTATTCAAATGCCAGACAGATTGGGTATGGCATTAGTTGCTAGTCTTCGTGATTCATAGCCATCTACCTTTGAGGAGGCCTCTCAGCATCATGTTTGAAGAGTGCCATGATGGAAGAGTACCATTCCATCATGAAGAACGATGTTCCATCATGGAGATGGTAGTGTAGAGAAGTACAAGGCTTGGTTTGTGGCGCAGAGGTTTTCATAGGTTGAGGGAGTTGATTATAATGAGACCTTTTCATTGGTTGCTCGTTATACTTCTATCAGGGCTTTGATTTCCATTGCTGTGGAAATGGGTTGGAAGATCCATCAGATTGATGTGAAGATCGCATTTCTCAATGGAATCATATAGGAGGAGGTTTATGTTGAGCAGCCTCAGGGCTTTGAAATTCATGGGAGAGAGTCTCATGTGTGCAGGTTGAAGAAAGCCTTGTATGGGTTGAAGCAAGCTCCTAGGGCTTGGTACTCTAGGATTGACTCTTACTTGCAACGGATGGGTTTTCAGAAGAGTGAGGCAGATCCGAATCTCTATTTCATCATGGTTGGAGACGATCCGCTCATTCTTCTATTGTATGTGGATGACTTATTTATCACAAGAGGAGAGAGACCTATTGCAGGTTGTAAGAGAGATCTTGCTTCAGAGTACGAGATGACGGACATTGGGTTGATGCACAATTTTTTGGGATTGGAGGTTTGGCAAGAGTTTGGCCATATTTTCTCGGGATAGGGGAAGTATGCAGTTGATATTCTGAGGAGATTTCGAATGGAGGATTGCAGGCCGATGTATACACCGATGGTCACCAACTGGAAGAAGCTTCATGCTTCTAAGGGAGAGTTGGTGGATTCTACACTATATCGTCAACTCATTGGGTCTTTGATGTATCTGGTTAACTCCAGGCTGGATTTGTGTTTTGCGGTGAACACTCCCAGTCAGTTCATGGTGGAGCCTGGGAGGGTGCACTGGGTAGCCGCAAAACATGTGTTGAGATACCTTGCAGGGACAGTGGAGTATGGTCTGGACTACAGGAGATCGGATGGGATCAGATTGATTGGCTTCACAGATTCAGATTGGGCAGGCAGTGTCGCAGGCGGCAGATCGGAAGAGCACTTCTAGACGTTGTTTCAGTTTGGGCTCGGCAGTAGTGTCGTGGTTCAATCGGAAGCAAAAGTCTGTTCATTTGACTTTTGCAGAGGCCGAGTATATGGCAGCTAGTCAGGCTAGTCGCGAGGCGCTGTGGCTTCGCAAGTTGCTGGTTGATTTATTTGATCAGGAGCTGAGGCCTACGTTGATTTACTGTGACAATCAGAGTTGCATCCAACTCTCTGAGAATCCAGTATTTCATGACCAGTCAAAGCATATCGAGATCAGGTATCATTTCATTCGTGATTATGTTCATAGAGGAGCAGTGACATTGCAGTATATTTCCACTGATGAGCAGGTTGCAGATATCTTGACGAAGTCTCTTGGAAGAGGCAAGTTTATTCACTTCAGAGACAAGTTGGGTGTGGTGAAGAACAACTTCCTCGGTAAGAGGGAGTGTTGATTTTTACCTAGGAATTGTTCCCCTAAGTGACTTTTGCCTAAGTCACTAGGAAAAGGGGGTTTGAGTCACTTTCAGTGAAATATTTAAAAAGTGAGTGAAATTAATTATTTTGTGGAGAAAAGTGATTTTAATCACAACCACTCATCTAGACTAATCTGAGCCCTAGGATTAGATGGCTTTTCATTCACCCTAATTTTTTCACCAAAAAGGAATGTTTCCAAGTGAAGAGGCACTTTTGCATTTGAGAGAAGAGAGCCATTTTCTGAGAAAGAGAGAAAAATGGCAGCAGCAACATTTTTCTGAGGGCACGCATTTCGAGGAGGGAAAGTACAACAGGAGGGCACAGAAATCGAGGCAAGGTACAACAATATTTATTGCTGGTCTGTACAGTCTGTACGATACAGATTTCATATAGTAGCATGGATCCCGAGGAAGAAAGTACAACACAATTTTCGAGGCAGATTTCCAGGCATGATTTTCGAGGAATGATTTTTTGGGCACGAATCTCGAGGCAATTTGTAGGCACAGATTGCGAGGGCCGTATAGACAGTCTGTACAGGCTGTCAGTATGACTGTCGTACAGTTCCTACAACAGCACAGAAATCGAGGCAGCTACAGGAAAATTTCTGAGTTTGTAATTTTTCTGTTTTGCACAGAAAACTAGTCCTTGTTCAAAGTAACCCTCCTTTTGAGTTTGATAATGATTCCTATAAGATGTCAGCAAATGACCAACTTAGTGGAACAACGTTGGATGTCGAAAACAAATCATGAACATGAACTAGTTCTTTCCAAGCCCATCATTAGACCTTTGGAAGAACTTAGGAACAACAAACATAGAACATGTATCAAATATGATAAAGAAGTGACTTTTCATATTTTGGATTATTCTAAGCCAATCCAATTTCAAAGTTCTAGATTCCTTAAGAAGATTCAACTTCACCTGTTCAACATCAGTGCCAACATTGTCACCATATTTGCTTAAAACCACCGAGTTTGTGGTCAGCCAAAGACCACCCACTTAATAGAAGACATAAGCTTCTGCTAACTATTTTGTTTTGGGGCCAGCCAAAACCATTGAGTTTGTTGTCATACTAAAAGCCATCAATTCAGAGAGTACTTACTACTTACATTTTTAGCATTTAGCAGAAGACATAAGCTTCTGCTAGCTTACTTGGAAAATTCAATTTGTCAAGAAATGTTCAGGCATTGGCAGTTGTCCACTTCCATATTTTAGCTCTTTCAAAACATTTTTGGACTCACAAACACCCCTTCGGATTAAGGGGGGGGGGGAGGGGAGTGTAAATCTTTCAGCATTCTCCCAACCCGGTTTCAACCACCATTTTTATCATAGTTTAATGCCCAACCTAATTTACTCAGCTGCAAATTAAGTCATTTCTCATAAACAATTTATGACTGAAACACAAGAAGAACTTTACTACTTTTAATGAGCAACAATAAAAAACACGGTCACACATAAAAAATCAGACTCATAAATTTTTGGTCAAATGAACTAGGCAAAACCCCAACCTCTGGGGAAAACCTATTCTAGAGAGAGAGAATTTTATTTTCTGCAATAAAATGAAAGTACAGCAAAAACAGAGATAAACTTATCTCAACCACATGCTCAGCAAATTGACTGAATTCAGAAATCTTACAGTCAAAATTTCTGCCAACTCGCTGCCTCGAAAACCGTGCCAAACTGACTGTACGAACTGCCTCAATTTTCATGCCCAATGCTGTACTGTATGGACTGCCTCAATTTTTGTGCCCACTGTATGAACTGTATGGAATTATGTGCCCAAAAATTGTGCCCAAAAAACTGCCTTGAAAAATGTGCCTAGAATTTTCCTAGTGAAATGTGGTGTATGCTGTACGGTCTTGGGAAGCGTACCCTCTTCTCTTCTCTATCAGCTTGCAATTTTTTCTCCTTCTGTGCTCTCCAACTCTAATGAAAAACAGAACGAGACTCAAATGCCTTCCCTTTCCTTTTTGGTGTCTAAATGAGGATGTTGAATAGTCATCTAATCCAAGGGCCCAAAATGAATTAGATGGATGGATGAGATTAAATGCATTTTTAATTTTCTCCAAAATTATTTTCACTCACCTCACTTAAATTTATTAAAAAATCACTTTATTTTTAAAGTGAAAATTAAAACTCATCTCAAGTTATTAATTGCAAGTGTCACTTTAATTTTCCCCTTTTAATGACTTAGGCAAAAATCACTAGGGGAACACTTTCCTAGGTACAAAAATGAACAGGGAGTTGGAAACCTAATCCTCGTGGTTATGGTAATTTGTAGTGTAATATTATTATTACTATTCACATTGGGGATTCCAAGAGACCTCTTGGAACATGAATGTTGTTTGACCATTTTAGAGCCTACAAATTAAGGAGCACAAGTTAGGGTACAAGCTAAGGCATAGGTCAAAGGTGTGTGCCATGGAAGCTACCCTTCCATGGTGAAAATTGGCATGAATTTCAATAGTTTGGGAGAGGGTTTTTTCTTGTTTTATGTAGAGATTCCAGCCGAGCATTTACATACAAGGTCACTTGGGGGATTTGATCCCAAGACCCCATAGCCCAAGGGTTTGAAGGCACTAGTCACCTCTCTAAATTCTTCAACCATTAAACACCAAAACTCTTGATTTCCTTGCTTCTTTAGGGTAGATTTTATTTCCTTAAAATGAGAAAATATTATATTTTTCTTTCTAGATTAGTTTGAAGTATAGGATAGATTTAATCTTAAAACAAGCACCCCCATGGAAAAATTCACCTCCTAACCAATTTTTTATGACTTTTTATATTTTCATAATCAAAACATTAAAAATTGATCCGTTTTACAGGAAATTTTTTTATTTGTGAAAAAAACTGATGGGGGACTTAGCACATGTTCATATGACTCTAAATTAATGCCTAGCATGGTAATATACATTGACACTTAGACTTTAATAACCTCCTAAGGCCTAATCACCACGACGACCACCCTAGCTTTGGAGGTTCGAGTGAAAAACTCGAAAGTTATAAGTCGCTTGTTCAACAACTTATGATTAACAAGGAAAAAACACTCTAGGCTAGTCGGATTGATGTCTATGTCCTAGGAGAGCCAAGTCTGTTACATTATTTCATCATGCTACGACATTTTATTCCAACTCCCCCAAGGGGGTATGACCATGTGGATAAAAGAAAAAGGGCCATAGAAAGCCTGAATGAACTTCTGAACTTTGGATATGAACAAGTGACTTGACTTGTTCACCATTGGCAACTCACTTGAAAGTCCAACTGAGTGCAACATAGTTGGTAACAAACCTCATAACTAAGAGGGAAACAGGAATCCACAGTGCAATGTGCATGATAGAATACACTAGGGGAGGGAGGTGTCTCACATATGGGTAGAGTGCTTGAGCTGCCCTCGCTAGACTATAACAAGCAACCTATAGCTCACTTCCAAGCGTGAGTTCGGCTCCATGAGGTCTTTTCTAGAACCATTGTGCTAGTGCACAATTGACTGTAACGTCGATTTCAAATTCTAGGGGACTCTTAGAATTAGCAGACCCTTGCTCCATCTCACTTCCATGCCCTTTTGGGCTCCATGATGAATGATTGTTACATTTTTATTTCATACAATGGACAACAATCATTTTGATTTTACATTTGATCTACATTTGCTTTTTATTTGCCCCTTTTTCTTTTCATTTCATATTTAGCCTTTTGGCTTGCATTTTTTAGATATAGCATGAGTCACATTGATGCATGTAATGATGATAGGATAACTTGCTTTGAGGACTAGTTGGAAAACAACCCAATGAACAACATGACCCTACACCGCTATAAAACATTGGGAGTAACCGACCAGAACTGGATCAACGGTTCGAGCCATGTAGCCACACACTCAAGGGCCAAGACACAAAGACACTTGGTGTCCATTATGCACAAAGGTCAAAGGAGGGAGGTCTTCAAGTTCACAAGTCTAAGTCTAAGTCAAGGGTGAAATTCAAGACTGAAAGACATGGATGGATGGAAAAAATGATACATGGCGCCAGACATAGCAGGGGAAAGGAATGGTCGTATGAGGTAGGCTATACTAGTGAGCATATGCAAAGGTCTTGACATTAAGACAAATAAACTACTCATGGCAACAAATCTACAATAACAACAAGATACAATACATCACCATAGTCAATCACTCTATGCCAAGTCGAAGCTATTAATATAAACAAAAGAGGCGAATGTAAACACCCATATGCACATGTATACTTGTTCAACCATATACTTGTCTCTGCTGTGAACTTTGAAGCCAATCTCTGACTGTATGGGGGCAAGGTAAGTACATTGACTATCTACTTTGTTGCTCTATCAAGTAAACCATGACCTAACCAACTCCTCTCAAGGGGGTTGTGCAGGGATCAATCTTGACAAGGGGTGCTAGGAGGATGCTCTGACTACTTTGGCTTCTTAAAATTAGGGTTTTTAACAAAAATAAGAAAAATTGTACTTTAATGCAAATTTAAATTACAAAAAATAGTACTGAAATAAAAAGAAAATAGGACAACTGTAGTAAACTGTAGAATAACAACAATGATAAATTTTTAGGGTAGAGAACCTTCCTTATACTCGGTGTTAATTTTCAGATCAGATCTTGCCTCTCAAAGGAAAGGCAATAAATGGAACAAAACTGACCCTTACCTGAGGGTATGAACATAACTGAGAGAGAGAGAAACAAAGTGTTGAAGAATAGGGTTAGAAAGGTACAACAAATGGTACAACCACTGTGCTGGGAGTACGATCCATCACAGAACAGTCCCAAGTCATCAACCAAGGCAACCAATAATTGCTACAAGCCTAAGCAACCCCTTTCCCAGTCAACGCTAAATCAAGAGACACAATGCTACCTCAAAATAGACATCAAGCAACCCTTAAACAACAGATGGAAGCCACATAACAGTCTCAACAATGGACGGCAACCTCAGCAAGTCAACACAACCCCAAATCAGACCTTAAACACCAAGCATCAGCCACAAGATAGACCTAAATAGTGGGCAGTAGCCTCAACAAGTCAACGCTGGGAAAATGGACCAAATGCATCCCTAAAGAAGACTCTAACCAGAAAATGACAGCCTCGTAATAGACCTCAACAAGCAGCGACACCCTTAGAACAATCCACATAGTAGACGACACTCACTAGATAGAAATCGACACCCTCAAACTAGACTCTAACAACAGATGGTAACCACAGAACATGCCTCAACAGCAAGCAGCAACCACAAGAAGTTAACTCAGCCCCAAGCAAACTTCAACAAGGCAGACAACAACCTCACAACAGCTCACGCTTCACACGTGTGGGAGGGTGGAAGTGTGATCAGCTGTTAGACCCTTCAAAAGGAGCAACCTTGAGTAATGTAGCAAAAAACAAGAGAGCACCCAAGCAAAAGAAGCATAGAAACCCTAGACGTCACCCAAACAAAGAGCGCTGAAAACCCTAGATCAGTAACATAAAAATCAAAGCTGAATTACCTCTTCAAGATTATTTTACAATGAAGGCTAGGCTTGTAATATGTATTTATAGCCTCTCAATGACCCCTATAAGGTTTCACCTTCTATTTGGTCATTGACTATAGTTTTACTCAATGAGGTCAAGGCGTCAAGCTTTTAGGAAAGCTCCCACATAAAAAAATATAGTTTAGTATTAGTACGTCTTTAGAAGTGGGGTTTCATATAAGACATAATAAAGGGTAAGTTATCACACTCAAGGGGGGCGTTCTGACAAAGAAGGGGTCACCACAAAGCTAAGCCAACACAAAGATAACAAAGGAGGGGTTTCCATAGTGCACGACTAACAATGGGGGAACGACCATAAGTCAACAAAAGGCTAAACAAAAGTAGCAACAACCCTAAAACCCTCTCTCTCAAGGTATGTGGTCCACATATGTTCCATACAATAACTGAAATTTTATCATCACCATATAAGGAAGGTTCAAACTGGATGATGTGATCCTCTGATCTTCCTGAATGCTCCTAAAGTGAAATGCTAGTTACTCCATCAAGGGGTGGCCAGTCTCTTGAGGAAACAACTTAGCTCAACCATCTCAAAGACCTAAAAAAGGAGGACATCACACATCATCATCTTGGTTAACTGACCAAGATCCACCTGGTTAATTGACCAAGCACCTTAGGGCTTAGCTAGGGGCCCTAGATAACTGCTAGGGTCTTATCTGACTTGGTCCTAGCCCAAGTACCCTAGATATCTGCTAGGGTTATGCATTGCTTGGTCCTAGACCTAGAATCTCTCTGGTGTAATTGACTAGGAGCCCCCAATGTTCAGCTAGGGGCCTTTTCCATGGCTTTGTATTGCTTGGTCCCAAACCAAGATCCCTAGATACCTGTTAGGAACTTAAATTGCCTGGTTAACTGACTAGGGTGCCATCCTCCCAGAGAGTGGCTTTCGTAGCAGCATTGTCTTTAACATGCCTAGCTTTGAAAAGTGCTCAACTCATGTACAAGGACTGGCTCATACCTCTGACAAAATTGGTCTGCATCATTGTGGCCCTAACCTATATGGATGTGACAACATGACCTCCCTCAACCTTTTAAGATTGATGAACGAGGAAGCAAACCGTGTATCTGTAATCTTCAACGACGGTATATTTGTGTACTCTTTGTAGATTGTGAGGGCATTGGTGTGTTTTTGTACAAAATTATGGATATGGCGTACATCATCAATAAGATTGCCAATCCATGTCACATTTGAAGCAATAGATTTGAGTGCTAAATTCAAAGAATGAACAATGCAAGGTGTCCAAAATACCCTTAAGATCAATAAAACAAAGTACAAATGAGTCTGCAACTCAGATCCATAAAATGACATTTCCCCTAGATGAATCTTATGCTAAATTCAAAGAATGAACAATGCAAGGTGTCCAGAATACCTGTGGATATTTAGCTTCCAAAATCATGCCAACAACCTTACAAATAGGTGCATTATTTGTGATGATTTGTATAGAAGAATTAACACCTAGATCTTCAATGACTTTGATGAACAACTCACTCACATATTGTGCATCCTTGTATTTCCCAAGAGCATCCACTACTTTCAAGAAGATCGATCCATTTAGGGAAGACACCATGAAATTGATGAATGGATGGTGTGTTGCATCCGTCCATCCATCAAAAACAATACAAACACTAGATGAGGGCCATGTTAATTTAATTGGCTCTAAGATTTTATCCACCTCCCTCCTTGCTTTAACCAACAAGCTGGTTCTAAGCTTCTCTGAACCAGGAGGCACATAACCATTTGGAGCTCGTTCAACTACACCTCGACACATCTCAATAAACGATGGTGACCATGCAACATTGAATGAAATGAAGTTGACATAGAGATAAAATGCAATGGTAAGGTCCATCTCATCTTGTGTCTCTTGTTGGAAAATCCTGTCAATTGGTCTACTTGGAGCTGGCCTCTTTCTTGTTGGTTGAATATCATCCTTGCTCCCATATTTGCTAGCCCTATTGCTAGAGGGTTTCCTCAAGAATGGAAGAGGATCCTCAGTTTTTTGTTTCTTGCTACTACCACCTTCCCCAAGCCAACATTTTTCCTCTCTTTCCATCTCCCTTCGTTCGTTAACACTCGTTGCTTTACATGCGACAAACCCACAAGGAGGGCCCAACAAATGGCACTTAACTTGGTAATAGGTTCTGTTGAACTCATTTTTGCAGAAATTACAAGTCCAAATTACATTCCCTCGCCCACCTAGCTTTGCCCTAGGCCTTGATTTCCTTGTCACATGCTTCCACAAAGTGTATTTCTTCTCTTGGACCTGTTGACTTGCTAATACAGGGTTATATGCATCTTGAGCTCCAGTAGCAGCAGATGGAGCACTAGCAGAATTAGATGAACTTAAGCTTGGATAAGGAAGATAAAGTGAAACACCAGCTGGAGTATTCCTCCCTTCCCTTTGCTCTTAACCAGCTTCCCTTGCTGATTGAGTCATTCTTCTTGTTGCTTGATGGTAAACTTTCAATGCTTCCAATGAAATCCATCCTCAAGTCACTTGCAATCCCTTGGAAAACCTTCAAATGCTCTTCACCTGCGAAAAAACTTCTCAAAGCTTGAGACTCGCTTGCAAATGTGAAAGAATGAGGGAGAAAACGCATTTTATAAAGCCGCAGGTCTCTTATCTGTCAAAACCATGTCCTGTTTTTGGGACACTTGTGCAGGTCAGGACACGACGATGACAGTGTTGGACAGGTGTCATCATCATGTCCGTGTCAGATGCGATGACACAGGACACTTTGGCCTAAAAGGCTGTGTCTGGTATCTTAGGCTGGAAATGCTTTAGGATAGTGACTTATTAATTCTGGAAATTGCACTTAGGCCAAAAATCATGACATGGGACACCATTATGCTAGATTCTTTGAATTGATGTACGGTAAGAGGCTTTGAAAAATAAAACTCGATGCTATTTTAATTTAACTCCTGTATTGATATCATTCATTCTTTAAGAGTTATGAGAGTGTTGGATCTGCCATAGGAGATTGAATGGGAGTGTTGGATTATTCCATAGGAGATTTATTAAGTAGCACCACTTCCAATTTTTTGAGTTGGGAAAGGGAAAGTTGCTGGTATTAGTTGCAAAGCAAATTAAGTTTTTGAGTTCTAAGTCTTTTGATCTGGTAATCACACTTAATGCCAAGAAGTTAAGCATTTTAAGTTCTTGTTATAATTTTCGAATATTCTGGAGGTAATAAAAGCATTCCTTTTGAGATTTTTGAGTTTTACTGTAACAGGGGTATCTTGCCAACGGTTGATTACTTTCCTAAAATTCTTTTGGTTGGGGTAAGACTTTATCCTTTAATTTCTCTGATTTATCTCATTGTTAAAATATACTGGTGTACTGCAAGTAGGCTTTCTAATACAAACTTTTTATTTCCCCATTTTCAGATATTTTACCTGGTTGGTTTTGGCTTATTTTGTTTAGAGACGCTACTAAGTATTTGGGTTCTTCAGGTGAGTTCAATATTGCTTTTTTTTCTAAATTATTTAGTTTTACATCTATGGAGAGCCGTGTAACAAGTGGTAATACGGTATATGTATGTGTCAATGTTTTCTTTACAATCTAACAATTTGGTTTGCAACCCTTTTGTCAGTTATTACACTTATTTTGGTACACCATCTTGTATTGGTTTCACTTCCATAATGGGCATATGTACCTGTAACGAGCTGTGTTGTTTTTTGTCCCTATTATAAAATGTTATAATTTTACTTCAATGTTTATTTTACAGATCAGATCAAGTTTGATGCTTAGGGTAATGCCTTTGTAGTCTAATGCTTTAATTCATCAAAGACCTTGAAATGTTTATGAAATGCGGTGGCCAGTTTGATTTGTTTAAACTTTATCCTTTTTATTTGTTTTTTCTGCAGCAAGTATATGCATATTTCAGACGATCAGGAAAATCAACGGAAGCTGGAAATTCTGCTCTTTAAAAACAACTCAGAATTAGTGCTATACCTGTTCTAGAATTTGTCCACGTTGCGTTAAGTTCTAATGAGTTGGCTAGAGATTGGAGATGCACATCTAGTCTGTTGACTTGGAAAATATTTTTCAGCTCCAAATGAAATTATATGATAGAAAGGCAGATATTGTTCCCACATGCGTCAGAATTTATTTTAATGATGTTTGGAGACTTAACTTTTTGGTGTTAGGATGTCGTCCATTATATCTATTATCGATAGCGAATTTTTGTCTGGTCAGAACTTCATGCTTTACATATACATATTTAAACTTGGGCCATTTCTGAGGTTTCTATATTTTTGTCGCTGTAATCTTGCTTCCATTTGAGGTGTGACCATTGATTCGATTAAAGATAGGAGGTTCCCGTCTGTACTGTATGTATCCTAGAAATTTATAAACATGACTGCATGCTGAGGCTACAAGCAATATTTCACTCATTTGGATCCTGCCTGTTTGTAACAGGCTGATATGAAATTAATAAGAAGCTGTCTTTGCCTGCAATGTTTGTGGCTAAGTTTTGGTTGTATTTGGGGAAAATGCCAGAAAATATATACGATGGTTGACTCAATGTTTTATATACATAAACAAATCATAATAAATTTGCCAATAGTCATTATCACCTGATGGTATATTATGGTTTTCTTTGACAAATGCTCCTGATTTTGTATGGTATGAAAGTGGCAACAATTCTTTTGGCTTATGGACATTTTTCTGCACCTACCACTCTAACAGAGTTATGCGCACCGTGTATAAGGAACTTATGTAGCATGTTATCTTAACCCCCTCTCCAACTTGTTATCTTAATGCTTGAGAATGTTTCGATGTTATCCAGGTGAACAGTTCAAACCATGGTGCCATGAAGAGCAAAAAGGATTGGTTTAATGAAAATGATTCTGAATGGATTGAAATTTTGCTCTAAACCAGTCCTTAATATTTTTTATAAACCTTCACATTTTTTAGAGAAATGGAAAGCCACAATTCACATCTGGTATTGCCTAAACCAGTCCTAGATTGTTTCAGGTCAAAGTGGAGAGTCGCAGTTCACATCTGTGCTTTTTGTTTGTTATTATATTTTGCAACATGAAGCTTCTTCACATGTTGAAACAATAAATTTTTTTATGCAAAATGAACAGGGAACATAACGTCTTGATATCTCCTAGCTTAGTTACTTATCATGTACCTCTTTTGATGTATCACATTGGAATGATCAATTTTGGTTTCTTTTGCTTTTCGTTCTTGCTAGTTATTTCTTCCCAATTAGTGAATAGATAAAAGTAGCTTCGTTCTTACTAGTTATTTCTTCCCAATTAGTGAATAGATAAAAGTAGCTACAACTGGTTCATAAGCTAGAAATTTACGTAAATATCTAAATCCAAAACAAATAGGATAATCATAAAATCTATGGATAATCATAAGTATCAAACCATATAATTGATAATTTTGACTCGTGATTGCGCCGAGAGGCGCTCTACAGTCCAGTATGGGGGAGATCTTGTCACGTGATGTAACGTTACTAACATGTCGGCAAAAAATAATAGTGAAAGTGAATATTATGGAGGAGATCTTGTCACATGATGTAACGTTACTAACATGTCGGTAAAAAATAATAGTGAAAGTGCATATTATGGGGGAGATCTTGTCACGTGATGTAACGTTACTAACATGTCGGCAAAAAAAAATAGTGAAAGTGAATATTATGGGGGGGATCTTGTCACGTGATGTAACGTTACTAACATGTCGGCGAAAAATAATAGTGAAAGTGAATATTATGGGAGAGATCTTGTAACGTGATGTAACGTTTGTAACATGTCTGCAAAAAATAAATAGTGATAGTGAATATTATGGGAGAGATCTTGTAATGTGATGTAACATTTATAATGTTTGTAATATTGAAGTAACTAAAGTAAAAAGTAGTAAATATTTTGTCAGCCTAATAATGTAAAATTATGCCGCTCAAAATCCCACCAAAAAAATCTTGCGAGAACATGCTGTAAGAATTAGAAAACTTGCAGAATATGTTGCTCGTGCATAATTACTCGCTTCTTACAATATTTATCCAGTGCTCGTGCATAATTACTCGCTTCTTACAATATTTATCCAGAGCCTGTGTATGTCTATACATTATTTAGTTTCAGATATTTCTTGAAATACAAGTTCGTTGAAGCAATGCATAACATATCATGAACGATTTGGGTGATGCTCGCTGCTTTGCTTTAAATATTGAAGAAAAAATCAGCACAAATGACCGACATAAGAAATGCCTAAACCCTGGCGCAAAACCATTTAATAGATTGAAGCTCTGATAAACCATAAATGGAAAAAAACTCTTTTGGTTTCAAAATTCATGGCATAAATTCCAGAAATGCAGAATGTGTAACCATATCATTGAGTGTGAACATGAAATAATTGTTACCATGCATGTATTTGTAATTTTGTAATTTGTACATGAAACGGTTCGTGTAGAATGTAATTTACCTAACAAATGACAAGTGAGTCAGATCATGGAAAGTCATACGAAGCTCTAAATCTCTTGTGAAGCTTTAAATCTTTTGTTGTTTGACCCATTTTGTAAGAAGACAATGATCAGCAAAGCCCACCATCATCATGAGGCTGAGTCCAGCGATCAGAGGTATACCTCTGTGTGGTAATATTTACCTTTTTTTCTACATATGGAGAAATTCATGATAACTTAGTTGTCCAGAGTGCACTGTGCGGTAATATTTACCTTTTTATAGTTTTCACATATGGAAAAATTCATGATAACTTAGTTGTCAAGAGTGAAGATCACTTCTGGTTATCGGTTGTTTTTGTTATTAGTAAATTTGAATTTAATCATCAATATTATTTAAGAAAATTAGGTAGTTTAAGATAATTTGTTAATTAGTTGGTGGTTTAAAGAATAACAAAATTATCATTTCTTTAAGATAATTTGTTAAATTGATAAAAACAATACAATATGGGGGAGATGATTTTTAGGAGTGAAAAATGTTGGTCATGCACATGGTTTTAAAACCATGTGCAAGGCCTCTTAAAAGCCCATGGTTTTATTGTACATGGTTTAGGAGGGCCTTACAAATGGTTTTAAAGCCATGTGCAAGGCCTCTTAAACAACCCATGGTTTTGTTGTACATGGTTTAGGAGGTAGTTGCAAATGGTTTTAATACCATGTGCAAGGCCTCCTAAACAACCCATGATTTTAGGAGGGCCTTGCACATGGTTTTAAAACTATGTATGGGGAAGATGTTTTAATGTTTTTTCCTAACAAAATAAAAAAATATTATTTGTGGACCTTAAATAAAAAAATGTGCCTTTTGGTTTGAATCACATTAAAACTGATAGTTGAGTGCAATACTTAAGAAGAGGTCTGCACCTCCAAAGATTTGATCCCTCTCGGTGCTTGATAGAGCCTGAGATTTGGATCTATGCTGGTTCTTAATACAACGCTTTTATACAGATTGAATAGTCATATGCTTTGAAGAGAATGGTTGTGACCTTTGATTTTATTATCATTTATAAATATTTGTTAGTTTTAATTTATATGTATCATGTAGTGTAGTTTTATACATGGGTGTGGGTCAATGTATTATGTAGCGTAGTTTTACACATGGGTGTGGGTCAATGAATAAATGCAAAGTTTTATATGGTTTGGTTATTATTAATGATGAAGAGTTAACGGTTTAATGACATGGAAAGTTTTAATAAGTTTTTATAACAAGTGACAACTCAACTAAATGTACACGTTTACACGAAGTTTCTTCATCTAGCTTTTACGATAACATTATTAGTTTTATATGATAACATTATTGGTTATATGATGAAATTTATAATTACGCTTTCCATTTTATGTCATTTTAAATTTAAATAATTGATTATTCTATACCTTGAAGTAAAAGGTTATCTTATTCTTTTTTTATTCTATTCTATGATTTTTTTCTTTCTTGTTTTATACTATATTGGTAGGTCCGTTTCCCTTAAAAAAATATTAAATGTAATAAAAAGGTTAATTGTCATATAAAACAAACAAGGATTTTATTTGATTGGTGATGGAATTTTCTAACTATTCTATAATTCGGATACATTTAGTAGTATGTTAAATGATTTTTGTTTTGATTTGATTGATTTTGATCATATATAGGTCCAAACCGTAGAATAGTTAGACAACTATGTTGCTAATTATTAATCTTGGTTAAAATTATTTAGTGCAATTTGATTATTGTTTATCGAATTTCATTGGCAAGAAATTTTATAGTCAAAGACATGGGAGAAATATTGAAGTCAAACCCATGAAGAAGGTTGTAATGACAATGCACCTTTGGAAAAAGCCACATCATTTGGGGTGTTTTGGATATCCTTATCAAGTTTTGTCAATATGCACATTCAAAACACACATTTGTAAAAGGTCCTCTATAAATAACAATACAAACAAGATATACTTGACAAAGACAAAATACTACTATCATTGTATACCCACTTTATCTTGCATTTCTTGATGAGCATTTCACCATGGACTTTTTGGTCTCACCATGCAATCTTGAACTTCAAACATCTTCCTATAAAGAATATACTACAAGCTTTTAACCACAGAAGAGGTTCAAAGAATATTTTGAAAAGTTGAGAATTACAAATGCATGTTTCATTAAATCTATTGATCATACATATTTCCCTTAACATTGAAGCTACTAGACATTTGCTTTAATGACATACTCTATGATGGAAGCGTCGAACTATTCTATGATTTGGATCCATTTTGGTAGTATGTTGAATTATTTCCGTTTTAATTTGATTGATTGGTTTTGATTATATATACGTCCAAACCATAAAATAGTTAGACAACTATGTCGCTGATTATTAATCTTGGTTAAAATTATTTAGTGTAATTTGACTATTGTTTATCTAGTCGAAGACATGGGAGAAATATTGAAGTCAAATCCATGATGATGGTTGTAATGGCAATGCACCTTTAGAGATTCAAATAATATTTTGAAAAGTCTATAATTACAAATGCATGTTGCATTAAATGTATTGACCATACATATTTCCCTTAAAACTCAAGCTACAAAGACATTTGCTTTGAATGACATGTACATAGCAATACGAGTTCAATGTGTGTTTCTATAGAAAGTAGGAACACATTGTATGTATATTAAAAAATTAACATCTCGCCATCTATGTTATGTTACATCAACTCACCATGCAGCTATCAACTTCAAACATTGTTCATATTAGAGACTACATCCCAATCTTCTCGGCATGTTAATAATATATATTCATATGTGGGGTAAGAAGGTTTAATCCACTAATTAGGTCAAGTTGATCCAAAGAGATGCATATCGATGCCTATCAAGCTTGAATCCATATTGCATATAAGCTAGTTACATCACATGCATAAACATAGAATTACAATGGTATATATATGAGACAAAAGGTACAATTACAATGGTCCAAGTTAATCAATAAAGATCACATTAATATAATAATAGAAATGTAATGTCAGAATATCTAAGGATTAACATATCACGATGAGTATGAGTCAAATGGCAAATGCTACCAACTAAATAACTAAACAAAGTAGTGTCTAATTTTGGTGTAGTACATGTGGTACTGAATTTGACTATAAACTAAAAGGGAGATGAAGTTGCGTTATTGCATGAATTTCACACATCTGCGAAATTTTCTTGTTCATCTTTGAAAGACATCATGATCATCATACATTATTTTGCTCACAGGATTCCTTTAATCATTAGTCAACACATGGAAAGGAAAGACCAAGTTGTAGCTAGCTTTTACTTAGGTCATGCGATTGGTAAAGCTAGTTCATGAGCAAAATGGCATGGAAAATACCTTGATGCCCATATGACTTACAAAATCACTAACTCGTAGATGCCATGGCACATTTATGATTATCAAGTACATTTGGGAACCAAAGAGGTTGAATAAAGCTCACTTACCAGGTAGATGGGCCTTAATGGGCCACATTCTTGTACTTTAGAGGCACTTCATGGGTGAAGCTTTCACATTTGGATACAATTCTTTGAGGACCTCCATTTTGTCTATAAAATAAACCCATGGACATGCATTTCATAAAAAAGATAGAGCAAGGTTATGTTGTAGTGATTGAATTGGAGGAAATTTCAACTCAAAATGGGCCTTTTAACTTTAACTCAAATTCCATTTCATCATGTGTTAGCCAATGAAATTGTTTTAAATTTGAAATACCGTATAGGTCTTAAACACCTTTTTAATATAAATTTGGGGATAGGTATCATAAAAAAAACTATTTTTTTTGTTTGTATTTTCGACATATCTCCCCGTGTTTTTACTCAAATTTCGATCGAGAGACCTCGTTGGGTGCGGAATTAAATTCGGCATCCAACGAGTACCCACTCGGCATACTTTTGACAGACCCCGCTACCCCAAAAACAAGAAATACCTGAAAAAACATCATGATGATGTCATCATCACGTTTTTCAAGTATTTCTTGTTTTTGGGGTAGCGGGGTCCATCAAAAGTATGCCGAGTGGGTACTCGTTGGATGCCGAATTTAATTCCACATCCAACGAGGTCTCTCGATCGTCATCATCACGTTTCTCAGGTATTTCTTGTTTTTGGGGTAGCGGGGTCCGTCAAAAGTATGCCGAGTGGGTACTCGTTGGATGCCGAATTTAATTCCGCATTCGACGAGGTCTCTCGATCGAAATTTGAGTAAAAACACGGGGAGATATGTCGAAAATACAAACAAAAAAGTAGTTTTTTTCTTTTCTTCCTCCAATATTAATAAATATTATTTTATTATTTTAACTATTATTTTATTAATTTTTTTTAGGAGGCCCATTTTGAGTTGAAATTTCCTCTAATGCATCTATATATATTCTTTTATTATCTATTTGCCTTCGTGTTTTCCTTTACTCCTTCCCTTAAGCAGTAAGCATTTTTCTTTATCATTTCCAAGTTTGTTCGAGAGCATTTTGAAGAGTTAAATGACCATTTCCAAAGGTAGTGTTGGATTCCACCTACTAGCATCATTCCTCAAGGTGATACCATTGTATTTATGCCTCTATTGGACATTTGCGATAAAGTTGAAGCTTTTCTCCATTTTATTCTTTGAATCTCATTTTAGTAGACTAAGTTGGTTGTTAGTAGTTCATATGTTTTATTTTATTTGTTGATTAGCTTCAACACATGGGTACTTGTTATACTAATCATTCATTTTATCGTATTGTTTGCATCCTACAAAGAAATAGAAATTAGCTCATGATTGAGTCAATTTGTCCACAACATAATTGGTGACTCTACTTTGCGTTTTTAAATCTTCTTTAAATGTTACCTATTTTCTTGTTGCTAACTTGAGGATTGTTGCAAGGCCAATACCTTGTCTATCTTATTATTAACCATTGTTTTTTATAGGTTGGAAGTCAAGATATTTCATTTTTCAAGTTGCATGATACATGGCCTCTATGTCAAGCCATCTTGCCCATTTATTTCTTTAACCATGCTACCTTTTTCTCTCACTTTTCATAGGTCACGCTAGATTCCCACAATTTTTTTATACATTGTATCCCACATGGTTTCTCAATTGTCTACTTATTGAACCATGCAATAGTAGTCAAATTTCTTCTTTCTAAATTGCTTTTTCGTCCAAAAGTTCACATAGCTGTCCATAATTTCTAAAAATTAACAAATCAATCGAAATTTTGTTTTTTCTTTGTTAGTAATGAGATCACCTAGTTTAAGTAGGGGGGAAACCATAATTTCTTTTTTCTTTTTCTTTCGTAGGTAGTTAAATATTAGCTTTGGGGTTATCAATCAATTATTAGAGTAGAGCACAACTTTCTTCATTGCTTTCAGGTTGAAAAGAACCACTAAGCTAGGTGATTGGGATGGACTTGTTTGGTTTAACCACTTGCTTCTTGAAATTGTCTTTTTCAAGCAATCTATACTAGTTTGCTTTACACAAACAAGGGACCTAAAAGCCCTCGCAATTCCTCGTATGCTCTTTTCCTTGCACCCATAAATGATCTAGCTAAATAAAAAAAGTATTGAGAAAGTGAAATACCTACCTTTGCACATTTTATTTAAGTGGATTATTCTTTGTAAAATCCAATCTCATTAAGTAAATTAATTGAGACGAGTAAGAACCACTAAATGTTTATATGTATTGTCTTTATTAGTTTCTTCAAAATTTATTTTTGCAAATTTATGCTCTTCTCAATCTAGTATGCTCTTCTTTATGTGCCCAAAAATGATCTTGATGAATGAGAAAGAATAAGAAGTCGAAAATACATCCTTTGTCACATCTTTTCATTTAAATTTGATCCCTTAAAATCAATTTGCAACTCAATTCTAACAGACTTAATTCCTCCACATGAGGTCACATAACAATTAATAGTCTATGTCAAGGTTATTGGACCAAACATCTAAATAATGCACTCCTATTATTTTTTCATGTGAAATGTCACATCTCCATCCATCATTTGACCATAGGAGGGGGTATTTATGAATTTCAATCTCATGAATTTTGCCACATGGGCCATACTATGAATTCATAAATAAGAAATACATGAGGAAATTTGTGAATGTAAAGCACAACAGAAACAAGACTCCATGCACACACACACACACATCATGCACAAACAAACATACATATCACATGAACAAAATAAAACCATTCCACATTCATATACAAATAGAATACTTATATTTAACAAAGAAGATCCAAGCAATTGGTTATGTACGAGTGATTTGCCACCCAATTGTAGGTATCAACTGTAGATACCACCCTCAAGCCAGGCTATGAGGTCTCAATGGTGAAGGGAACACCTACATGCTTCCATCTCTCAACCCAAAATCCATTTTCTCTCATGCTTATCCAAACTACTCACAATTGAGCAATTACATGGATCTCACTCAACCATCCCAACCATGACATACTCTTCTATTTCCCCATGCAACAAAATGAATTCATTTCCCTTTATTGTTCCACATCTCTCTCAGGAAATCCAACCCTTACAGTGATTACCAGTGTGTGTAGAAAGAATCCAACATATTGTACGATGTTGGTGAGCCTACTGTAACACTAATTCATGGCTTCTCAAGCATTCCTAAGTAGAAAAAACAATGGGTAAAGGTTCCTATCTTAGCCTTTCTCTTTTCTCTAATGTCCGTCATTCTCCTTCCCAATTGGAATTTTTGGTGATTTCAAATGACAATGGTATGAACAACAAAAGAAAATCTCTACACAGTTTAAAAATCTACATGCACAATGAGTGATAGACCCCAAAGAAGATGAGAAGATGGTGAAAACACAACTGACATAACTTCTAATCATAGAAGAAAGAACTGTTACATTTTTCATAGAAGTATATTAATCCCATGCTTCCATAACTACTTGAGAAGAATTTCCTCACTGATGTCACACATACATTCAAGTCAAAATGAAGTAAAAGAGCTCATTTAAGGCACTTGGTGGAAAAATGATGAGTTCTAAGGTTGACACTTGGAAACATATGATTTAAACTCCCATAGGCACCTTTTCCTCTTTCCTCTAGTGGAATCATAACCCCTCTAGTTCTCTTTACTGTCATGTCCCCAATTAAATAATTTCCAAATAAGACTATTTGCAAATAATGTTTCACCACTAGTTCCATAGGTTGAGATGGAGACATAAATTTTGTAATAAGGGGCCATGGGACCCAAAAGGACATTGGTTTACCATATTCACATTTAAATGGTTCACATAAATGATAAATTCTAAGAAAATAATGTGGCATTGGTTAATGAAGACACTTGGAAGCTTGTGAAGACTTTGGTTGACTAGATTCCCTGCACACTTGCCATGATATTCATCCAAATTTGAACACATGGGTAATGTAACATTATTGTAAGGTAATGTGGTGTCAAATATAATATAATGAGTCAAGGAAGTCGAATTGGTAAAGGAGGGTAAATCCCATGGAAGAGGAGGAGATTAGAAGACAAGGGGTGCCACTTGAAAGGAGATTCTATGCACTCTATGACAACAAATGATAGAAGATTCTATGGAAAGTATGACAAATTCATACCTGATTGATGACATATGAAAAATATGACATGTCAGGTCTAAAAATATCCACCAAGAGGTCGAATTTGGGAGTTAGAGGCAGCCACTCAAAATGGGGAAAGAATTGGAGCATGAAGGGGAAGACAAGTGTCATGAGAGTTACTAAACCACTAAGATGAGTTGGAGGAAGCTCATGGAGGGAAATTTGACCTTAGGAGGCATCGTGAGTTTAATAAAATGATGTCACGAGGAAGGAGAAGATATTTTTATAATTTGCTAATTGGCCTTTGGCATTTTTGGAGAGATTTTGCTTGTCCATTGCACAGTGAGTGCACACTTACCCTGCTAGTGAACCAATTTCGAGGGAGTTGGATTCCTTTCCAAGTTGGTTGATGGAGAGGCCATTCAGAACTCTCATGGTAGCTTAATGAAATATTTTTATTTTCAGGTTGAAGGTCCTACAGTCGAATTCTCATCTATCTCCCCATTCTCTCATTCCTTCTTCTCCATTTCCCCACACTCACAATTGATGGCACACTTGTTGGAGTGATTCTTGCGCCTTGCTGAGGATGGTTGATACCCAAGATTTGATTTATGATGTATGGCTCTGTAATATCATATCCATATTCTATAGAAGTCTAAATATCATAAATAGATTTATGAAAGGCTCTCATTCCCCATGCTCTCGACTAACTAGTTTTCATGGATTTGGCTTCAATATTGAAGTAGCTTTATATCATATTTGTATGAGGACATTTATATGAGATTTATGATGACGGGGAATCAATATATGATGTATGGATCTGTAATATTATGTCCACATTATTTGTAATTCTAAATATCAGAGATACATGTACGAAAAGCTTGCATACTCATGCCCTTATATCACTAGTCTTCATGGATTTGGCTTCAATCTTGAAGTAGTTTTAAACTAGATTTGTATGAGGGATATTCTATGAGTTGGATGATGTTGGGAAAGCAATATATGCTATATTACTCTTTAATTTAATTTCTATATCCTATGTGGGTTGAAATCTAAGCAAATCATCTGTGAAAAACTTGCATTCCCATGCCATTGAATCACTAGTTTCCATGACTTTAGCTTCAATCTTGAAGGAGTCTTGTATCAGATTTGGATGAGGGATGTTCTCTGTGTTTGATGATGTTGTGACAATCATATATTATGTGTTATTCTGTAATTTCATGTCCCTATTCTATGTGGGTCGAAATCCAAGAAATCCATATGTGAAACTCTTGCAATTCCAGGCTACTAATTCACTAGTTTTCATGTATTTTATTCCCATACTAAATGAGTTGTATACCAGACTTGTATGAACGATTTCTATGGTTTTTAATAATTTTTGGGAATCAATTTGTATTATTTATATTTTCCCTATATGTCACATCCTAAACTGAACCTTTAACTCTACCTTTCATATGTCAAAATCGAGCTAGTTATGCAATTTCCCCATAAGCAATTTCATTGAAAGTTATTAAACAAATATGGAACTCTATAACCAGTTTTCAGAAATAATAACCATGTGTAATTAAATTCCAGTAGTTATAATATCAGTCCCCATACTCTTCTTACAAATTTTGGAGGTTCGTACATGAGTTGGGAAGCCCAGTTGGCCTACATCCTAGGGGAATTTTGAACACAATTTCCTAGTAATTTTGGTATTTTTTTAATTATCCCCAAACAAGTTTGCAAAGGTATAAAGTATGATAAAAATTAGACATAAACCACCTTTGTATGTTTTAATATTCACCATACCATATCCCTTCAAATTTGGGACCATTTGGTGAAAGTTGGAGCTCTCTAGAGTCATGACTAATTAAGCTCGATTTTTTCCCAATTTGTGCATTTCTCCAAAATTTCCAAAAAGGGACATTAAAGTGGTATCAGAGCATGGTCATTGAACATGTGAATTAATACCATCAATTGAATAAAATTTTGGCAGAGATGTCTTGGTTTCATAATCTACCCACCAAGCCCACTTTCCTTCCTCCCCCACCAAGGGAAGAAGAAATTACAACCAAAGATATTGAAGCATGCTACCAGGGGTATCAAACTTTAAGATGGTATATTCATGAAAGGTATTCTTTCCTATAGTATATTATCAAGTATGGATTTTTTTACAAGAAGGAAAATGGGAACTCATTAAGGAACAATCAACAATCCACAAGTATGGAGGAGACCAAGGAGCTACCAATTTATGTGGGTGGTGAAGCAAAAAAAGGATTACATCAAGAGGATCGAAATTCACTCCCAAGTGACTTTGAAAAATATGAGGAAACATCACATGATAATGAATAATAATACCTTGAAACTATTGTATATCATTCTGAAACACATTCTACTGTAAACATGGACCAAAGGGAATCTACTGATGGATGCTTGAAATGTGAAGGAGTACCTACTGATGGGTGCTCACAACTTTATGTTGGTGACATAGAGATAAGATTTGAAAATGTTTCTACAATCCAAATCTCTCATGAGCATAAAGATGAAGACCTTTTAGTAGCAAATGAAGAACCAAGGCCAACTTCCCCATCACTACTTGAGCTTCAAGAAGTTGATCAAATCAAGTAGAAAGAAGAAGAGGAGGTTTGGTCTCATGAACCATCCTTCATTGAAGGGTATTTGAAGATGAGTGAAATGGATATCCAAGAGGCCCTTAGCATACTCCATGACACTCAAGCATTGGTATCAAATTATTGTTGGAAAGTTTCTTCATTGGAGGAGCCATCCTTCCTTGAAGACATGGAGAATATTCAAAGAGCAATGTGCAACATCAAAGGTAATTTCATGTCTTTTCTTTTTTTAGAAAAAATTTCATTGAGCTTAGTGAATGGTTACATGAATCCTACTTGAAGAATAATGAATATATTGATAAGCTCAAAATTCAAAATGAGCAACTTCTTGAGAGGCTGCAAGATACTTGTTCTTTCTCCTATGTTTTAGATTGTCATATGGTAGGTTGCTTGGAGGATTCTCATGACATGATGGATCATGAGAAACATGAAAAATTGCAGGTTATTGATGTGTTTGAAGATGATATTGATAAGAGCCAATCATAAGTTGTGGTGGAAGAGGAACTTGAGATGCCTCTTGAAGATGGGTGCACACTTTTTGAAGAAGTGCATGATTCCACTACCTTGGAACCAACCTATGGGGAAATTTTTACATTTTTGAGGGAGGTGCATGTTCCTACCCTTATGTAGCCTTCACATGATGAAAATTTTTCACTTTATAATCCTTTGGGTGAGTTGGTTCTTTCTCCTACATACTACACTTCCAAATTTTGCAGCATTCATCCTAATGTAGTATGGGTGAAATATTTATTTTTTATGGTGCCACATGAAGAGTATGGAATTTCTATATCTACTTTTGATTATGACATGATTAGAGAACCATATTATTTAAATTTTCATCAGCATACCTTGTTACATTATGATGATACACATCTACATGGATGCACCTATGGTATTCACTTGAGTCACTTGGAGACTCATGATTTTCCTTGCTCCTTTCCTAGTCCATTTGATGTTGGAGGAAATTCATCCCACACTTGGGTAAAGCTATATATGCTTGAAGAACATTATGGTTGGAAGCAACATACTCTGTTATTTCATGATGATATACATATTCATGGGTGTATTGATGAGACTTCTTTGAGCCACTTAAAGTCTTCATGTTTCCTTTGCTCCTTATTTGGTTCAAATTTTGGTGGAGGTTCTTCATTCACTTCTTGGATGAAAGAACATATGGCTGATTATATTGATGCACATTATATATTTTTGGAGCAGCATTATGAGACATGGGTTCCTCACCTATGTCATTGGGGCAGGTCTAATATAATACTTGATGCTTGTGTGTATGGGCCACATGGTGGTCGACTTACTTGGATGTACAAGCACTTTCATGATTCTTTGATGAGGTACCTTCTTGATGTACATTTGTATGATGTTGTTATGTACTTTCATGATCTATATTTTGTACTCATGATGTTTTGAAGGGTGCAATACCAGCAATGGGATCCTGGAATTGCTTGGTTTCATCTCACTTGGAGTAGCAGTTTGGTTGTTGGTTTGAGAAAGTAAACCAACCTTCAATTATTTGAGTTCATCTTTGCAGAGCAGTGTTCCAGTTTCCTATTTAGGATACCTTTTGAGAGATGGATTCAATTTTCACATGCTTGGTTTTCATGGCATTTCATCATAGAAATTTCACACCATGCATGTATCAGGATCATATGGGACCTTGGGATCATTTTTTGTCTCATTGGTTTCAATTGTGGGGGCAACAAGCAACATTGGAGATTTATTCACCACTTGAGAAGATGATTGTAATCAGAGTAGTGCATCAACAAGCATGGTGGTTCCTCTCTGAAATTTTCTTGTAATAATAAGAAAATCAAAGTTTGGTAACTCAGCACCAACTTCAAAGAATTATACAGAAGCAAAAAAGGGTGAAAGTTCAGAAAATATTTCCAAAATATTGAGGTAAAGATTATTTGCACAAATTTAGTTTTTATGGATTTGATTAATCCTTTTGGTTTTAGTGGTTATGTTACAAGATATATCAATATTCACAATCCATATCTCTTTACATTTGGGAACACAAAATTGCAGTATATGAGTGCCATTGCTCAAGTTGTAGCTAAAGAAAATCAATGAGCAAAAATATAAGAGAGCCCTTGGTGCAAGGGAAGGAGTACCCAATGAGGATGCCACTTGGGAATATAAAAAAAAATTCAGCATACAAACTTGGCATTGATTGAGGACAAGAAATATTGAGTGGGGATGATTTGTCATGTCCTCAATTAAATATTTCCAAATAAGACTATTTGCAAATAATGTTTCACCAACCTACTAGTTCCATAAGTTGAGATGGAGACATAAATTTTGTAACAAGGGGCTATGGGACCCAAAAGGAAATTATTTTACCATATTCACATTTAAATGGGTCACATAAATGATGAATTATAAGAAAATAATGTGGCATGGGTTAATGAAGACACTTGGAAGCTTGTGAAGACTTTGGGTGACTAGATTCCTCGCACACTTGGCATGATATTCATCCAAATTTGAACACTTGGGTAATGTAACATTATTGGATGGTAATATGGTGTCAATTATCATGTAATGAGCCAAGGAAGTCGAATTGGTAAAGGAGGGAAACTCCCATGGAAGAGGAAGAGACTAGAAGACAAGGTGTGCCACTTGGAAGGAGATTCTATGCAATCTATGACGACAAATGATGGAAGATTCTATGAAAAGTATGACAAATTCAGACCTGATTTCTAACATATGAAAAATATGGCATGTCATGGCTAAAATTAACCACCAATAAGTCGAATTTGGGAGTTAGATGCATCCATTCGATTTGGGGAAATAATTGGAGCATGAAGAGGAAGACAAGTGTCATGAGAGTTACTAAACCACTATGATGAGTTGGAGGAAGCTCATGGAGGTAAATTCGACCTTAGGAGGAATCATGAAGTTAATAAAAGGATTTAATGAGGAAGGAGAATATATTTTTATAATTTTTTAATTGTCCTTTGGAGTTTTTGGAGAGCTTTTGCTTGTCCATTGCACGGTGAGTGCACACTTACCCTGCTAGTGAACCAATTTCGAGGGAGTTGGATTCCTTTCCAAGTTGGTTGATGGAGAGGCCATTCGGACCTATCAAGGGAGATTAATGAAGGATTTTTATTTTCAGGTTTAAGGTCCTACAGTCGAATTCTAATCTATCTCCCCATTCTCTCATTCCTTCTTCTCCATTTCCCCACACTCACAATTGATGGTGCACTTGTTGGAGTGATTCTTACGCCTTGTTGAGGATGGTTGATTCCCAAGATTTGATTTATGATGTATGGATATGTAATATAATCTCCATATGATCTGTAAGTCGAAATCTCAGAAATACATGTATGAAAGTCTCTCATTCCCCATGCTCTCAACTAGCTATTTTTCATGGATTTGGATTCAATATTGAAGTGGCTTTATTTCTGATTTGTATGAGGAAATTTATATGAGTTTTATGATGATGGAGAATCAATATATTATGTATGGCTTTGTAATATTATGTCCACATTATCCGTAATTCTAAATATCAGAGATACATGTATGAAAAGCTTGCATACTCATGCCCTTGTATCACTAGTCTTCATGGATTTGGCTTCAATCTTGAAGTAGTTTTATACCAGATTTGTATGAGTGATATTCTATAATTTGGATGATGTTAGGAAATCCATATATTCTGCATTAATATTTAATTTAATGTCCATATCCTTTGTGGGTATAAATCCAAGAAACTCATGTGTGAAAAGCTTGCATTCCCATGCCATTGAATCACTAGTTTCCATGACTTTAGCTTCAATTTTGAAGGAGTCTTGTATCAGATTTGGATGAGGGATGTTCTCTGTGTTTGATGATTTTGTGACAGACATATATTATGTGTTACTATGTAATTTAATTTCCCTATTCTCCGTGGGTAAAAATCCAATAAATCCATATGTGAAACTCTTGCAATTCCATGCTACTAATTCACTAGCTTTCATGTATTTGACTCCCATACTGAATGAGTTGTATACCAGACTTGTACGAAGGGATTTCTATGGTGTTTAATATTGTTTGGGAATCCATTTATATTCTGTATATTTTCCCTATATCTCACATCCTTATTTGAACCTTTAACTCTACCTTTCATTTGTTAAAATCGAGCTAGTTATGCGATTTCCCCATAAGCAATTTCACTGAAAGTTATCAAATGAATGTGGAACTCTATAACCAGTTTGTAGAACTAATAACCATGTGTAATGAAATTGAATGAGTTATAATATCAGTCCCCATACTCGTCTTACAAATTTGGGAGTTTCGTACATGATTTGGGAAGCCCAATTGGCCTATACCCTAGGGGGAATTTGAACACAATTTCCTAGTAATTTCGATATTTTTGTAATTATCCCCAAACAAGTATAAAGAGATATAAAGTCAGATAAAAAGTATACATAAACCACCTTTGGATGTTTTAAGACTCACCATACCATATCCCTTCAAATTTGGGACCATTTGGTGAAAGTTGGAACCCTCTAGAGTCATGACTAATTAAGCTCAAAATTTTCCCAACTTGTGCATTTCGCCAAAATTTCCAAAAAGGGAAATTACATTTACGCATCAATATTGGACCATTTTTATCATTCTCTAATATAATATCTTTTACAGCATCATGACAAGCCGAACACATAGTCCATATAGAGATGTTTATATTATACATGTGTATCAAGTCAATAGTCAGGCCTTGGCCTTGAGCTCTGCACTAAGATTCCATACTAGCACATTTATATAATTTTACATAATTTGATTTAATACATTTTTTGGGTTGAAAATGAGAATATTACATTCCCCTTCCCCTTGGAATGCTGTCTCTTGCTAAGTTGGTGCTTAGTAGTGGGGATCATTGTCTCCGGTAGATTGGTATCTATGAAGATTTGTAAGAGTAAGTTGGTTTCTACAAAGTTTTGTACCATCGGGGTTTAATGTCTCCAGTAGGTTAGTTCCTACAAATATTTGTAACAATACGTTGATGTCAACAAATATTTGTAACAATAGGTTGGTGCTTAAAAAAAATTAGAAAGAGGATTTTTGTGTTTTCTCCCGAAAGGGTTTCCACCTAAATCTCGTGTTCCATGTTCTTGTTAGGATTATAATCATCCCTTGTCCAATTTGGTCAATTATGTCTAAATTAGGAGTCTTTTCAGTCTATATTTAGTCACTAGCATCATTGGGTCCACATGGCCTAATTGGGCCACATGTACCAGTTACTAGAGTGTGGGGAACACTAGTTGAGGCTAACTGCCACTGAGTGCACTTGCATAAATTAGTTTAGGAACCTCTTAGACAAATCCCTACAATTTAGGAGCCACTGGGACTGCCGAAACCAACCTCCTTCAGTTGAGTTTAGTTAGTGACTAGTTAAGCCTAGTTAGGAGTCAGTTATATTCATTTACATTCAGTTTGTGCCAGTCATTGATTAAATGCATGTGGGAAGGTGCCTTTCCTCACCTACCACATTCAATTAGACTAGCTAATTGATTCTAATTGACTGAGGCACTGATTTAGACAACTGAAGCTAACCAGTTAGGCTCCGATAGTGATTTAGACATGTTTAGTTATCCATTAAATTAGGTAGAGTCAATCAATTCTAATTCCTCTCTCATGCATTCGAATTGACTGGTTATTAATACCAGTGTAATACATTGTAATTATTATCCAATTACTTTTGATTAATGAAAGCATTACACAGCTGCAAACCACTTTTTGCACTGTTTCATTCTTCAATTCTGAGTGAAATTGTCTGATCTATTTTGTGAGTTGTGTGTTGGTCCATAGATCTATGTGCTCAATTTTATATGGTAGCAGAGCCTCGGTAGGAAAAGGTACTTCTCCTTCTACAGTTTCATACTTGGAGCAATTTTTTTTAAATTTCTCCTTCCAGCACTGTACCAGAAGCGGAGAATTTACCACATAAATCCTAAGCAAAGTAATTGTTGATCAAGCTTGCTTGATTGACTAAGCTAGGTGTGAAAAAAATTCCAAAAGTTCAGGTTGTCGACCTTACTTTTTCTGTTTGTTTATGTGACTTATAGGTTTTCATTCTCCTTCACTGTATTCACTACAATAGCACAATGGCCCCTTCTATGGAGCTTCTCACTCCTTTCAACTACCATCAGTGGAAGGAGGACAAGGAGATGCAGCTTCGCTCCAAAAGACTCTATAGAGTCACAATGGACACAGAGGTAGAGCCGATTCATTTTGTTGACAAAGAAAAATAATGGAATAAGCTTGATGAAGCATATGGATGTCTGTGCCTTTCAATCTCTAGAGATCGTCTCTTTCACATCAATGGATTGAAGACTCCCAAGGATATTTGGGATTGACTTGATATCCTATTTGATAAGCAAGATGAACTGAGGATCTATCAACTAGAGAATGAGCTGATTTCTCTTCACTCAAGAAACTTTGAGACTCTGAATGATTTCTTCACAAATTCAAGCACTTGGTGTTCCAGTTGAAGCTATGTAAAGTTGAGAAGGAGGATGATCAACTCATCCTTGCCATTCTCTCAAAACTTGGCGCAAATTACTCAGTATTTGTATCAACCTTTCATAGCGGGAAGCTAACAACATTGAATTGGAAGATGCCAACTCTCAATTCCTTCATTGAGTCTCTCACCCATGAGCATGACAAGCTTGTCCAAATGGGGATCATCAGATCTTCCAAAGATAAAACATTGGTTGCTGGAGGACCCAAAGCTATGAATGGTAAGGGGAAGAAAAAGAATGAGCCTCCTGTGGAGAAAGAGTAGTCAGATGAGCCCTCAAGTTCAAGGATAATCAAGAAGAATGGAAAAGGAAAGATCCTTTATTCTTATTATGGAAGGGGCTTTCATCTAGAAAGCTCCTGTATGAGAAGAACAATTGATGAAATGGTTGTTCTTCTAGAGAAACATAACATCACTGTACCTACTGGTGTAAGGAAGGCTGACCATAGAGAAGAAACTGAAGAACATGATAGAGATGCCATGCACTAAAGGCTAGCTGTTCAAGAACACATGCCTTCCTCATTGATTCAAGAGCTTCCAATCATATGGTTGCATCCAGAGAATCATTCTCTTCTTTACAGTCTACTAATGGACCTAGTATTCACATGGGTAATGACAGTAAAATTTGAGCTAAAGGGAAGGGTTCTATCAATCTTGAACATGGAAAGTTCAAATATGTGCTTTATGTGCCCTCCTTAACTGCAAATATGTTATCTGTATACTAGATGACTCACACTGTCCCTCCAAAGCGAGTGACATTTGGTCCTGACTTAGTGTAGTTCACATATATCTCTACTAGGAACATCATAGCGAAGGGTGCTGCAAATCATGCCTCCAAGGAATATGAATTCTCACACTTCTTGCCATTTTCAGAACCAGTGCACTCTCAGCTGCCACTTGAAAGGGGAGGTAAAAACATTTTATCTACTCCTTTTGTAATTTCCACTGGTATTTCAGAATCAGAAGTAGAACCAGTTGTATCATTTTATGAGATTGAGATTCATGGTGATTCAGATCCAAATCCAGTCGCTACTCCCAAGCGGGAAGCTAGGAAGATGACTGGAAATCCATATGACACACAGAGGACAAAATACCAGTTTCAGAAAGAGAACCCTGTGCTATGTCATGCAAACTCACCTCCTTTAGAGAGATGCAACAAACTCCCTGTGAGATGCTACATGGAAAGGCCTGCTCAACTACACAGATCTCAGAAGAATGAAGTGGATCATACACCTCTTCATCCAAAAGAGGAAAAGGTTACATTCCTCCTTCCTTCCATCATCATTTTGGAAGAAGATGGAGAAGTCTACATGCCAGGCCCCAGGATACCTGTGCACAGAACATCATGCATTTTGCTTCACTACACCACAGAGATAAAGGTTGCAACAACATCTTTTCAAGTTTTTTTTAACTTGAATCATGATTCTACCTGCTTAGTTTGAGGGGGGGATTTTTTCCCATGTGGTTTTTTCCCCGTTTCCTTGTATTAAGCAATTAATTTTATTTAACTGTAATGGGTGACCTATGGTCTTAGTTACCAGGGCCCACAAATTTTCCAAGTTAGCATTCTGGGGGGTGTTAGGATTATAATCCTCCCTTGTCCAATTTGGTCAATTATGTCTAAATTAGGAGTCTTTTCAGTCTATATTTAGTCACTAGCATCATTGGGTCCGTATGGCCTAATTGGGCCACATGTACCGGTTACTAGAGTGTGGGGAACACTAGTTGATGCTAACTTCAACTGACTGCACTTGCATGCATCAGTTTAGGCGCCTCCTAGACCAATCTCCAGAATTTAGGAGCCACTGGGAATGCCGAAACCAACCTCCTTCAATTGAATTTAGTTAGTGACTATTTAAGCCTAGTTAGGAGTCAGTTGCGTTCAGTTACATCCAATTACATTCAGTTAGTGCAAGTAATTGATTAACTACATGTGGAAAGGCACCTTTACTCACCTACCACATTCATTTAGACTAGTTAACTGATTCTAACTGACTGAGGCATTGATTTAGACAACTGGACCTAAATAGTTAGGCTCCGATAGTGATTTAGACATGTCTAGTTATCCATTCAGTTAGGTAGATTCAGTCAATTCAAATTCCTCTCTCATGCATTTGAATTGACTAGTTATTAATACTAGTGTATTACATTGTAGTTATTATCCAGTTACTTTTGATTAATGAAAGCATTGCACAACTGCAAACCACTTTTTGCACTGTTTCATTCTTCAATTTCGAGTAAAATTGTCTAATCTATTTTGTGAGTTGTGTGTTGGTCCATAGATCTATGTGCTCAATTTTATAGTTCTACATATGTGATTGTATTTTTATGGTTGATGGATGTTTGAAAAAGTAAAAAAAATGACTTCTCTGATTCACTCCTCTCTTAATATAAGTGTGTTCAACAATTATACTATATTTATTGTTAGCATCGTCAAGTTATGCTAGAAAAGAATGATCTTATTGTTAAATTTTGAACAAAATCCCATAGATTTTATTTAATGATAGACCAATTTTGAATGAAGCATCATTAAAAGTGATGTTAAACTATGAATTAAGAACCTTTTTCTTTAACTTGTCCTATCCATTGTAATGTCCCATATATACACAAAATCATAAACATAAATTTATATATATTATTAAACAAATCACATGTTTATTTAAACATATTTTAGTTAATAAAGTTGATCTTAAATTTTAAATTTCAGTGTCCTTTCCATTGTAATGTCCCATATATGCACAAAATCATAAACATAAATTTATATATTATTAAACAAATCACATGTTTATTTAAACCTATTTTAGTTAATAAAGTTGATCTTAAATTTTAAATTTCAATGAGTGAGTATGAAAGATTGCTAATACATTTATAGTTTATTTCGTTTGGAAATATCAATGATATAATTGCCCAAAACTCATGGAAATGGGAATAAAATTAGCCATATTTATGAGGAAACATATAACTATGTGATTTGACTTATTATATGTAAATTTAAATTATAAACTTAAATATAACATAATAACATGTATCACAATTTTTAAAAGTCTTATTAATCCTTCTCTCTTTTCATTAACATATTTAGAATTTGTAAATTTGTATATATATATGTAAGAAAAAGGAAAAACAAAGAATATAACATATCTAGAATTTGCAAATTTGTATATATATATATAGGAAAAAAAAGAAAACAAAGCATACATAAAACTTAGTGGGTATTCTTTGTTTAGCTTTACATAATTAACTTTGTAATCTTTTTAGTTAAATTTTTTAATCTGAAAAACTTACTTTTCTATTCCACTTTTCAAAAAATGGTAATTTATGCTTCTAAATCTATAGACATTGCATACTATGAATGCTTTATAATTTTTTATTTTAAATTCTCACAATCAATCTCTTAAAAACGTAGTTCTAATTTGAATAATTGTCTTGCTTCTGTATATTAATATCCTTCATGCACTATGTTAATGTTAGAGTAATTCATAGTATATCTTATTATCCTTCATGCACTATGTTAATGTTAGAGTAATTCATAGTATATCTTATTATCCTTCATGCACTATGTTAATGTTAGAGTAATTCATAGTATATCTTATTAACATAGTACAAACTGAGCTTAATGCCGAGGGAAAGAGATGTAAATTACTCATTCAGTCAAACATATTTGATAGAAATAGTTGTTTAATATATGTGAACATGATATAAATAATTAAATATAAGCATTATGAGCCTTGGATGTCTAAAGCTGTCTTCATAGTGTTATAAAATTGTGTCAAATTAATTTTATATTATAATTATCTTTTAATTATGTTTATTTGTTATTAAAATATATTTTCAAATTTTTATAATTAATTTTTTTATATTAATATAAAGATGAAATTTAAATGTTATTATAAAATATATTATATTAACATAAAATTTTACTTCCAAAAACATTATAAAAAGTTGTATTTAAATTTCTTAACTTTAAATTTCAATGAGAAGATGAAAGAAATAATATGTAAGTAGAAATAACATTTTACAACAATGTAATTAACCGTGCTCATATTTAAATTATATTAATTTAAAAGACTTTTTATTTGTAGAAGTTTTTTTTTTCCAGAGGAAAAAATACTAGCCTTTGTTATTCATAGGAATCAAAAGACATATTATACAATTACTATCTTCTTGACAGAGAGAAGGAATAGTATCCTGTTCAGCACATAGACATATAATAGATATTTCTACATAGCATCCAGCCAACAAAAGGAACAAACTCTGATCGTAGCAGAATTTTCTCATCATCCCTGATATATCAGGTCAGAATATGCTGTAAAATCGAAGGTGATTCACAAACATACATTCCTGAGCAAGACCTGCTAGCTGATAGGTCTCCAACATATCAGACAAAGAAAAGTAAATCAACTGCTTAACATTCAAATGCTAAAAAATATGATGAGAATCAGCCGCTAAAAGAGAATAAAATGGCCATGTTCAATGACCATCCCATCCAATGATTCAGAGAAGTGTCCAGATCCCATATCCATATTCAGAGCCTGCTTTGAAAGACCATCCGCCAGCATGTTATGCTCGCGGAAGATATGCTTGAAGATCACCGTTGGGGCAAGTTGGAGCATATTTTTTATTTCATTACACCAGTGCATCAGAGTGGGAATTTCAAGGGCTGAAAGTTTGTTAAGCCATGAAATAATCACCATCGAATCGCCAAAAATCATATTAATGGGCAGACCCATCATCAAGCTCACTCTAAGAACAACCCAAAGAGCCAATAATTCTGCTCTTGTGTTCGTGCTACATCCACAGCCCAATGAGAAACTGAAAAAATGGGTTTCATTAAGGAAGATCACAAACCCTGCTCCTCCTATATTCTTTGCAGCTGCACCATCAAAGTATCCACAAGGAAAGACTTGCTGTGGTTTTGGACCAATCTTCCGACTTTTATGAGATTTTTGAGGCACAGGAAAAAGAGTTTGATAACTCTCTACTCTGGAGATAAGCGAAAATGCAGAAGGCTTCCAATTTTCAAATAAACATTTATTGCGGAGGAGACAAATAAACCAGAAAACAAAAAGAGGAAGATATCTATACGAAGCAGAGCGGGCAATATTGTTAAACCAGTGAGCTAAAAAGGACTGAACGGAATTGATGGAGGGAAAAGGGAAACCATAACAAGCTGCAAAGTATGAGAAAATTTTCACAGTAAAGGGGCATACGAAGAAAAGATGCCTGATATCTTCGCAATTTCTTTCACACAGAACGCACCGACTTGGACCAAGAAACCCACAAGATTGTAGATGATCCCATGTAAGGATCCTTTCATTAACCAAAAGCTAGCTGAAGCAGACTAATTTCGTAGGGATATTTAGAGCCCAGACTGTGTCCAATACAGGGTTGCGATCTTCTAAATTACTGATAAAAAAGATACTGTCATATCCTTTTACAGCACTCAAAGGGCCCACGTAATTGCTGTGAGACCAAAGGAGCGAATCACGCAGGTCCTTTAGACGGATTCTGTTGTATTCCAGCCCTCTAATATAATTTTCCCATTGATATTTCCATTCTTCACTAAGATCAAGCTCTTCAGCAGTGAACCAATACCCTGTAGCAAAGGAAGTATTGTTTCTTGCTTGTTCAAGAGTACATATCCCATAGTCTTCCAGGTAAGCTCGCAAATCCGCTGGAAGAATAAAGGAGCTACCCATGCCAACAATAGGGTCCACACCGAGACAGATATCTGAACCATTGCCCACTTGCTAGAGTATTCCTTTTCCAATCCAAGGAAAAGTTTTAAGAAAGCCTTTCCATATAATTGAGACATTCCGAGTTCTGAAATTTTTCTCTCGAAGCCAAGTATGCAGTGGTAGATTCTTCATATATTTAGCAGAAAGAAGGTGATGCCAAATGCCAGTGCTGTTCAGAGCACTCCAAAAATTCTTCATCCTCAATGATAAACTGAAACTATGGAGGTGTTTTATACCCCAGCCACCTTGGGATATAGGACGCACTAGAAGATGCCAATCTACAAGGTGGAACTTTTTTTGCTTAGCTGATGACCCCCATAGAAATGAAAAGATCATTTTTCTAAGCTTGTCTAATATTGAGGATGGAATAAGAACAAGGGCCATCCAGAAGACAGGTATGTTAGAGAGAACAGATCGAACCAGGACTAGGCGACCACCCATAGATAAGAGTCTATTTGTCCAATGAGTGATACACTTCTCGAATTTTGATAAGAGCCAATGCCAATCCTTGACTAAATAACTAGAGGGCTTCAGAAAGTAACCAAGATAGGTGAAACCCTGATTGAGATGTGAAAATCTATAGGGAAGGAGGCCTGTTATTCTACCAATAAGGGCAACATCCAAGTCATAATGGAGAAAACAAGATTTATCGACATTTATACACATGCTAGAGGCCTCACAAAAAGTGTCTAGTAATATTTTGAAAGCTATCCATTCCTCATATGAACCCATACCAAGTAAAATCACATCATCTACGAATAGTAAATGAGTGAGGAAGAGATGAGGTGAAATCTTGATTCCTTTGATTTACCATTCCTCTTGGCATCTTCAATAAGAAGGCTGAGACCTTCAATGACCAAAATGAAGAGTAGGGGGGACAAAGGGCAGCCCTGCCTGATTCCACAAGAAGCCTGAAAGAAAATAGATGGGGATCCATTAACAAGGACATCAAAGTTTGCAGATGAGATACACCCCATAATCCAATTTACTCCCACAAGGGGAACCCTGATCTGGATAAGGATCAGACGGATGAAAGTCCAATTAACCCTGTCAAAGGCCTTTGTCAAGTCCAACTTGAGGATGAGAGCACATTTCCTTTTCAGTTTAACAGTATGGAGGACTTCCTGAGTGATAGCTACTGGCTCAAGGATCTGACGGTTCTTCATGAAACCAAATTGCTGAGGAGAGATAGAGGAGTCTAAAAAGGGTTTGAGCCTCAGAGCCGCAACTTTAGAGATCCGTTTATAGCAGAGATTGCACAAATAAATAGGCCTAAAGTCAACAAAAGAAACAGGATGTTCTGCTTTTGGAATAAGAGCTAAAAAGGTGGAGTTTAAGGATGGGGCAACCTTACCCAAGAGTCTTGAAGATTCCACCATATTGACAAGAAGAGGATCCAGAAGATCAAAAAAGGACAGATATAGTTCAATCGGCCAGCCATCAGGCCCTGGGGCTTTATATTTTTTGAAATTTTTTAGTGCCCTCTCAACTTCCAAAAGAGAGACAGAGCTAGTAAAGGCCTTTTCCCCTTCCCCAGAGATATAAGATGGAAAAAGACGAATAACCTTCAGCTGAGCAGATAGATTTGTCAAGTGATCATCAACAAATATATTTTTAAAATAACAAACCCCAAGAGCTTTGATGCTCTCGTCATCCGAGATCCAATTACCTTCTTCATCTTTTAAACACCAGATGGCGTTTTGATTTTTACGAGCCGATGCCACAGCATGGAAATATTTGGTATTGGCATCCCCATTCACGGCCCAAGTGACTCTGCTTTGAAGTCTTGCAGAGTATATCTCATGATCCAACTGCTTTTGAAGATCAGCTTTAAGAGAACTCAATCTGCACTGCTGTTCATTATTTAAGATAGCAAATTGAGAAGAAAGTAAAAGAGAATTAATTTCCTCCTCCAAATAAACAGATTTATCCTTCATTTTTTGAGATTCCACTTTAGTCCATGATTTCACTTTTTCTTTTAGAAGACGCAGCTTGGATGACAGATTATTCATATCATCCAAAGAATCATCCGAATGGATAAGAGGCCATTCAGTATGGATCATATTAATAAAATCCAAATTCCCTAACCAAGAATGATTGAATTTGAATGGGTAAAGGCAGGGATTCTGTTATTTGTAGAAGTTTTTAGGACGATGATATTGTATTGAAATTATATTGTATTATAACTTAATATAATGTTAAGAAATCATGTATTTGGTTTGTGATAATTGAAATGTGGTATTAGGGGGAATAAAACTTTTTTTATAGTATTATACAATCCTCATACAAAGGTATGGAATGTAATGGTGGAAAGTATCCATAGAAGGTGTTAAATTTAAATTAATATAATGTGTGTTTTTTCGAGGAAAAAATAGTGTTATAGAAATTATTATATCATTTTGTTGAGAATAGGAAAGTTCTTAAAACAGTTTAATATGGAGAATATATTGTCTCGTAATTTAACTTGCTTATTGTATCAAGAATAACTAGGTATGCTACAATCTAGTATGTGGTAGATGTCAACAGAGAAAGTTAGGTAAAGCTAACTAATGTGGATCCATCTTAAACCTAGATTTATCAAGCATAAAAAGATATCGAATTTTTTGCAATGTCATCAAAAAAATGTATACCATATACCGGCGACTAGATAAAGTGAGTAAAAACTTTACTTTAAATATAGTATATTAACATTATAAAACTTTACTTCCAAAGACATTATAAGAAGTTGTACTTAAATTTATTAACTTTAAAATCCAATGAGAATATGGAAACATAATTTATTGTAATTTAACATTGTTCATATTTAAATTATTAATTTAAAAGACTTTTTACTTGGTAGAAGTTTCTAGGACAATGATATTGTATTGAAACTATATTATATTATAACTAATATAATGTTAAGAAATCATGTGTTTGGTTTTTGATAACTGAAATGTGGTATTAGTGGGTACAAAATAATGTTGATATTGATTGAAAACCTTTTTATAGCATTATGCAATCCTCATACAAAGGTATGGAATGTAATAATGAAAAATCTCTATAGAAGGTGTTATATTTAAATTAATATAACGTGTGTTTCTTTTAGGAAAAAAATAGTGTCGATAGAAATCACTATATCATTTCATCGAGAACAGGAAAGTGCTTTAAACAATTTAATATGGAGAATATATTACTGCGTAATGTAACTTGCTTATTGCATCAAGAATAGTTAGGTATGCTACAATATAGTATGGGGTAGATGTCAACAAAGAAACTTAAGTAAAGTTAAGCAATGTAGATCCATCTTAAACCTAGATTTACCAATCACAGAAAACGAAGGAATTTTTCACAATGTAATCAAACAACTGTATACCATATATTGATGACTAGATAGAGAGAGTAAAAACTTTACTTGAAACTATTACAATTACTTTCAATTAACAACTAACTTTAATTTACATTGATACATATTTTGAATTTAATACACGCGAAATTAAAAAATAACTAGTTCCCCCTTCAATAATTATGCTCACCTAATTTTGGTTAAATTTTGTAGTAGTTGAATCAAGGATAAGGTTAGGATTACTGTGAAAATCAATGCTTGAATGACATGGACATTGAGGTTCTCACCACGTCTATTGCTTTTTGTTAGTGACCTCCTTATCTTTGTGGTTTGTGAGGAATTATTGATCTCCCACTCTATTTTTGACCACATGATATAATTATGTATGTGATGATGCAAAGGATGGAGGATAGACATCAATGATATAGCATGATCAAATGTGTTGTAAATATGTAGATTTGACATTAATATAAAATCCCTAATGATTGCAAATGAAGAAGGATGAAGAAGATATGGGGGGTTATTATTTCACAAGTGGGGAAGTGAAAGGGGATATAAGGGGAGACAAATTTAACAACTTATTAACCTAATGCAACATCCTTACTTGTAAACCTTAGATAGAGTTTTTATCCCAAGGTTCTTAAACCAATTCTTATTAATTAAATTGGATTAATTATATTTAACCTTATTAATTATCCTAAGATGGCATTAGAAGGGGAAATGTGGGATCCTCATGAGTTCCACATAGAAAGTTATAAACATGCATAAAAAAGGTTGAGAATTGGGTTGAAAGGATAAATTTGGTGATCATTTTCACCATCCTAAGTTCTGGTACACGATGGAGGGAAACTAGAGCTACCATATGGGTTAATGTAAAATTTCATACAAAATCCATGTGTGCCATCTGAGAGAAAAACTATCTTGTAGCTAATGTACTTGGAGTCCCACCATAATGAATCCCTAGTTGACATGTATTAGAGTTCTATAAATGAATTGGAATAACCCGAGGGACTACATGTAGAGAAGGGGATCCCATTCCTTGTGTTGTGCAGGTTGATGGGGAAGGACTGCTAGTGGATTGGGACAACTATAGAGTGGATTTGGAACTAGGGAATTGTTTGAGTTGTGGGATGAGCATAAGGCTTGGGGGGATTCACCTCTGTGCACTAAGAGTTCCATCTCAAGGGTGGTCTCTGTCATAGAAAGAAAAAGTGTGATAGAGTGCCAATAGCTGGGAGGAACATCCTTAATTTGAAACCAATTGGAGGAGTATTTTCCTTTAAAATATAAGTTCCTCAATTGTGTTATGAATACTAAAATTGACATTTTATATTTTGTATTTGTCAATTTACTATTATGAAAATGTCTGTGTGCATGAATTTAATTGCCATTGCATGGATGGATTCATAATAGGAATGACTGCATATTTTTGAATGGACATTTTAGTTAATTGACTACTATATATTTGTTTCCATTGTTAAAATTAATTGTATAGGAATTCAATGGAAATTTGAATGGTATATTAAAGGGAAACATTTTTTGTACCATGTAGCCCAAATTGTGTTGTCATGCTATCGGGTATGTGACAGAGTGATGTTAGAGCTTCAGGTTGCAACACTAAAGTTGTGTGGGATGCAATTTAATTCTACAAACAAAATTTGAGGTTGCACATGAAGTGTTTAAGGGAATGCATAAGAGAAAAACTTTGGGAAAATCAATATGAAAGTATGCAAATATTTAGTTGAATTTTTAAATACCTAGAGAAACTATAGTTGGAATAACTTGGAAGGTTACGAGAGGTGTATGTAGCAAAAATTTAGGAGTTTTAGTTGGCTCTGTGAAATTTTGGTGAAATCATAGTTTGAAAGCTAATTGTTTGAAATGCCTTGAATAAATACATGGTTTCAAATTCCCATATGATATTTTTAGAACTAGCATGGAGGGTGGTGATAGAAATTTGTAATGGGTGATAAGTACACAGAGTTTAACATAGGGGACAATACTACAACTATTTCAAAATTCATTGGGTAATCAATATCATTAGATTGCAACCATTCATGTGAAGGAAGGTGATTGGGGTTTAACAAGATGTTTAAATGCGTGAATGGGCCATATTTGATTACATAGAATAGACCAATGAACAAGTTCTAAAGGTTCTAAAGGGTCCCTATGACATGGACATATGGGGATAGAAGGGATGACATGATATAAGTTGTATATGATATATGGGATCTACACCAATTCTTCCATGTGTCATGCCACATTAGTACACACACACACACACACACACCCAAAAAAAAAAAATGTAGTATGGAGCCAAAAAGTTGTTTTTCCCATAACAAGAAAATACATATTCAAAATTGAACGAAATTTCAAGGGTTTGTTTGAAGTGAGGAGAAATACAAATATTCCAGAGAGAGATACGGGCATCTTTAGCTTTGGTGACATTTGAAAATCCATGCCCATTTTTTGATAGGGGTTCTATTAGGTTCAATATTTTGATAGTGCAATATTTGACTAGAAATGAAGATAAAACATGGATATTTTGGCTGAATTCCAAGGCTTCTGGAGCAGTGATGCAAATATAAGCCAAAATCCACTATTTGCGATAACACTTTGGCATTTTTCAAAACCTTGGAGGAGGTAAAAGAGATAAAATATATTAAAACTATAAAACATTATTTACTTGACAGTTTAACTTGTGAATTTTTTCCATATTTTCCCATTTCGTGAGATTATAGTAGTTTTCACTGAAAATTCCAAGTGTGGAGGAAGTGCAAAAATTAAGAATCGACAATTCTAGAATTATGTAGATATTGATTGGAGCATTAAATTAAAGTTTTCTAGAAGTTGTTTAGTATTTAGAATGATATGGTCTATCAACGCTCAATACAAAAATTTTCTTGATTCTTCCCATATACTCTTCTACTATTCTTAGAAGTTGGTTCTTGAGATTAAGTGTAGCTATGTCAGGAACAATGCAAAATTAGGTAAATTTGTAAATTTTGGAGGACAATAACTTTAATATCTAATTAAAATTGAGTACAGTTATATTCATTAATGGAAATATGATAAGTAGGATAATGATTAAAAATAATAATATTATGAAGATGTGTGTCATGCCCCCATCCATCCATTTGACCAACAGAAGGGGACATGAATGAATTATAGGCTTCTAAATTTCTCCCCATATCAATTTTACATATTCATAATGGGTAGATGCATAATAAAAGTACACAACATAAATAAACTCTTTCCACACACACATAGCATGCATATACAAGTGTAATCATCATAGGCATCAAGTAAAAACATTGAATATACAAATACAAGAGAATACTTATATTTAAACAAAGAATATCCAAGCAACCAATTGTGTAAGAGTGATTTTCCACCCAATCATGGGCACTCTATCCAACATATACTCTTTCTGGTGAGAGGCAAGCCCCAAGCTATGCCATGAGGCCACCAAGGCGAAGAAAACATTTGCATGCTTCTCTCTCTTGGTCCACACCCTAGTATGATATCTATGCTTCGCCAAATTATCATACAAATATCTATATGGATCTCACTAAGCATTCACAACCTTGTCTCCAACAATGCATGCCCCACACGACACCCTTCTGGGCTAAGGAATCCCATTCACTGATCCATGGTTCTCTTTGGCGATCCATCTTGCCAGGTGCTTCCAATGTGTGCATAGAAGGAGTCCAATATGACATGTGTTGTTGGATAACCACCTGTAGCCTTAATTCATGGCTTCTCAAGCATGGAAAAGTAGGAGAAATCAATGGGTAACAATCCCTAGCTTTCCCAACCTCTTTGCTCACTTATAACCATACATTTTCCCTTGAAATCTAAAATCTTGTTTCTAAATTTGACTTTTTTAGTTATACATAGTCTGGTAATGGTCATGAACATCAATGGGGGAGCTCTACGTAGTGTATATCTACATGGGAGAATGATAGAATGACTATTGACTCCAAGGGATATGAGATGATGGTGAAAATACAACTGACATAACTTATGGCCATAGAAGAAAGGACTTTTGACAGAACGATTACAAAAGTGCATTCGACCCCATGATTCAATAACTGCATGAGCTTACTTTTCCCAACAACCTCATTCATGCATTCAATGATTGGAAATAATCAAACTAAGGTAATTGGCTTATTTAAATCACATGGCAGAGTTTGTATGAGTTCTATAGTTGAAATTTGGAAGCAAAATATTTTGTCTCCCATAGGCCCCCTTTCCTCTTCCTCTTTGGTGGAATAATAATGCCTCTAGTGCTCTTTACACAACCATCTTGGACCATTTTATTATTTATGCAACATAATATTTACATATATTTTGAGTTAACATGACAATCCAACCATATGGTCCAAATAATAATAATTACATTGGTTCAAGCAGAATTAGTTGGTTCAAGTAAAACATAGTAGTGAAAAGAGGATTCAATGGAGGTAGTTCAAAAAGTATTTCCAACAAAATTACCTATTAGAAAATTATTATTACAATAATTTGGAAGAGTTCATTTCATACACGTAAAAATATAACAAGGATCAAAGTGTACAACACTCCAACCTTAGACATTAGTATAAGTATAAATAGCATATGGTAGTAGTAAAAAGGTCAAGTAGTATATAAAAATAAAATAAATATGTGCTTTGTAATTTAATTTATGTGCATGGATGACAAGCGTGTCATCCATGCAAAAAAATTAAGAAATTGTGTAAAATATGAAAATTAGGTAATAAATAGTGGGCAAGACCAAGGGGTGGGGGATATAGTCTTGTTTGTTGCTTTTGAGGGTTTGATTACTTGTTTGTGTTGGTTTTTGTTGTTTGTGAGTGCACATGTGGAGTGGGAGGCTAAGGAGGAGGATATTGTTGTATACTAGAGGTTGATAAGAAAAGAGGAAGGTATCCCTTTTGCTGGAATATGGTTATTAGTTGAGGACTTGGGGGCCTCAGCTTCTGCTGGGGTTGGTTGGGTATAGAGATGTCTTCCCAAATTATGTTGTGTATACATTATATGGTAATTGATTAAATACAAGTTCTACATGAAAATGGTTAAGTTAGGTAAGTAGAGAGACTTCTCTTTGGATTGCAATTTTTATTTTTTTATAGTTGTTTGAGAGGTATTTGGTTGATGAATAAGCACTTAAAAGATCAATTTTGTTTTCTCAAGAAATATTCCATTCAAGAAGTTTATAATATTTTAATAAAAATGGTTGTTACATTGGTATCAGATCCCGATTCAAATGCTTAGGAGCTTTAAGGGACATAAGAACCTAGATTGTATTTTCCCATAAATTTTCTTTTGTTCCAATATTAAACAATAAATTTTTAACAAATATGAACTATTTAAAACAAAGTATTATGATGAGTGTTGGGGGTTAACCCTAAATAAATCAAGAGCGTAATGTTTACATATGTATGTATGCATGCATGTATGTTTGCATATGTATATGTATGCATGCATGTATGTTTGCATATGTATATGTATGCATATATGTATATATGTTTGCAACGGATTTAATTTGTAGGTTGAAGAGAACCAAATAACAAAATTCTCACATTTTTGACAATCATATTCTATATATTTCAAACCTTCAGGTTGTGCATTAGCAAATGATAAAAGAAAGGAGAAATAAAACATAACTACTCTTATGTTGTCATCCTACTTCTCTACTCATGCTCAAGCTCGGACAATAGGTTTAATGTTTAATATAGAACTAATTGGAACAAAGTGAATTTGAAGCATGGATATGCATAGAAATAGATGTCCATCTCAAAAGGATTCATTACTTATATGAAAGATATTAATAAATGACAATGCTGATTGGAATTTTATCCACATTGGGTGTGCTCTAGCCTTTGAAGATACAACCATGTAAAGCCAACACAGTCTTTCCTTGAAAGACACGTTTGATTCATAGAAATGTAAAGGTTTGCTCTACAATTTTGTAAGCTTTTCTTTTTGCAGAGTGAATTTTAATCTTCTGTTGCGGCTACAACTATCATCCCCCAAAAAATTTGATTTTTAGGGCACCACTAATCTTTTAGTTTTTAGAAGGCTTTGAAAGTCTATCTTTATCTCACAAGATTGGTTTCATGACTTAAGTTTTTTGCAAAAGAAGCTTTCTTTTCTTATGTATCGGATGCATCTTTGAAAGTTCATTCGACGTATCGGAAGCGTAGTGCTCTAGCTATCCGATTCTCTTTGTCAAGCGCTTCTGAAAAGTCTTTCGATATATCAGATGTACCTTGGTATATGTTATTGAAAAACACTTGCCAATGTGCTCGGATGCTTAGTCCAAATCCTTTCCGACACATCAGATCTCCCTTGTTGTTTTCTTTTCTGATCTCCATGGAAGTTTTGTTATGGTTCTATCTGCCATTTCGGCTGGTTGTTTCCGAGTGTTCTGAGAGTCTAGTGATGTTTCCTGCCGATGCTTCGGATGCATAGTCCGATGCATATCCGATGTCTTCCCGGAAGTGTTTTCGATGTCGGTTCGGTATTAGTGGTTTGTCTTACCGATTGGGTTTTTAAGGAATTTTACTTGTCTCGGAAGACTAGTTTAAACCGTCCGATTGACATCAAGCTCGCTCTTTTTCTTCCACCAGAGGCCTTCGCATCCACTAGCAGGATCATCTCTGACATGATTTTGGCGCTAATAGGGTTCCCACCCGAAGCTTGTTTTTTACGCTCATCCTTGTGTAAGCCTATTTAAGTCCGTAAAAGGTTATTTCATGGTTATTTTTTTTTACGGTATTATTATCCATTTGGAACTGCGGAGCTATCAGTGTCTGAGCAATTTGTTAGCCAGCAGGGATCATGCTTTTCAAGGTCTAGGTAGGATCTCATTACTTGTCCCGTTACTTGTCAAGGTTTTAGAACAACTTGGTAGGGTTAGGTTTGTTTTCTTTTCTATGGAGGGTATTTAAAGCGTTGTGGTCATTTTATTGTGAAGCGTTGCATTGTTTGGTTAGCTAGGGCCACCATTTCTTTTACCTACCCAATCATTGTTGATCATCTCCTACCATGGGGTTTGTTCTAAAAGTCGATGGTAGAGGGGGGGGGAGTGGGAAGACGAGCGTTTCTCCTTCTAAACCACTTTCCTGTTTCATTAATCAAAGTATGGCAGTACTGCGGCCATTGGTCGGTCGGAAGAGGCGTTTCTTGCGAAATGCCGTGGGAGGGATTTACATTTAGGTTTAAAACCTTGGTTTTCCATGAAGTTTTCTTCCCATGGCATCTCTGAGTTAACCCGTTCTCGTTGACAGTGTTAATATTGATGTACTCAAGAATGTGTTACTATGGTGAGGGCCTTAGGGTCCGTGTGTAGAATGTTTTCCTGTGACCCTAGTGCAGCCTGCCTTTGAAAGCTTAAGCCTATTGTTTATTTTCACTGCAAGAGAGTGCGACTTAGGGTGTAAACAAAGTTTTGATCAATATGTATTATGATGACTTGGTAAAGAAATTTATGGTTAAAATCAGTTTTGTGTTTAATGTAGAATTGATCAAAATGTGGTTATATGTTGAGAATAGACTGAATTTAACATGTTGTTGTATGATCAACACAGGCTCATCAACCATATAGCAACATGCTTCGGAAACAGAAGAAGAAGGTGCAAGTTGCGGACGAAGAACTAGAGATAGAGATCATAACTCGAGTGAAAGTTATATATAAAGATACCAAAGAGGTCACGAGGATCGAACCTGAGTACAAGTGGGGGGAAATATACCAAATGATCACCAATCGAAGTGTCCCAAATGTAGGATTGGAATATTTACCCATATATGCCAATATAGAGAGATCAACAATCATGAAAGTTGCCACGCGTCCAAAACATTTTCCATGTTCAGAAGTAATAGGCTGGATTCTTCCCAAGGCTGATGTAACAAAAATGATTTTGTCTAATATTGAAGGACAAGGTTATGATGCTTACAGCCCAGCTTGTGTATCCCAGGCATATAAGCTACCCATGTCCCAGACTTATCTAACTGAAAAATGGTTAAAGGAACTTCATCTAGATGTTTTGGACAATGTCAAAAGAATGATGGTTCCCGGAAATAATTTTCGTATAAGGCCGTCTAGAGAGTATGAAACTACAAACCTTCACACTCCCTATAGATTGATAGCATTGATGTTGAACCGAATCTTTGGAAGAGCTAATGGAAAGAATTTCAAACTGAGCTGGGTACCAATAATCTTCTTTGTGGCCACTCAAGGCACAATTTTCAATTGGGCCAATATAGTGTCTAATAGTTCGTCCTCATGCATAAGTGTAGCAATGGGAGGAGTCTCGCAAAATAAATCAGAGTTCTATATGATCTCATTTCTGATTGATTGTATTTTGTGCACGCAACCGTTCCCAACTCTGAAGTGCAAATGGAATAAGGCCAAGTCTCCTGTCTATGCTGCATATCAGTGGTTGTGGGCACACAAATATTTCAATCACTATAAGAGTATTTGTGAAGACTTCATAATGCCACTATACAGGTTAATATTCCTCGCTGAGTGTGATTGCATGTCGGAAGAAACCTTGAAGATTGTGCACGATAATGGGAATTATTATCTGACAGAGGAAGGTCTGTATCTGAGGATGTTTGGTAGCTCGAGGTCCCCTTCTCTATTTCCCAAATACACTACGAATTATGATATTCACAAGGAAATAATAAGGCAACTTTACATTCATGGGGTTGGTAATTTTCTGTTTGAATAGAAGAAGGCTGTATACCCCCCAGTCTCATTTTACATAGGAAGTTATAGGTTCTCCAAGGTGAAGAGTGCACCATAGTTTGTAAAGGAGTTAGAGTACTTCCATTTTGGAGAGATAAGTTTCCATATCAATGATTCTGAGGATAAAGTTTCTAATTATTGTGCTGTAGCAGAAGTACATTTGAGTATGCAAACTACTAGGATAAAGATGAAGAAATTTTTCGAAATGCATGCAATATGACAGCTTTGAGGAGGAGATTTAAGCAAAAGATAACTACAGTAGGTGGAAAGGGAAAATCTATTGAGCAGTAGAAGAAGCAAGAGGAGGACGCTGCTAAGAAAAGACAAGAGGAGGCACTCAGATTATCACAAGAAGCAGAATAGTGTTTGGCAGCAGAAGAAGAAGAAAAAAGAAGAGCCAAAGAAGAAGCAGAGAAAAGGTCAGCAGAAGAAGAAACTATGAAAAAGAATTAAGAAAAAGAGACTCAAGGTAGCAATAGGATGAGAGGTTAAGACTGGAAGCAGCTGACAAAGAAAAAGAACATGCCGAGAGAGAAGCTGAAGAGCTTCGACAAAAGGAGCAGGAGGAACACAATCATGCAGATTTGGAGCAAACTCAGTCTTATGATGATCTAATAAGATCCTCTATCCCGTCTAGCAGCACAACATAAGGAAATCCAGATTTGACATTAGGGATTGAACTAATCCATTTTATCCCATCCCAAGAGGAGGAGGTGGCTGATTTAAATACTATTTTTATGACAAGCATAAGAAAATAATTTTCATGAGAATTGAGAAGAAAGTGGACACTGAGGAAAAGCAGGGAGTCATGAGAACCGAGAAGACAATTGTTCATGGGACTGACAAAGATCCAAGACTTATGGAAAGGGAAGGTGTATCCTCAGCCCTTATTAAAGAGGACAATGCTGATAAAATAATGATCGATTTGGAACAATCTCAGAAGAAGATTGCTCAAATGAATGAAACACTAAAAAGGGAAAGAGATGAAGGTCAAAGTCTAAAGAGAAAGCATGAAGATATGCTCAGTATGATTGAGAAGTCCAAAGAGGCATGCCAAACTTTACAGTCTGACAAGGATGCTCTAGTACTATCAATGAACATGATTGAAGGAGAGAAGAAAGACCTCGAGAAGTAGGTCGTGGAAGCAGTACATAAAGCAGATACATCAAGAAAAAGAGTAGAGGAGTTGGAAGCTCAGAAACTTTTAATTGAAGAACAACTGCAAGTGGCGAAGGATAAATAGATGGACATCATTCCATTCCAGAATCTAGCCTCAATGTTGCAAAAAGAGATAAATCAGGTTTTGCTGAATCTTGCAGGGTAGATGTATAGGGTTAAACAAATTCAGGACAGATTGAAAGGGATAGAACTTAGCTCAACACAATTCTGGAGAAGATTATCAGATGTGGTAGAGCTTGTAAAAAATCAGTTAGCGTGGATAGAAACCTGTTCAACCTTTCCAGCTAACATGCCTCAGAAATCTGCAGGAAGTCTTAAGATGGAGGTAGCCATACTGAATTTCGGTTGTAGAATAGCGATCAGGTTAAACACCACTATTGAAAAGTGTGATGAATTTTACAAAGGCATACATCTAGTTCACAATCAGTGCATGATTCTAACAAACTCCCCGGATCAAGTTTTCCCAGTCAGGGAAGAACATTTGAAGAATTTTCAAGAGAGGTTGCAAAAGGGAGAAGAAAGCATATCAAGGCTCGAAGCTGTTAGTGAAGAAGACATCAAGATTTCTATTATACAAGCATCAAGTCATAAACTCAAGTTGGAAGAATCTTTGAGTCAGAGTACCCCCAAGGTGAAGGAAATTGAATCCCAGTTGTCAAAGCATGAGGTGGTAGTTCGTGTATTGGAACCTGCAGAGTACCAGGTCATCAGTGAACAAGCACAAGCTTGGGGCATTTTTGTCAAGAAACCAATTGGGCCCAATTAGTTTTGTCTTATTCACAACTAAGGATTATTTAATATTTTGTTTTTATTCCTTTCTAAGTGCATGCACTAGAGGACAAAATTTTGTAAAGGAAGAGTCGAGGAAGCCCAAAAGGTTGGAGGGCAACTCAGTAGTCATTTTTTTTGTATAAGTAGAGGTGAAGAGGATGTTAGAAGGGACTTTTCCATGCTATCTTTTTGTAAAGTTATTGTAAGAAGAACTAATTCCTTATATAATAAAGAATTCATATTTTCTGTTGGAGAAGGAGCTGTGAAGTCTCAAATGCATGTTGTAGATTGGTTGAATGTCGAATTATTTCTGTTTTAGCTTATTCTATGAATCGTGAGATCGTTCTGACTTATGAATTACTTCCATGTTATGAATGATTTCCTGTTATTTTTATGAAACTTATGCAGTATATTGAGTAATGAATGTTTTAACTAACAATGAGCTATCTCTTTGTTTATCTTTCCACGTACATTCATGTATTCTGAATTATGAACAACTATCTGTAATATTCTTTATACATGTTTTATAGTACATTACTCATCATTAAATATAATATTTCTCCCTAGGGATAGGTTAGATAGAATTACTTAACTTAGCATAACTGCTATTTGTTAGTGATTTAGAAGCGAAAGGGGTAATAAGATGAGAGGTAAGAACCTACGCATCACATTGTGAACTCTTCGTTATCTCTATCGATTGCACTTAGAATAGGCATTTGCATATCATATATAAAATAAAACAAAAAATACACTTAAACGGTGGACCGGGTCGCAACCGGTAAAGTAAGCTTAAACCGTTACTTGACCTACAATAGTCGGACTGTAAACCGGATGGATTCCCCACACCAAACAATAACGAGCTAATTGGGAACGTTTATTGCGAAGAATCCCTAATGTTGTTACCTCGGATTTTCCAAGCCTCAATAGTTTTGGTGATAGAATGAGGGCCACCAGTGCATGGTAGGCCAAGGAAATTTGTTTTCTCGAGAACACTCCACCAGTCGTAGTTCTGAAACTAGTTTCACTGAGAGACCCAGTCCTGAAGAAAAAGTTACATAGTATCTCTACCCTGTTGATAGCGAGGTGGTTGATTATTTAAGGAGAATCACAAGGGCGTATGCAAAGAATATTGGAGGATTACCCATGACTCCTGCTTTGCTAGAAGAGAGTTTTGTAAGAAGGACCGTCCTTACCGTGAGGATTCAGTGTTAGTGGAAGACTTTGAAGAGATGGTAGAAACCACCTTGCAAGAGATGGTGCAACCCATAAATCAGTTAGGACCAGAGTCCCCTCATTGCTCACCTTTCAGAACCCCTATCCAGTCTCCTCCTTAATCCACACGTAGAATCATGGCACAGTGTGAATGCAAATCAACGTCCTCCACCACCTGCTTGGAGAGCTAGATCCCCTCTAAACCTTAATCCTTCATTACATTCCATGCCTCAGAATTTTGATAAGTCATTACCCAAGTTTGAATCAAATGAAGGAATTTTTGTGGATGATCATTTGCAAAGTTTTTACCTAGATTTGGAAGGTTTACAAGCAGCTGAGCATGAAGACGTAGTCTGCAGATTGTTCCCACATACTCTTAAAGGTAAAGCAGCCTCATGGTATTTTTCCCTACAGGAAAACTCAATCCCAAATTGGAAAACCTTTGAGAGAGTGTTTAGAAACAAGTATGGAACTCAAAGAACTACTGCTGCTTTAATGAAAATATTTACTTGCCCTTAGAAAGGAAAAGAAAGAAAGGGTGCATAATTTCACTCAGAGGTTTGTTTCCTATCTGGATAAATTTGATGCAGCTATAAAAACTGCTCAGAACACCTTAATTGAGTATTACACTTCAGCTCTTGGTCCTGACCTAGCTATGTTTCTTAAAATATCAGTTAAGCCCACCTTAGTGGAAACATATGAGGAAGCTAAGAAAGTGGAAGCTGAAATGGAGAGTATAGACCCATATCCTGCACAATTAGAGGAAAGTACTTTTGGAAATAGAAAGCCATTGGTGTTAACCAAACCTAAATATGAGTGGTCACAGGAATTAGATGGTGTGGTAAAAATGGTGCAGAAATTGTCAAATAGAGTAATTGATTTGGAAAAGGAGAAGGAGGCCCATAAGCAATACAAAGCTTATTATAAAAAGATAGATGATAGTGGTCCATCCAAACCTCCCTCTCTTAGTCCCTCGGCTATGAACTTAACAGAAGTGGGAATGGACAATTTCTGTACATTCCATCAGCAACCTCACTCTGAAAAAAATTGCCCACAATGGATAAATTCTATGACTTTAGTGATGAACTAGTTACTAGATTCCAAGTTAACAGAAACTGTGGATGAAAAAGAGAAAGGTCATGAACCAACAAAGACCCAAGAAGAAGACACTATAGTTTTATGGGATTGTGTATCCATGCTCAGTATAGAGGATGAAGGTATTACTGAGGAAGAAGAAATATCAGAAACAAATGTTACAACAAGGAGTCAGGGCCCATTGAAAGAGGATAGCACGATAATGCCCAAAATAAAGAAACTTCAGGAGAACATGAAATGACTAAAAAATAATACTCAGACCGTTAATATACCAGAATTTTCCATCACAAGTCAGAATACCAAGACAGTCATTATGCCTGTGAAGTCTACAGAAAACAAAGCTAAGAATATCAAGAAAAATCATACCGAGCATGAAATGGGATATGACATTGTAGAAGATATTAAAAAGACTAAGGCAAACATCTCTTTGTTTTAAATGTGTAACCTACGCCAACAGAAAGAAAAGTTGTTGAAAGCACTTGAGACACCTATAATGAAACCCCAGAATGATAACCAGGCTTAGGAAGAGATTGGTGAAGCGAGTATAGGAGGAAAGTCTAAGTATAGAACTCTAACATTCCTACTCACTTTTGAAATTTTTAATTTCAACGTACATAACTGTTTGGTGGAATCTGGAGCATTAATGAATGTCATTCCGCTTTTAGTTTGCCCAAGCCAACTACAGGTCAAGTTGTCCAATTAGATAGGAGTGCGGTGAAAGAGGTAGGAGAAATGGAGGATGTCCTGATACATTTGTCAGCAGATGAGAGAGTCTGCCAGTATATAGACATTGTGGTAGCAGATATCCCAGACACATATGGTCTAGTTTTGAGCTGGGATTGGTTGGAAAAATTAGATGGTTATTTTGCCTCATATTGGTCACATTTATGGTTACCCTGCAAAGGTTTCCAGAATCAGATAAAGGTGTTGAGGGAACCTCAGATGAAACACAACGTAACATAGTTGGAGGGGAATAATGAACCAGTTAACTCTGTTTTGGGAAACTATTTTCTTGATATTAAACTGAGAAATTATAAAGCTGAAGAAGCCAGTAACACATCAGATACCCAACCCAATCTCCTTCAATTTTCTCAGGCCGATAATATTGATTGTAATATAGTAGAGTTAGTCTCAGATGTAGATAGTAGTTCTAATTCAATAGGGACAAAGAATAAATTTTGGATTCTTTATTTTGATGGTTCCAAAACCCTGGAAGGATCGGGAGATGGTTGTGTCCAGGTGGATCTCGAAAAAAACAATAAATATTTCATTTCCTATAGATTAGAATTGGAGTGTACAAATAACACAGTCGAGTACGAAGCATTATTCCAGGGACTAAAAAAGGCAATGTTATTTTAAAGTAAAAAATCTAAAAGTGTATGGAGATTCTGAAATCATTGTTAAACAAGTCCGAAATAAAATTCATTGCATATCACCACATCTGAAGGCTTATCAAAATGAAGTGTGGGATTTACTAACAAACTTTGATGCATTCAATATCACTTCATTTCCTAGGTTAAAGAATGCAACAACTGACTTGTTAGCTACTTCAGCTGCAAGGCTCGTACCCACAAATAACAGATGTTCAATTGAATTGCTTTTCATGCCTTCCATTCTAGACAATATCACCAATCTGAGGATGTTTGATGATGATAAGCAAATCTTGGAATGTCTAATGAATGATGAAATCTTCAAAGGAGCCATAATAGATGATGAAGAACATCAAGCAAACCTCCATAATGGAAATTTCATTCATAAAGGAGTTAGAACATTGGAACATATGTTTGATCTAGACAACAAGTTTAGAAGACCAGCAAATGTCAAGACACACAATTCGTCTTTGCAATTTGAGCTGATAAATCTAGGGTCAGAGGCTGATCCCAAATATGTGAACCTGGGGAAGTGTTATTCACCCAAGGAAAGGAGCAAATTGATTAGATTGTTCAGACAATACAAAGATGTCTTTGCTTGGACATATGAAGACCTCAAAACTTATGAAACCAAAATTATACAACATGTCATTCCAATCAAAGCTGGAGTCAAAACTTTCCAGTAGCCTCTAAGGAAGATGCACCCGAAACTAGAACCTCTAATTCAAAGTGAGGTGAAGAAGCTTCTTGATTCTAAGATCATATTCAAGGTTAGACATTCAGAACGGGTTTCAAATTTGTTGCCAGCATGAAAGAAGTCTGGAGAGATCAGACTCTGTGTTGATTTCATAAATTTAAACCGTGCATCTGAGAAAGACAATTACCCTGTCCCACCTGTTATAACTAGAGCTTGTTCTTAGGTTATATATTCTTTTTGTCCTAATTTTCAACCGTTGGTTTAAAATGATTTTACATTTTATGTTGATTTTAAGAATTTTTGACAATCAGTAATTTTTGTTGGATTTAATGCTTTTAATGGTTGAATTATTTCATTAATTTAGTTTTAAGGTTTGTCTTTTGGGCTTATTAGTTAAGATGTATATCTTTAAGCTTTCAAAAACTTATAATAAAAGTGTATTCCAAGTTTTTTCTTTATAATCTAGCCCTCATTTTTTAGTCCTTTGTCAAATGTTTTCATGAGGACATTCCTGTAGCAGCTTTGTTTTTCCTGTTTTTGTCATTATCATTGGGAGCATAATACGAGCTGATGGAAACAAATTATGGAAAAATAAAAGAGGTTTTTGTCCAAAACAGACTCATTCACAAAAAAATTTCTCAGTTTTGCAACAGCTGTTATCATTTAAGAGATTTGTATTCATCTTTGGACCTATTTTCAGGGTTTGAATTATTTAATAATTTCATGTTTTAGTCACAAATTTCCAGCACGTATCCCGATCAATTGAAGGGGAATTTTAAAAAACCAAGAGAGGTTTTTGTTCATAACAAACTAATTAAAAAAAACCTCTCTCATGTTATTTCACAGGTGTCCCGGATCAAGAGATATGAAGGCGTCTTTGAGACCCAAATTTTCAGAAATTCGCCAAATTTCCCCAAATCCGATTTGCTATTTTTTGGTTAATTGTCTTTAAAGATTTTGAGTTATCATGTAACTAATTGATGTAAATATTTAAAATTTTGACCTAGAATGTAGTTATGGAACTACTTTACCTTTGTAATGATAAAAGGAAGACAGACATACAGTTTTGGTGTGGGGAATTTTCACTCAAGGATAGGTTTTTGGAGCTTTGATATCTCAAGCTAGCACTTATGAGTCTTATGTAAGTGGATGACTGTTATTGATTATATATAAAATGATAAGCCCTTTTACCTATCACGCTTTTTCATTTTGTATCTGGTTGATTGCTCAGTCTACAATTTCATTTCCTATTTAAAGGTTTATTCATGTAAATGCTTGTAGCCTGTGGGTGGAATTAGTATTTAATGTGTAATGTTTATGGATTATTGGGATGTGTTTGATCCCCAGTTTATCCAACTTGCATGATTCAGTTCTGTATTAGCTTGTGGATGTTTATTTCCTCCTTGTTGATGAATTTTTTAAAGGCAAAACCCTAAAAACCAATTTTATTCTATTTCATTTTGAGATTGTGTTAGCTTGTTCTTGTGGTAGTCTAGGAACACTTTCTAGTACTAACACCACCCATGGAACAAATATTACAAATGGTATTAGGATCTGAGTTGTTTTCTCTGCTAGACAGATTCTCAGGCTATAACCAAGTGTTAGTGGCAGAAGAATACAAACTAAATACCACTTTCAGAACCAAGTGGGGGAGTTTTGCATATAGGAGAATTCCCTTTGGACTCATTAATGCTGGAGCAACTTTCCAAAGGGCTATGGATATAGCTTTTCGTGGTCTGATTGGCCGGAGTGTAGTGGTTTATTTAGAGGATGTCATGATATTTTCTAAGAAGAGGGAAGAATATATGTTTCATTTAAAATAGATTTTCAAATGTTGTAGAAAGTATGGCATTTCTTTAAACCCCAAAAAATGTGGGTTCACTGTTACAAAAGGAAAGCTATTGGGTCATGTAATTTCGAAGAAAGGGATCTCAATAGACCTAGAAAGGATTAAATCAATAGAACAAATCTCTTTACCCCATAATAAAAAAGGCATGCAGTCTTTTACGGGGACAATAAATTTTGTGCGAAGGTTTGTGCCAGACTTTGCTCAAATAGTCAAACCTTTGCAAAAAATGGTCAAGCAAAGTGTTCAATTAAAGTGGAATGATTCATAGAAGGGTGCATTTAACAATATCAAAACCTTAATAGCTCATGCACCATCCCTTAAAATTCGCAACTTTGAAAAATACTTCATCTTGTACACTTTTGCTTCAGACGATTAATTAGCAGCGGTGCTTACGCAGAAAGAAGAAGGGGGGGATGAGTACTTTATATCGTTTATGAGAAATGGTCTGTAAGGGGATGAGTTGAATTATCCCATAGTTGATAAGAAAGCTTATGCAGTTTTTAAGGCGGTGAAGAAATTCAGACCATATATACTGAAGAACCGTACCAAAGTGATAGTTCCACATCCGAAAGTCCAATCTCTTTTCATACAAAAAGGGTTAGGAGAAAGAAGAGGTAACTGGGAAACAACCTTACAAGAGTACGAATTAGAATTCAAACCAACAACCATAGTCAAAGGGAAAGGGCTCTACAAATTGATGACTGAGAGTCAGGAAAATGAAGACAACAATTGGGAGAATGAAGCTGAGTTACACATGGTGGATGTATGTCCTTTATTTACAGCTCTGGAATATTGGTACAGAGACCTGGTTCATTATCTTCAAGAAGGATACTTTCTTGAACACTGGAATCCCAAGCAGAGGAGGGAGTTATGCTTAAATTCAACCTCATATCATATTATTGATGGAGTTCTGTTTAGAAAAACCTATGATGGAGTGTTTCTCAGATGCTTGGAACATGATGATGCAGCTACGGTTGTTATAGAGCTACATGATGGACCTGCTGGAGGTCATTTATCAGGAGATACTATAGCGCATAAGATTTTGAGAGCTGGGTATTACTGGCCGACTTTGTTTAAGGATGCCCACGCTTATGTTAGGATTTGTAATACTTGTCAAAGGAGCGGTGGAAGACAAGCAAAGGCACCAGGACCATTAGAACTAGTTATTATTTCCAAACCATTTGAGTAGTGGGGGATTGATATTATCAGAGAGATCAATCCAAATTCTTTGTTGTAACACAAGTACATCCTGACAGCAACATAATACTTCACTATATGGGTAGAAGCTATTCCATTGCAAAAAGTGAATGATGATGCAGTTATGGAATTCTTGCAAGCCCATATTATGACCAGGCTTGGGGTTCCAATTTCCATGGTTTTTTATAATGCTTCCTATTTTTCATCTATTAGACTAACTGCATTTGCAAATGAGAAAGGGATCAAGTTACATTATTATGCTAACTACTATCCACAAGGTAATGGTCTAGTAGAATCTACAAATAAAAATCTCATTAGGATTTTGAAGAAAACAGTCATAGAAAATCGAAGGAGTTTGAACCTAGCTTTTCCTAATGCACTTTGGGCTGATAGAGTCACACCCAAGAACTCCTTAGGTGTGTCACCCTATACTCTAGTCTATGGGAAAGAATCCATCCCACCTCCAAATATTTTGTTGCTTTCCTCTCAACTAGCTCAAGCCTCTAGAGGAACTGAGAATGAGGTCCTACAAATCCGAACCAATACTCTGCTAAAGTTGGAAGAGTCTAGAGCCAAGTCGAAAGAGAGGTTTAAGCACCAACAAGAAATAGTGAAGAGATGGTTTGATAAACACAAAGCCGAAAAGAAGGAATTTGAAGTAGGTGATTTGGTTCTTAAATGGGATCACCCACATGATGAGAAGGGAAAACACACTAAATTTCAGCGATTATGGATATGCCCTTTTTAGATTGAAAATAAGTTAGGCCCCTCAACCTATAAATTACAAGATTTACAGGGGTGGGAAGAGAACTTGCTAGTCAATGGTTTAGTTCTCAAACCGTATTTTTCTTAAACGCTGTTAAGTTTTCTTTGTACATAAATAAACATTTTTTATTTGTTTCAAGTCTCGTTTTCCTTATATTAGTTCTGCTTTATTTTCACTTTTATTTCTTAGCTTCTGATTTCTTGTAGCTTGTTTACTTTACTTTACATTTTTTATAAACTAGCACAACCTTTGGCTTTGAAGTTCATTAGAGTTCTGGATAAATTGAAAATCTTTTGACTGAAGGACTGTTTACTATTTGCACATATATCATGCTTAAAGATCCTTTAAGATTAGTGTATTATCTGAATAGATTTTGAACACATTGAAGTCATGTTTAACCCCTATAAAATAACTAAGGTCAGAAAAGTCCAAAATACTATTTTGAGGCTCCATTCACTTCACACTAAAGTCTGTCCTAGGAAGCTAACAGCAAAAGACCCATGGAAAGGAAGTAGGGTGAACAGTTGTATGGTATTTAAATAATCCCATGCCACAAATGAAATCCAAAAGGCCAAAAGAGAAAAGTCCCCCATAAAGAAAGCATACATCAAAAGACATACTGAATAAAATCAGTTTGGATAATATTGCTCAAAGGTTCTTCTTTGTCCGTGAGCTGAAAGAAAAATATCTCTCACACAAAAGGACAATATGGATGGAAGAACCTGAAACAAATTTCAAATGAATAAAGCAATCCAGGAAGACTCGAAAGGACAAAAGTTTGAATAAAGCATCAAAAGAATGCAAAAGGCATGGGAATGATGAACAAACGAATACATCTGTTCATACCCTGTTACAATCCTGTGGTGTATAAGTTGGAGGCAGTCTGAAGGCAAAGATAAAATGTACTTCATATCTTGGCAGCATCAGAGGAGTTATCGAGACTTTGAAATCCTAGTTCTCATACCCTATTGGACCATAATCAATGATAAAGTTTATAATCTTACATTCTAGAAAATCTGGGCATCTTAAAGAAATATGGTAAAGTTTTTTTAACATGATACTTTTAAGTAGTATTTGTTCAAAAGTCGGCTGTCCAGAGATCTATGTTCGCCAGTTAGTCACCAATTGTTGCGGGTGCAACTATCATCCCAATTTTATTTTATTTTTAGGGCCCCCATAATCTTTTAGTTTTTAGAGGGCTTTGAAAGTCTATCTTTATCTCACAATATTGGTTTCATGACTTAAGTTTTTTTGCAAAAGAAGCTTTCTTTTCTTATGTATCGGTTGAAACTTTGAAAGTTCATCCGACATATCCGAAGCGTAGTGCTCTAGCTATCCAATTCTCTTTGTCAAGTGGTTCCAATACATTGGATGTGCCTTGGTCTATGTTATCAAAAAACAAGTGCCGATGTGCCTGGACGCTTAGTCTAAATCTTTTCCAACACATTGGGTCTCCCTTGTCATTTCCTTTTCCGATCTCCATGGAAGTTTTGTTATGGTTCTATCCGCCATTTCGACTTGCTATTTCTGAGTGTTTCGAGAGTCTAGTGATGTTTCCTACCGATGCTTTGAATGCATAGTCTGATGCATATCTGATGTCTTCCCATAAGTGTTTTCGATGCCGGTTGGGTATTAGTGGTTTGTCTTACTGATTGGTTTTTTAAGGCATTTTACCTATCTTGACAGACTAGTTTAAACCTCCCGATCAATGTCAAGCTCTCTCTTTTTCTTCCAGCCAATGCCTTCGCATCCACTAGTAGGATCATCTCCGACATGATTTTGGTGCTAATAGGGTTCCTACTCGAAACTTGTTTTTTACACTCATCCTTGTGTAAGCCTATTTAAGTTCGTAGAAGGTTATTTCATGGTTATTTTTTTTACGGTATTATTAGCCATTTGGAGCTGCAGAGCTGTCAGTGTCTGAGTGAGTTGTTATCCAGCAGGGATCATGCTTTTCCAGGTCATTTGAGCAATCCAGGTAGGATCTTATTTCTTGTCTCATTACTTGTCGAGTTTTTAGAAAAGCTTGGTAGGGTTAGGTTTGTTTTCTTTTCCGCGGAGGGTATTTAAAGTGATGTGGTCATTTTATTGTGAAGCATTGCTTTGTTTGGTTAAACAGGGCCACCGTTTCTTTTACCTACCCAGACTTTGTTGCTCATCTCCTACCATGGGGTTTGTTCTGACAGTCGATGGTAGAGGGGGGGAAGTGGGTAGACGAGCTTTTGCCGTCTGTGCCACTTTCTCGTTTCATTAATCAAAGTATGGCAGTACTGTGGCCGTTGGCCGATCAGAAGAGGCATTTCTTGCGAAATTTCATGGGAAGGATTTAAATTTAGGTTTAAAACCTTGGTTTTCCATGAAGTTTTCTTCCCATGGCATCTCCGAGTTGCCCCGTTCTCGTCGATAGTGTTAATATTGATGTGCTCATGAATGTGTTACTGTGGTGAGGGCCTTAGGTTCCATGCTTAGAACATTTTCCTATGACCCTAGTGTAGCCTACCTTTGAAAGCATAAGCATGCTGTTTATTTTTCACTGCAAGAGAGTGCGGCTTAGGGTGTAAACAATTGGTCAATATGCATTATGATGACTTGGTAAACAAATTTATGGCTAAAATTGGTTTTGTGTTTAATGTAGAATTTATTAAAATGCGGTTATATGTTGAGAATAGATTGAATTTAACATGCTATTGTATGATCAACACAGGGTCGTCATCCATATAGCAACATGCCTCGGAAATAGAAGAAGAAGGTGCAAGCTGCGGATTAAGAACCAGAGATAGAGATCATAACTCGAGTGAAAGTTATATATGAAGATACCAAGGGGTCACGGGGATCAAACCTGAGTACAAGTGGGGGAATATACCAAATGATCACCAATCGAATATTTACCCATATATGCCAATATAGAGAGATAAACAATCATGAAATTTTCCGCGCATCCAGAACTTTTTCCATGTTCGAAAGTAATAGGTTGGATTCTTCCTAGGGTTGATGTAACACAAATGATTTTGTCTAATACTGAAGGACAAGGTTATGCTGCTTACAACCCAGCTTATGTAGCCCATGCATATAATCTACCCATGCCCTAGACTTATCTAACTGACAAATGGTTGAAGGACCTTAATCTAGATGTTTTGGACAATGTCAAAAGAATGATGGTTCTTGGAAAGAATTTTCGTACAAGGCCGTCCGGAGAGTATGAAACTACGAACCTTCGCACTCCCTATAGATTGATAGCATGGATGTTGAACATAATCTTTGGAAGAGCTAATGGAAATAATTTCAAACTGAGATGGGTACCAGTAATCTTCTTTGTGGCCACTCAAGGCACAATTTTCAACTGGGCCAATATAAAGTCTAATAGCTTGTCCTTATGCATAAGTGCAGCACTAGGAGGAGTCTCACAAAATAAATTAGAGTTCTATATGAGCTCATTTCTAATCAATTGTATTTTGTGCAAGCAACCATTCCTAGCTCTGAAGTGGAAATGGGATCAGGCCAAGTCTCTTGTCTATGCTGCATATCAGTTGTTGTGGGCACACAAATATTTCAATCACTGTAGGAGTATTTGTGAAGACTTCATAATGTCATTATACAGGCTAATATTCCTTGCTGAGTGTGATTGCATGTCGGAAGAAACCTTGAAGGTTGTACAGGATAATGGGCATTATTATCTGACAGAGGAAGGTCTGTATTTGAAGATGTTTGGCGACTCAAGGGCCCCTTCTTTGTTTCCCAAATACGCTATGGATTATGTTATTCACAAGGAAACAGTAAGGCAACTTTACATTTATGGGGTAGTGTTGGCCTGATTTTATGAATCAGAGCCAATAAGGAGGTTTTGTCCACACAATCAGCTTACAGCAGCGTCCGGTGTGTTTGGTTTAACAAAACCTCGCAGGTTATGGTCCTGCTACCAGCTAGTTTGTTTCTTAAGGAAACTTTTTAAAACTAGCAAAATCCAACCTATTCTATTATCTATCTTACCCAAATATCTACAAATGTCCTAAGGTTGATTTCTTAAGGAAAAACTTTAATTTTGGGAAGTTTTCTAAATATGAAAACTTACTTATAGTATGTAGAATGTTTTAACAGTGCTGATTAAAAATAAAATGAAATTTTAAACTAATTAATCTAACTATCCTATTTAATCCTATCTCAGCTGAAAACAAATTTACAGCTGAGAGCAAAGTTGAAACTATATTAATTATTAATCAAATAACAGAACATTAAAGTATGATCTAAACAAACATGTTTGAATCGTAACAAAATTACTCTGTTAAATAGAAATGAAACTTAACTTATAAACACATAGTCAACTTTCAATTCCTAAAACTGATCAATAATTAATAATCAAGCTAGTCATTTGAATTTGGAATGATGTTCACTTAAAATTCACTGTTAAAATACAAATGCAACTTTAAATAAACAGAAAAGCATTTCATTACCACTAATGCTTATAGTGAACACACTAATAAACATAATCATAACGAAACATTTATCCAAATAAACTAACTTGAGATGACAAAGTGGAACAAATCTTAAAACATCAATGTGTCACAGCACAAAGAGTTTATATATAAATGAAAGAGAACAGACTGAAATATAAGTATATAAAATCCAAAAATGAAGTACCAGTCACAGTACCATTTGCAGATGTCCAGCATTGCTCATATAATAGCTTCAGCTTTAAATACGATAAAATACTATCAATAAGATATACTTCAAATAAGTTTCTTCCACACTCCATCCATCATGGCGGCGGCAGTCTCTCCTCTATCTTCAGATCTCAAAGTCTACAAAATAGAAAATAGAATCACAGAGAATAACATTTCTCTTTACTCTACAGAGACCCCCCCTTTTGGCAGAAAAATTTGTTGTTTAAATAGATAAAAATCTCCAACAGAAACTCTGCTAAATTTCGTAGCTGGCCGCACTTCTGAAAAACGTGTGCAGAGCACCCAAAAAATCTCCCAAACCGTTAACTTTTTCAGCAAATCCCTCACGAGTCTGGTAAATGGGGATCTTCTGGAGAAAACCCACGTCTCGGAATTTTAATTTTCGCCTTATTTGGCCCGCAGTTCACTGCAGAAAATCGCCTCCTCAATAACGACGAAAATCCGGTTCGGTTATTTCCTGCACCCCAGTACAGGAACTTAAATCGCCTTCTAAAAAGCTTGATCCCTCTATTCTCTCGAACTGTGCAGAAAATTCTCTGTTCTCATTGATTGGTTCGGCTGATGTGGTTTATCTTCATGGCAATATCTACAAACTTACGATCTGGTAACTCGTAGAAATCAGTAATATCCTTTTACTTGTCTTAGTGTCCAAATGAAACTTTGTAAAATATTCCGCTATGTATATTCGATGCTTTCTCCCACCTGTAAATGCTTTCTCCCACCGGTAAAACAAAAGTATCCATTAAAACAATATGATAGAATTTTGTTTATAAAGATTTACCACAAAGTAAAAAGCATAGAGATCACCCTTCAAATTAACATCATTCTGTCAAAAAGATTAATACTATGAAAATATACAACCTGATGCCGTGAATTTGATTAGCCCAATTTAGCTCTTCATGTGATGTAATGAGGTAAAACTGCTTCCATCTTTGGTATTTTACATTTTCAACCAGGCAGTTGTCACTGTAAATTTTGCAATTATTCACGCTATATATCAGGCACGAATCTTGAGAGATAACTGAAACAATTATACTTCTCATTTGTAGGAAAGAGTAAAGAATATCAACGACACATTGGGATGAACAACCAACAATCTGGTAGACGTGGCATCTTTTATTGGCAAGAATTTCTTGGAGAGATATCAGCAAACTGGTCCATAGGAATTTATTTATTCAACGATTGCCTTCCTTTTCTACGGGCGTGATCTCCTTCTTATATCACGATTAATGCATTCTGGCAGTTTGAATATCTTTGGTAACTAATGCAATTCTTTACGCAGATATGGGGTATATTCTAGAGTAAATATAGGTTCTTAACGCAACAAATTTTTAGACTGATAACAATATATAATATTCATTTCAAGCCACATCTCCCTGAAATATTTTTTTGACGCGCTGTAGGTTTTTCTTAACTGATGAGAATGATTTGGCAGTGGCGATTTTCCTCATTAAGTTTAGGGATGGCGCGAACTTTTCAACCATATGCTTTTAAAATTCCTATTTTATAGGGATCTTTAAGTTACGACGATCTAAAACCTCGTAAGCTCGGATGCCAGCCATCCTGTCAAATGTAATCCTGTCAAATGTATGACTGGATCTTTCAAATTAATCACCATTCAATTTACCAATAGTCTCGGTGTTATTTATTGACCAACCGCCATTGCGAATAATTGTTGATAAAATGCTTTAGCGAAGCGATGGACTAATGGTCTCACGTGGTAATGATCTCTTTTAAATTTTAACTTTGCACAAAATTAAAACTTATCATTTGAAAACCAACAATAATGATGAGAATGATTACTCTTGGTAATTACATTATCACTTATGTTAATTTGGTGAATCTATTTCCCATAATACGTAAGAGTGGTATTATACTTCCTTTTAAATTCATTCCATTATATAAGATACATCAATGCCCTTTAAAAGAAAAGATTTAAAGTTAAAGTCATTACATGGTTGGCTCTTTAAAGCATCATAAGCTTGATGTTATTATCATAAAATTATCATGCAAATGTAGCGGTTTGATGCTATTATCTCCAAACGTATTTGTGTCTATATTCAAGTCAGCTTATAAAACTAATCTACAAGTTTATGAGCATAGGAATTAAGTTTAAGTGCACTGATATTATTACAACATATTAAAAAAAAGTATTGATTTTATTGAAAATAATATTATAAAATTCATTAAAATCAAAGTTTTTATGTCTTTTATAGACTTACACTTTTGAATTGATGATGTCACTTTATTTTAGTTCTTATATATGTAGTTTTATAAACATGGTTGAATAATAATTCATAAGGTTTATTCCATAGAAATTCATTATTATTTATCCCTTGTGAAAGAAAAATTGAAAATAAATAAAGTTTATAAAAATGTATAATTAGTCTTCAATGAAAATATAAAAATTTTGGTAAATTTTAAAACGTCAAATGTCAAAATTTTAGGATTTTCACATCTTATCTAATTATTTCTTATGTGAAATATTTGTTAATTATTAGAAATAAATAAATAAAAGATTTATGGAATATGATAGTCATTCAGAAAGTTTTCAGAGATTAAAGCGTATGCAATCAAATAGGCTTGTCTAAGAGTTTGATCATCAAGAATTCTTAAATGATCGATGCGAAATAGATCGATGAAATCACCAAAACCTCATCAAGCCAAAGAACAACAACGCAAAGAATGAATGACCAAGGAAAGAGAGCCATGAAACCACTTATCAAATCAAAAAGAGAGAAAACGAAGGAAAACCAAAACAAGTATCTAAACAAAATTTACATGGGGGCCCTCTGATTTTGGAAAATAAAGGGGAGTTGTTGGGGTGCCAACAGGTAGGTAATTTTCTATTTGAACAAAAGAAGGGTGTACACCCCCCAGTCCCGTTTTACATAGGAAGTTATAAATTCTCCAAGGTGAAGAGTGCACTAGAGTTTGTAAAGGAGTTAGTGTACTTCCATTTTGGAGATCTAAGTTTCCATAGGAATGATTCTGAGGATAAATTTGCTAATTATTGTGCTACAGGAGGAGTACATTTTGAGTACACAAGCCACTGGGATAAAGATGAAGAAATTTTCTGAAATGCACGCAATATGATGGCTTTGAGGAGGATATTTAAGCAAAAGATAACTACAATAGGTGGAAAGGGAAACTCTATTGAGAAACAGAAGAAGCAAGAGGAGGAAGCTACTAAGACAAGACAAGATGAGGCACTCATATTATCACAAGAAGCCAAATAGTGGTTGGCAGTAGAAGAAGAAGAAAAAAGAAGAGCCAAAGAAGAAACTAAGAAAAGGTCAGTAGAAGAAGAAACCACGAAAAAGAATCAAGAAGAAGAGACTAAAAAAAGGAAGCAAGAGGATGAGCGGTTAAGACTAGAAGCAACTGACAAAGAAAAAGAACATGCCGACAAAATAGGTGAAGCACTTTGACAAAAGGAGCAGGAGGAACAAGATCATGCAGATCTGGAGCAAACTCAGTCTTATGATGATATGATAAGATCCTCTGTCCCGTCTAGTAGCACAGCAGAAGGAAATACAGATCCGACATTAGGGATTGAACTAATCCCTTTTAGCCCATCCCAAGAGGAGGAGGTGGCCTATTTAAATACTATTTTTTATGACAAGAATAAGAAAAGAATTGTCATGAGAACTGAGAAGAAAGTTGACACCAGGGAAAAGCGGGGAGTCACGAGAACCAAGAAAATAATTGTTCAAGGGACTAACAAAGATCCAAGAATTATGGAAAGGGTAGGTGTAGCCTCATCCTTTGATAATGAGGACAATGTTGATAAAATAATGACTAATTTGGAACAATCTCAGAAGAAGATTGCTCAAATGAAGGAAACTCTAAAAAGGGAAAGAGATGAAGGTCAAAGTCCGAAGAGAAAGCATGGAGATATGCTCAGTATGATTGAGAAGTCCAAAAAGGCATGCCAAAATTTATAGTCTGACAAGGATGCTCTAGCACTTTCAATGAACATCATTGAAGGAGAGAATAAATACCTCGAGAAGCAGGTCGTGGAAGCAGTAAATAAAGGAGATGCATCGAGCAAAAGAGTACAGGAGTTGGAAGCTTAGAACCTTTTACTTGAAGAAAAAATACAAGTGGTGAAGGAGAAACAGATGGTCATCACTCCATTTCAGAATCTAGACTCGATGTTGCAAAAAGAGATAAATCAGGTTGTGCTGAATCTTGCACTGGAGATGTATAGGGTTAAACAATTTGAGGATAGATTGAAAGAGATGGAACTCAGCTGAACAAAATTCCAGAGAATATTATCAAATGTGGTAGAGCTTGTAAAAAATAAGTTACCATGGATAGAAACCCATTCAACATTTCCATCTAACATGCCTCATAAATCTGCAGGAAGTCTTAAGATGGAGGTATCCATACTGAATTTTGGTTATAGAACAACGATCGAGTTAAACACCGCTATTGAAAAAACTATTGAAAAGTGTGCTGAATTTTACAAAGGCATACATCTGGTTCACAATCAGTGCATGATTCTAACAGAATACCTGGATCAAGTTTTCCCAGTCAGGGAAGAACATTTGAAGAATTTGCAAGAGAGGGTGCAAAAGGGAGAAGAAAGCATATCAAGGCTCGAAGCTAGTAGTGAAGAATACATCAATATTTGGATTATACAAGCATCAGGTCATAAACTCAATTTGGAAGAATCTTTGAGTTAGAGTACCTCCAAGGTGAAGGAAATCGAATCCCAGTTGTCAAAGCATGAGGTGGTAGTTTGTGTATTGGAACCTGTAGAGTACCAGGTCATCAGTGAACAAGCACAAGCTTGGGGCATTTTTTTCAAGACACCAATTGGGCCCACTTAGTTTTGTCTTATTCATAACTGAGGATTATTTAATATTTTGTATTTATTCCTTTCTAAGTGCATGCACTAGAGGACAAAATTTTGTAAACGAAGAGTCTAGGAAGCCCAAAAGGTTGGAGGGCAACTCAGGAGTCATTTTTTTGGTATAAGTAGAGGTGAAGAAGATGTTAGAAGGGACTTTTCCATGCTATATTTTTGTAAATTTATTGTAATAAGAACTACTTCCTTTTATAATAAAGAAGTCATATTTTCTATTGGAGAAGGAGCCGCGAAGTCTCAAATGCATGTTGTAGATTGGTTGAATATCGAATTATTTCTGTTTCAGTTTATTCTACAAACTGTGAGATCATTCTGACTTATGAATTACTTCCATGTTATGAATGATTTCCTGTTATTTTTATGAAACTTATGTAGTGTATTATGTAATGAATTTTTTAACTAACAATGAGCTATCTCTTTGTTTATCTTTCCACATACATTCATGTATTCTAAATTATGAACAACTATCTGTAATATTCTTTATGCATGTTTTATAGTACATTAATCATCATTAAATATAATATTTCTCGCTATGGATAGGTTAGATAGAATTAGTTAGCTTAGCATAACTGTTATTTGTTTGTGATTTAGAAGCAAAAGGGGTAACAAGACGAGAGGTAAGAACCTACGCATCACATTGTGAACTCTTCTTTATCTCTATCGATTGCACTTAGAATAGGAACTTGTATATCATATATAAAATAAAACAAAAAATACATTTAAACGGTGGACTGAGCTGCAACCGATAAAGCAAGCTTAAACCGTTACTTGACCTATGGTAGCTGGACCGCAAACCGGATGGATTCCCCATACCAAAAAATAACGAGCTAATTCAGAACATTTATTGGGGGAATCCCTACGGTTGTTGCCTGGGATTTTCCAGGCCTCAACACCTTCCTCTGAACAATTTATGTGGATGCATGCTTGGACTAGAGTCATGCTTGAATTAAATATCTCCAAGGATCTGTATTTGGATCTAAAATTGGAGAGATATATCTAGATATCTCATTGACAATAAGGATATCATAACTCATTTATAAACCATCCATTCAGATCCTTAATGGACCACCATGAGTCATGATGAAGACAATTTTCAATTAAGTTCATCCAAGAATATTGTCTTCCTACCCTTGCATTATACCAGAGAGAGATGAACATCCATTATTGACTCACTCTCCAAAGTGCATTCAGTTGCAAGGGTTTCCCACAAATCCATGGAGCTATAAAAATTTCTAGGTTCCATGATATAAAAAAACAAGAAAACAAGTATATGTAAAAAAACCCCCTAATACAGCTCACTTGCCTGTAGTTTGACCTTCATGCACTAATCTATTTATGAAATTCTCAGCGACCACACCTCTATCTTCCGACTCAGTCTCCAGCTTCATGGCATCACTTTTCCTTCCTTCTTTGGTTATGAAATCAATCATTAATATTTAATAAAATATTATAGAGTTCATAGCTGATAGAATATATAAATCACATAGATTGATTAATAATATTAAAAAATAAACAATAAAATGTAGTTCAAAGCTAACAAGTTTCATAACTATGAACAAATAAATGTTGTAGGAAAGTAAGTCTTGTACGAATGTTATAGAAAAAATTCTGTTTCAATATAGTATTTGTATCCTTTACTATTGTTACTCTTGGTATCCATTACTCAAATATTGTACCATTATTCCTATCTTTAAAGGTCATGTGGAAGTTGACATACTATTTGGTTGCCTTGTATTTTCGTCAATCATTTTGTATCATAATTCAATTATTGGGATACCTTTAACACTTGAATGTCTAGTATAAACTGTTCAAAAATCCTAATATTGTGCTTGTTAATGCATTGAACACACACACACACACACACACACACACACACACATAATGAGAGTTGAGGGCCCTGATATACTTTTGGAGTTAATGATTTTACTATGTTTACAATTGAAATCAAGAATGACCATTAGAAATAATCCAATTAAGAGAAAAATGGGATTTAGCGGGATATTTGTTGAACACGTGATTAATATCTTAGTGGGATTTAGTATGTTGATATGATTTTGTTACTCTAATCCTGAATTAATCTAAAATTTTATAGCACCATTTTTGCGCTCATACCAATTGATTTGTTATCTTAGACTTTGCAGGAATTATCATCTCGATATTGTGAGAATATGACCTATGACCTATGACGTTTAGTAACTTAGTATTACAATTTCAGCCCAAATTGGATTTGGTAAATTCACACTATAGTTTCATGGCTAGTATAGGGCCCACTCAGTTTTTCACTTTGAAATGTTTAGGTCTATAGTCTTAGATGTGTGGATTTCAAGTTAAATTTGTTGGATTATCCCACAATACTGAGAGGGGGGATGAATCAATATTGTATTTTTCTAAAAAAATAAATAAATGAATCAAACAGGTTAATACACAAACTTTATCGTGGAAACTTCAAAGAGAAAACCATTAATTCAAACTCCTTGAAAATATAAATCTACAAAATTGCTTTATCTGCTACTACAGAAAGGATGCAACAACACCCTAAGTTTTTGCCTGCTTCAACAGACAAGGATGCTACAACACCCAGGGTTTCTGTCTGCTCCAACAAACAAGGATGCTTCAAAACCCAGGATTTATGCCTGCTCCAACAGACAAGGATGCTACGACACCCTTTGCAGACTTATAGCCTTCCCTAGCACCACCCTGCCACCCTGTACTAATTTTTATCAGTATTCTATTCACTTCTTGGACTATGTCATTCGTAATCACAAAGCCGACTTCTTTCCTTCAACTATTCTATTGATAAATAACTTCATGTTTCCTGTAGACACATCCCTTCACCATTGCACCATTTCGTTCTTTAATCGTGCCTCTTCATCAGAATTCAATTCCTCGTTCTAGTACTGAGCCAATGAGTCATCTACCTCCATTGTGATTCTACAAAAAAATAAAACAATTCCCTTTTAATTGATTTACAGTTTATTCTTCCACTCCTGTTCTTCCATGATCTCTATTTCTGCAATCATCCCGAGTCGTTGATCTCATTTCGGGTTTTTTCTTGACCGTAGATCTGAGATAAAAATCAGATAGTGGATATGTGACTTTTTCAAAATATTATTCCATGATTTTCTCTTTCCTTACCAATCATTCCGCATCATTGATATTCTTCGAGCTCTCCATGACCGTTGATCTGAGATGGAAATTGGATATCGGATATGTGACTTTTTCCAAATATCATTCCACAATTTCCGCTTTCTGAACCAATATTTCTACATCATCGATCTCATTCGAGAGCTATCCTAGCTGTCGATCTTCCAAAACTGATGCCAGGTAGGAGTCATAGGTCAAATACCCGATCCAGTCATCAAGCAAATATTCGTTGAGCTGTCGTCCACGTTGTCCGATGAATCTCAAACAAATTACAATTTCATTTATTCCACATGCAAGCAAAACATTAACATGATTACTAGTTAAATCATCGGAATCTTGAAGGACCATCAGATTTGTGTCCCCACTAGATCAACGATGGAATTCAAATACGATGAAGTGGATATCATAAAAATTCCAACCACATCAAAAGTTTTCCAAACCGCACAACTCCACCCAGTAGAATCTTTGCGCATAGTCGATTTTATTTGACGACTGATCTAGACCGTTGATCTCGATCCCATATTCTATGGATCACCTTCAATTTCACAAGCTTGTTCCTTCTTTCTCTTCAGCGTATTTTATCTATAGAAATCCTCCTTCAATCATTGAATATACTCTCCACCTCTAATCTCCACCGTACGATATCTGGTTGTATGGGCAAATGTTTTAGGATTAATTCGGGTACTACTTCTAATTTCAAAATCCCTTTTCAACCATTTAGCTATCCAAGATGCAGATCTTTAACTCTATGATTGAATTGATCAGTGGAACGATCAATTTCTTTCCGTAGTGCTCTATGCACAAACAATTTTGATCTCCTATACTTATATCAGATTTCAAAATACACACATACACAAATAGAGATTGAAATCAATACTTCTGGTGATCGAAACGAAGGTATAAATACTTAAAAATACTTGCAAAGTAAACTATGTTCTTCATTCAACTTAACCATAGGTACAATTTTCTCACACACAGTCCTTGCACTCTCCACTCCACAATTTCTCTTCACTGATACACTCAACCTTTTCCCTTGTCATTGCTAAACTCATCTTGCTACCATATCTGCTGGTTATTCCTTTGTCATTCATGAACAACTTTGACATCAGTGAAAACTATATTCTCAACAATCTCCCCCTTTGGAATTGATGGCAACATATAAACATTCTCCCCCTTTGAAAACAATGACAAAGGATAACCTGTTATGCTATTGAGGATTTCATGTATTTCTTCTTTCTGACAACTCCCCCTGTCATCATATCTCCCCCGAAGATTGTGCTTCCTCCTCTACAATTTTTGTAAGGGAATTAATCCCATCTTCTGTCTAAGATGCTCAAAGGCTTCCTTAGGTAGTGGCTTGGTGAAAATGTCAGCAACTTGTTCTTTTGTGTCAACATACTCTAGTTTGACAACCTTCTAGGGCACTTGTTCTCTTAGGAAATAATATTTTTTTGGTATGTGTTTTTTCATGGAGTGCATGATAGGGTTTTTTGACATATTTATGTCACTGGTATTATCACAATTTATTATTATTGGGTGCTCATACTTCAAAAGTAAGTCTTCTAGTGTCTACTTCATCCAAATGACCTGGGTGCAACATGACGCAACAACAATATATTTGGCCTCTGCTATGGAGAGTGAAATGGAAGATTGTTTTTTACTTACTCATGAAACCAAACAATTTCCTAAGAAGAATGTTTCTCCACTGGTACTCTTTCGATCATCCACACTTCCTGCCCAATCAACATCAGTAAATGATTTTAAAATAAAGTCTTGACTTTTTGGGTACCATAATCCATACTCCATAGTACCTTTCAAATATTTGAAAATCCTTTTTACTGCAGTTACATGCGTTTCTTTGGGGCTTGACTGAAACCTAGCAACCAAACCTACAACTTGCATCAAATCTGGTATTGTAGCTGTCACATACAGTAGGATGCCTATCATGGATCTGTACATGGTATGATCCACTTCTAGAGACTTGTCGTCCTTACTTAATTTACAACTTGTGATCATGGGAGTACTAATAGGTTTGAAGTCTTCCATCTTAAATATTTTAAGCATGTCTTTGATCTGCTTAGTTTAAGAGATAAAGTCTCCTTTGTCTGTTTGATAAACTTGTAACCCCAAAAAAAATGTTAGTTCCCCCAACATTGACATTTCGAATTCCTTCTCCATTTCATAAGCAAAGCTTACACTTAGTATTTTCAAATTAATTCCAAATATGATGTCATCTACATAAACAACAACAATGATCATATTCTTGTCTTTGATTTTTAAGTAGATATTACTTTCAGTGGCACCTCTCTTAAATCCTTGTTGTTTTAAGTAGTTGTTCATCCTTGAAAACCAGGCCCTTGGAGTTAGTTTGAGACCATAGAGTGCCTTTTTTCAGCTTAGAAACATAGTCTCTGTTTTCTGATAATAAGAAACCTTCAGGTTGTTCAATATAATCCTCTTCTTCTATTTTTCCATTAAAAAATGCAGACTTGACATCCATTTGATACACTTTAAAATTTTATGGCTTGAGAGTGATAGAAACATTCTGATTGCTTCAAGTCTTGCCACAGGAGCATAAGTATCTTCAAAAATCCCTTCTACCTGAGCATACCCTTTACATACTAATCCGTCCTCATTCCTTATTTCGTGACCATCCTGATTGAATTTGTTCTTGAAAACCCATTTGGTCCCTATAACATTCTTATCTTTAGGTCTTGGGAGAAGTTACCATGTCTCGTTTTTCTCAATCTGATCTAATTCTTCATTCACGGCTTTGAATCATTCATTACTTTTGATGGCTTTTGTAAAATCCTTAGGTTCCACTATTGAGAGTAGGGCTTGTTCATTAAATGTTAGTTGACTCTTTGTACTAACTTTAGCATTTTTATCACCTAATATCTGTATCTCTGGGTGATTCTTTTGTATCCTTCTAGATGGAGTTTTTGTATCAGGTCTTGAGGAGTCTTCTTCACTTTCCTATGTATCTTCCTTTTCTATTCCTTCTTTTTCATCATGAGTACTTCCATCCTCCTGCAAGTCTTCCTTTTCTTCATCATTTGTATTTTCAACACTGTCATGACTTCTTCCTCTTCTTGGTTTTATATCATCTACTCTCACATCTGTACTTTCTACAATTTTGTGTAACCTTTTATTGTAACATCTATATGCCTTCTTAGTGGATAAATATCCTAGAAATATTCCTTCATCAGTCTTAGAGTCAAACTTTCCAAGGTCATCCTCGTTCCTTTTAATGTAATAATTACTACCCGATACTTTGAAATATTTGATTGAGGTTGGTATTCCATACCAGAGTTCATAAGGAATATTTTCCTTATTCACTATGAGTTGTCCTCTATTAAGTATTTAGACAGCTGTGTATACTGCTTCTTTGCAATATGCATCTAACAACTTTGCTTCATTTAGCATTGTCCCAACAACCTCTTGGCCTGTTCTATTTTTCCTTTCAACAACGTCGTTTTGATAAGGCGTTTTGCAGCTGAAAATTGTCTCTTAATTCCATGTATCTCACAAAAGTCATTGAACTCATTTGAAGTAAACTCTCCCCCATTGTCTAATCTAAGAAATTGGATTTTCATATATGTCTCATTTTCAACCATTGCCTTGAATATTTTGAGCTTCTCAAAGGCTTCTGATTTTTCTTTGAGAAATGTTACCCAAGTCATCCTTGTGTAATCATCAATGAGCAATATGAAATAATATTCTCCTTGCAGAATTTTAGTTCTTGTTGGTCCACAGAGATCTGTGTGCACTATTTCCAGAGGATGTGTGGTCATATGTTCTTTTGTTTTAAAACTGGCTCTAGTTTGCTTCCCATGTTGACAATGTTTACAAACCAAGTTTAGAGGTTTTACAATTTTAGGCAAGTCTCTTACAGCTTCCTTCTTACTTATTCTGACAAGATTGTCAAAATTTAAATGTCCCAATCTTTTGTGCCATAACCAACTTTCATCAACCATACTTAAGTAACATTGATTTTCATTTTCTAGGATGTACACATTGTTTGAATTTCTTATAGCAATCATCAAAAACTCTTCCTGGGTCCTTTTTCCTGATTTCACATTTCTCTCAGTAAAAAATACATATGTTCCCTTGATCACATGTTTGACTTACACTAAGGAGATTAGTCTTGAGGTTTTCTAATAGTAATACATTTTCTTCTTTGATCTTATTATTGACAACAATTGTTCCTTTGCCAATTATCTTGGAAGATAAATTGTCTCCAAAAGTGACTTTGCCCTTATTAAGTTATTATCTTTTAGTCTTATGAATTTTTTTGTGTCACCGGTCATATGTTTTGAACACCCACTGTCTAGGTGCCATAGGTTTTGGTTTTCTGTTGCACATAGAGCAATCATGGAACTTTCCATTTCTTCCTTTTCCCTCCAATACTTCTTTTGTTTTGTGTCTTGAGACTTAATTGCAACAGTATTCCTTGTAGGATTCATCAGTTTACAATCTCTTTCCATATGTCCATGGTTATTACATTTGTAACTCTCTATGTCATATTTTTGAAGAAGTGTAAAAAGGTTATGATTTTCTTTTGGTTTATTACTTGATGACTTATTCTTGTATTCATGAACCTTCCCATAAGCTCTACAATTGAAGGCCTTATAAACAAAGTTATTACAAGAGTAACAGTGACCTAAAAAGATTTGCAGATATCTATTTGGTCTCTACGACACCATATTATTATTTTTTATCTTGAGAGTTTAGGGCGCCTTTCTTGCTCTCTTCCTTTTTAACTGGACTCTTTAGTGCTTCAACATAGCTTTTCTTGTTTCCTCCTTGATTAGTGAAAGAGAAACACTCTGGTTTCTTTTCTTTGTTAAAACCCAAGCCATATTTATCACTTGATGCTCTTTGGCTATTTAGGATGTCATCTAGAATCCTTGAGCTATTCTCAAACTTTGATTTGATAGATCCTTCATCAAGCTTTTTCTTGAATTGTATGATCTATTCTTCAAGTCTCTCAGATTCTTGTATTCTTCTTTTGAGCTGCAAGTTTAGGTCCTCCTCAATCCTTTTGGCATCTAGAAGTTGAGCTTCCAACTCACTAATGATATGAATTGATTGTTTGTTCTTTTTTTCTTCTTCTGCATTTCTCAATTTCTTCAAGAGCGCTAACAAGTTCAGCTCTCAAGTCTACTTCTCCTTCTACATTTGAGTCACTGTTTGAAGGCTTGAGTAATTAGACCCATGAATAGAATTGTAGTTTCTTCATCTTCACTTGTATCTACATCTTCACTATCTTCCATGGTGTAAACAATTTTCTTTTTGTCATAGGACTTCTTCTTGTTTCCTATTTTACTCTTTTTGAACTTTAAAGTTTCTCTCTCATCACTATCATCTTGTTTAGGGAAAGTACATTTTGAAGCAAAACATCCAATTCTTCCATAGTTAAGACATTTCAGAGGTAAATTTACTTTATATTTTCCAGTACCTTTCTTAAGTTTTTTAATAAAAAGAGCTTCCTCATCATCTAGGTTCTTTGATTGGTTTTTGGATGAGGCTTTAAATGTTACTTTTTTTCTTGAGGATTCATTTAGTCTCGTTCTCATCTCATATGCAGTGAGGATTCCATGTAGTTCATATATTGTCACAAGGTCAAGATCCTCTCATTCTTCTAGGGTGGATACTTTTGAGTCATACTTCATTGGTAATGATCTTTGTACCTTGCTAACCACTTCTCTTTGTTTTAATTTTCCTCCAAGACCTCTAATAACATTGACAACCTCATCTACTCTTAGAAGGTATTCCCCAATATTTTCTTCTTTCATTTTAAGGATCTCAAATTGCCCTTTATATGTTTGAAGCTTGGATTCTTTGACTTTAGATGACCCTTCATAGATAATCTTTAACTTATCCTAGGCTTGTTTGGCAGTCTTGCATCGCATAACCTTTGTAAATACATATTTTGTCAGTCCACTTAGTATTACATTTAGGACTTTGGAATTACCTTCATATTGGGCTAGTTCCACACTGTTTGTAGGTGCTTGGTCTTCTATTTTATACTCCTTTTCAGTTGTTGCGCAAACCTTCCATCCAAGGGACATCAGATGGAACTTCATTTTCACACTCCAGTATGCATACTTTTCACCTGTGAATAATGGAGGTTTTTTAGTGACTAAACCTTGTTGTTGATCCATAGTGGGTTTTTTTTAAATAGGATCTTCCTTCCAATGGTTAAACTGTGGTGAAGGAACCTGCTCTGATACCAATTGTTGGATTATCCCACAATACTAAGAGGGGGGGGTGAATCAGTATTGTCTTTTTATAAATAAAAACACAAAATTAATCAAATGGGTTAAGACACAAATTTTATCATGGAAACTTCAAAGAGAAAACCACCAATTCAAACTCATTAAAAAGATGAATATACAAAATTGATTTATCTGCTGCTACAGAAAGGATGCAATAAAACCATGATTTTCTTCCTACTACAACAAACAAGGATGTTACAACACCCAAGGTTTCTGTTTGCTCCAACATACAAGGATGCTTCAATACCTAGGGTTTCTTCCTACTCCAATAGACAAGGATGCTACAACACCCTTTGCATACTTATATCCTTCCCTAGCGCAACCCTGCCACCCTAGACTAATTTTTATCAGTATGCTATTCACTTATTTGACTTTTTCATTCGTAATCACAGAGTAAAATTCTTTCCTTCAACTATTCTGTTGATAAATACCTTCATGTTTCCTGCAGACACATCTCTTCACCATTGCTCCATTTTGAACTTCGATCATGCCTATTCATGAGAACTCAATTCCTCATTCTATTACTAAGCCGACGAGTCATATACCTCCGTTGTGGTTGTACAAAACAACTAAAAAAATTCCTTGTTAATCGATTTACAGTTTATTCTTCTAGTCATGTTCTTCTGCAATCTCTATTTCCGCAATCATCCCGAGTCGTTGATCTCATTTTAGGATTTTTCTCGACTGTAGATCTGAGATAAAAATCGGATAGCGGATATGTGACTTTTTCAAAATATCATTCCTCGATTTCCGCTTTCTACACCAATCATTCCATACCATTGATCTTCTTCGATCTCTCCATGACCGTTGATCTAAGATGGAAAACAGATATCAGATATGTGACTTTTTCCAAATATCATTCCACGATTTCCACTTTCCAAACCAATATTTTCACACCGTCAATATCATTTGAGTGCTATCCTGACCGTCGATCTTCCAAACCCGATTCCAAGTAGGAGTCATAGGTCCAATACCTGATCCATTCAACAAGCAAACAGTCATTGAGCTGTCGTCCACGTTTTCCGACAGATCTCAAACTCTTAACAATTTCATTTATTTCGTATCCAAGCAAAACATTAACAGGTTTGCTAGTTAAATTAGCGGAATCCTTAAGGACCGTTAGATCTGTGTCCCCACCAGATGAACAACAGACTTCAAATATGATGAAGTGAATTTCATAAAAATTCTGCACACATCAAAAGTTTTCCAAATCGCGCAACTCCACCTAGCGGAATCATTGTGCACCATCAATTTAATTTAACGATCGATCTAGACCGTTGATATCGATCCCATATTTCAGTGATCACCTCCGATTTCACAAGCTCGACCCTTCTTTATCTTCCACATATTTTATCTAGCAGAATCCTCCTTCAGTTGTTGATACTCTCCACCTCTAATCTCCACCGTAGGATCACTAGTCGTATGGGCGATTTGTTTAGGCTTAATTCGGGTACTACTTCTAATTGCGAAATCAATTTTCAACCATTGATCTGTCCAAGATGTAGATATTTAACTCTGTGATTGAATTGATTAGTGGAACAATCAATTCCTTTCCGCAACGCTCTACGCATAGACAATTTTGATCTCCTATACTTATATCAGATCTCGAAATACACACATACACATAGATAGATTCAAATCAATACTTTTGGTGATCGAAACGAAGGTATAAATACTTAAAAATACTTGCAAGGTAAACTTCGTTCTTCGTTCAACTTAACCAGAGGTACAATTTTCTCACACACAGTCTCTGCACTCTCCACTCCACACTCTCTCTTCACTCATACACTCAACCTTTTCCTTTGTCATTGCTGAACTCATCCTGCTACCATATCTACTGGTTATTCTTTTGTCATTCTTGAACATCTTTGACATCAATGGCAACTATATTCTCAACAAAATTGCATGATTTTTTTTAATGCAAAATGGTTTTGTCAAATTTGTTTGGGAAAAGATCAAATTAAGAAATAGATTTGGACTTCCCAATGATGTAACACATTGTCTATATAACTATTGAATTAGAACAACTTATCACTTAAATTGAAAGATAGAATTCATGAATTTTCATTTAATATAGTATGATAAAATTCTTAAAGTTTGTTTGGGCCTGATATAAAAAGGTTTTTAGTGATATACAATTTTTCATTTTAACACACACACACACACACACACACACTAGGTCATTTGAAAAAAAAATTTAAAACTTCATATGTATATGAATATTTGTGTGTATGTGTAATACAATATGAGTTGCAGGGAAGCAAGTCCCTGCTGCCTACTTGTTACATTTAGTTTGATTAGTTTTTAGCTTGTATATAATGCTAACTTCTATCTCTTTGCCTAGTTATTATGTGCATTTCCCTTTGCCGACCAATAGTGGCAGGCATGCAATAGTTAGATATTGATATTTCTTTTCCTTAACAAGGTTCTTTGGGGGAATAAATATAGTAGTATTCATCATAAAATAAGAAAAATATATTAGCATAACTTAGAAATACTCGCTATCCATTTACATAGGGAAAGTGAATATATGGACATGTTTCAATGCTTTCTCCTCATTGAATACTAGACTTGGTCCTTACACATCACCTTGTAACTGACACAACTCAAATTATCTTTTGAAGCAATCTAAACAACAAATTGACATCACATGTGAGGAGGTCCAATGGCAAGAATTTGATAACAACATGAAACATAGAGGTTTCCTCGTCATTGCGGTTTGAAACAATACATTTATCGGGAGAAGCTTGTAGGTATTTAATTACTAATTAAACCAAGTCAGTCCTTCAAATGTCTGGATACAGAGATTTGTGCACACATTTTTTACTTGATGGGGATACTCTTATATTAATGAAAACAACTTTTATCAACCTTGTTTATGTTTGGTACATGCTAGTATGCTTTATCAGTTCTTCTTGTTAATTATGAAATAAATTACAATCTAAAACATAATTTTCTAATGTACTAGACACGTAATTAAGCCTCCTTGGCACATGAACATACACAATGAATTCAAAATGGTATTCAAGAAGGCACACACTCATAATTTTTCATACTTATTTAGGATGATGGATATGATATGTACCATCCAATTGTGACACTACTAACTGGGATTCCATGGGGATATTTAATTGTTGGATTCCAAGTGAGATTGCTCCCGATAGTAACTCAATAACAAAACTATATTCAACAATGTTATTGGTGTCTAGAGTAAGAGACACTCCACCCGAGATTACAAGTTGGAATGAAGGATAATAGATTACCCAAGCCACAGAAGTGATGTTTCGAGTGTGATGACAAGATCCATATGCATACCCCACAAACATAGGTGCATTTGAAGACATCTGTCAATCAAGCACGAAGCATGATGAGAAAAAACTAATACTAATTAGAAACATAAAAGTAAAATAAATCTAGGATACTTATAATACAACAAGTCCAAGTGGATTATGGCTAGATATGAGTGTCTAGGAATAGTACCTCTTCAAGTAGATCCCATTTCTAGGCCCTAAAATGTTTCCCTCGAAATATTCCAATTCATATTCTACTTTACTCAATACTTCCCTCACTATTTAAGGACCAACCCACATTGGTTTGAATTTTCTAGATCCAACGGTTCATCATGGTCTTGTTCATAAACTATCACCATGTCTCCTTCATACAAGACATGGGGAGGGATAGACTTGCTGTACTAAAATTTGACACATTTCTTGTGTGTTTTGTTAGAAGTAGTGACATATATTTTGTGCTCATCTAATTTTTCCAAGTACATTAGTTGTTCTTTTAATTGTGTAGTGTCTAGTAGGAGATTAATGTTTGACTAATACATGATATTTCCAAAGGATCAAACAACTTGAGCAGTCGCTCACACAAAAATATCACAGATCAATAAACCAATGCTTTTACATGGTTAAAAACCTCAGAGAAGGAAATGGTCCGTGGCCCCATCCAAATAGCTACTTGAGACAATATTATTATGAAAAAAAATGTTACAAATGAACTTCTCATAATTGGTGAATGAGGAAATGACCCTCCATGCTCTTTAAAAAGAGATCATGGACTGATCAAGTGTTAAGCCATGGATCAATAGACATTAATATCAAGCATAAGATGAATTATTGGATCACCCTATGTCAAGAACATATTGTGACCATTAGATTACATATGTACAAATGCATACTAATGCATACCAAAGAAACACACTTTACCCAATGGATACATTATAACAAGTTGATCTCAACTAACTCCTAAGTGTCTAAATATACTAACATCCCCCCTTTAGAAAAACTTGGGATATGATTGAAGGATTTACAAAAGGGACACTATAGGAAAGAAAGGATGGATTAGAGCTTATCCCCCTTAATAAAAAATTTCTAAACTGCTAAGAGACTTTGTGAAGATGTTTGCAACTTTGTCATCTGTAGGGAAAAGAGCACTTCGAGAATGTGATCAAGAACAAGCTTTTTGATGAATTACATATGTAAATTAATGTGTTTGTTGCACTGATATTGAATTGGATATTTTTTCGATCTTGATGTAATTTTGAATTTTTGTACCAAAGGTTAGTCGGATGATGTTGCTTAAGTCCAAAATATGAAAGGATCTACAGAAGCCAAAAAGCTTCTTAACTTGCATTAATTACAGTTTCATACATTTCTTCTATTGAAGAAAGAGCAATATCTTGTTGTTTCTTACAACACCAAGTGACATGTACATAACTGATACTGAAAACATAACCTACATTAGAATTCCAATCATCAAGTTTGTCAACCCCATCTCAACCAACCAACAAAGGAGTACCCCCTAAACTGTAATGAATCTCAAACTGAACTATACCTCAAATATATTGAAGTGTCCTTTTTGTTTCTTTCCAATGGATTTCATGATGCATTTGCATATACTGAGAAACAAGACCAACAAAAAGGGAAATATCAGTTCGAGTATAAGTCAAGTATACGAGACTACCAACTAGCTAACGATACAAGGTAGCATCTACTTTAGGTGAAGTGAAAGTGGCATAAAGTTTGACTCTATACTGAAAGGGAGATGGGGATGGTTTACAATCATCCATGTTAATGGGACAAATAAGGTCACATGCAATCCTAGAAAGAGAAATAAAAAAATCCTTCTTTTGATTGCAAGACTTGGAGGCTAATGAAATAATGCAAATTTACTAAGTGTATCATTTCAAAGGTCTTATTAAGGCTAGATTTCACATGGGATAAAAGTTTATGGTTGCCACCAGTAAGAATAAGGTTATTAAAATAAAGAACAAGGATGGTGATATGGTTTCCTACTTTCTTGGGATAGACATTGGGGTTATAATGACATCCAAAAAAACCAGTGTCAAGGGGAAATATATCCATTTTAGGATACTAGGCTCGATGAGCTTGCGTAAGGCCATATATGGATTTATTAAGAAGACTGACAAGGCTAGAGTCATTATGAACATAGATAGGAGGTTGTTCCATGTAAATTTATTACTGCAAATCCCCATGCAAGAAGGTGGAATTGAAATCCATTTGATGGACCTCCCATTTATGTAAGAAGGTGAGGGTAAGTACAAATAGATGGAGTTAATTTTTGTGGCAGGGGAAAATGTTTCTTCGTAGAAAATTCCAACTTCTTGGGAAAATCCTTTGGAAACTAACCTTTCCTTCAATATTTCAACACTTCCATCTTATGCATACTTAGTTATGTATACCATATATATCTCACATGTTTTTTTTTTCCTTTTGGAAGAAGTACAAGATCACATGTACCGTTCACCATTAAGTAATAATATTCTTCATCCATAGTTGTATCCTAATCTAGATTCCATGAAGCTTATGAAAATGTTTATGGATCATGATTTTCTAAAACTTGAGCCAAAAGAGAAGTGGGTCACTAGAACTAAGAACACATTTGTTGTTGATATTTGGGATCATCGACAAGATCACTGACCAATTCACATGTTGAATAGAACTATTAAGGAAGAGGTTGTGCTGGTGCAATTGGAGGAAAATGAGTAGGTGAAGGTGGATTTTTATCCTCACTATCATCATCAAAATCTAGAGTAAACACACTGTCAAGGAAATTGGGATTATACGATGGCACAGGCGTTGAAGATGGTGTGCAAATTGTAATGTCCCCATTCAAATAATTGCATAGCAGGACAATTCCATCAATCCTACTAGTTCCCTAGGTTGTATGGATACATCAGGAATTTTAATAAGGGAGATAATAAATGATGTTTAGACATTAGAATGGGATAAATATTTAATAATTTAGCTTATTAAATAAATACAAGAGAAAATTGAAGTGGAAATGGAGCATGGAGACACATGGAGACTATGGGGCCCACACAAGCTAGAAATTTGGACCACGTGGCATCCTCCTCTTGCAATTTAGAATCCATGGGAATACTAAAGGTTCTTGGATGATTAATAAGTCTAATACACTTGGAAATATCCATCATATGTTGAATTTGGGAGGAAATGTAACTTACATGGGAGAGGAAGAGTCATTTTGGAGCTAGTGAGACACTTGGACCAGATTCCCTAGCTTTATGACAACAATGATGAAGATGCTAGGACACCTATGACAAAAATCAGATATGAAGGATTAAATCTGACATATATGACATGTCAGGTCGAAATAGATCATCCAAGAGAGCTCTCATGTGATTTGGGGAAGCTCAATGGGCTCCAACTCAAATTTGGGGAAGGTGGAAGGTTAGGAAAGGGAGGACACATGGAAAATCATGAGCACACGCCCTAATTCGAATTGGCTTGAGTTTATGGACGGATTGGGAACCTTAGAAGGCTAAGTATTTTTATAAAATACAGGAATAAACCAATATAATAGCTTTTTATCATTTGAGAAATTGTCATTTGTGAATTGTGAGAGCTAGTGGATGACTAGTTTTCTTGCCTTAACCAATTTCGAGGGTGACAGATTCCCATCAAAGTTGGTGTTTGGAGAGGAAAATCAGGTATTTCAAGGATATTTAATGGAGTCTTATTTGCAGGTGTAATATACAGGATGTCATGTGGATTCTTCTATTGCATTACTCTCTATCAACCATTTCCAGATTTCTTTGCATATTCATGCTCATGGAGGGATTGCGACTTGGGTGAGATCATGTAGTATTTGGGAGATATATTCCTGATATATTTATGATTGTAATCAGTAAATATGATTTTTTATTCACTCTCAGAAATTTTCAAGTCGAAATACCCAATAATGTTATGTCAAAATGACTTTTAATGAGCAAACAGTGACCATTTTCACTCTATTTTGATATATGCTATGGTAATGCTTATCATTTCAAATGGAGGAATTTATATATGATAAATGTATGATTAATGGAATTTAATTAATGTTTATTTCAATTCTAATGTTCGGTAATTAATCATTGGAAGCCATTTTACTCATTTTTATTGTATTGGGAGAAGATTTGGTGCATTTTCCCCAAGGGTTGAAATTGTGATTTGGTAGCTGTTTTGGAAAGAGTCATAACGAAATGTATAAACTGAAACATGATGCATATGAGAATTTTAAAATTTCCCTTACACATCCCCTTCCTCTTTTTTAAAACTCGAGTGACTTTGGGACCATTTGTGAAGCCATTTTCGGCAATCACCCAGGGGGAATTGGAGCCCCAATTTGCTAGTAAGACTCCTACTTTGAACAGAACATTAAACAAGTTTGAAGAAGTAATTTGGGGGTCATAAAACATCCCTGAACATAATATTTAAGTTATAATATCAATCATGTACCTTCTAAGAGAATTTGGGAGCATTTGGGCCAATTTGGAGGTCTAGACATCAAAACTAGTTAATGCCAAAATTGGGAAAAGTGAAAAATTTGGTCATTTAATAAAATTTCAAAAAGGGACATTACATAAATACATAGAGGGAATAAACAATGAAATAGGCTCTCATTTTGAGATATTTTCATTAAATTTAACATCTCTTATAATAATTATATCTTTTGAATGTGGTTGAAGAATTATATAACCTTTGAAATCTTCAAAATATCCAACAAATATGCAGTTTTAACTTTTAGGTTGTAATGATTTCCGCTTTATTGAATAAGTGTACATAATCCAACCATATGAAGCAATAGTCTGCTCAAATATATAATTACATGAGATATTTCAAAGCACTAGGTTGGTATTCGAATTGGTTAAAAATCAGGCTTACTAAATCAAGTCAAATCCCCCATAGGTGCAAAAAGGACTTTCCAAATCTATGAAGATCCTCACGAATTAGCTAATGAAAGTGGGAAATATAATAAGTGGTGTAAATACAAATCATTCATTCTTTTTTTTGAAGAAAAGGAAGGAGGATGATGTGGTAAAAAAACAAGGCAAGTTCCCCTAGACTAGATTTTCCTTTATGCCTTAAAACTGATGTAAAGAAAGGGATATTTCAGAAAAAGCACATATGCGCTTTAAGGAACCAGGAATAAAGAAGACATGCTAAATATTTTTTCAGGATGATTCCAAAGCACTCCATGGCCCATTTTAGCAAGTATTGACTTCTAGGAACATGTAGAAGTCAACTAGCATAGAGAGGGAATCTAGGAATCTAGGAATAATACAAAATGATTTAATTAATATCAAATATGGGTAAATATGGGTTGATTATTCTAACACATATTTCCACAAATACCTTACCGCATTTACCTTTCCACAAATACCTTTCCGCAATCATCTTTCCGCAATTACCTTTCCGCAATTACCTTTAAACAAATACCTTTCCACAATCATCTTTCCACAATTAACTTTCTACAATTGCGTATTGAGGGTATAAATTTCTATTTTTCTCGAAAGTGTTTCCACAATTCTCTTTCCGCAAAACTTCTTCCTCAATTTCCAGATTGCAGATTGCGAGTCTTCTTTTCATAAATTCTCAAAAATGACTTCTGCAACACTGTGAATGGTCGATTTCTTTGCGGAATATTCCTTGTCCATTAATCAAATATCGAGTACGAAACTTCACTTTGGCACCCCGAATTTTATCTTCCATGCATATTTACTTTTCAGATCCTTTTGCCCATCGTCAAGCTATCTTCTCTTCTTTGATCTCGACCATTCGACTTTGTACACTCCGATCTCTACTAGGGAGTAAATTATCCTCCTTGCTATTTCCTTCAATGGGATTGATCATGATCATAAATCCACCTCTTCCATTATCTCAACCATCTATCTTTTCCTCTTCTAGAGTTATCAGATTGCCAAATATGTACACTCCAATCTTTGCTGGATCTATCCTTCAATGGTCGCTATTTTGAAGCAATCTCACAAATAAGATGATTCTCCAAATGTGCACATAGAGGTGCATAGATGTCTTCAATTTGTATTTTGACATCAATGACAACTTATTATCCAACATAGGAAGCTATAAACACTTATAAGGAGATCACATGGAATAAATTTTGTTCTAAAGGAAGAGGCATAGATTCATGAAGTGGAGCATCAATCACTTCAAGGTGACTGCAGAGAAGAACATGAAGAGAAAGGTGAATACAAGAACTCAATCCTTACTGATGGGGGTTTTGAAAAATCAAATAGAATCTACTGATGGATCCTCAAACTATGAAGGGGTACCTACTGATGGGTGCTCACAACTCTATGTTGGTGACATAGAGATCATACATTAGAGGAATTTTGGGGTCTAAAATGGGCCTCCTAAGGAAAATAATAAAATAATAGTTATTAATTTTGGAGGAAGAATGAAAAAAAACTACTTTTTTGTTTGTATTTTCGACATATCTCCCTGTGTTTTTACTCAAATTTCGATCGGGAGATCTCGTTGGATGCGGAATTTGATTCCGCATCCAACGAGTACCCACACAACATACTTTTGATGGACCCCACTACCCCAAAAGANAAAACTACTTTTTGTGTTCGTATTTTCGACATATCTCCCTGTGTTTTTACTCAAATTTCGATCGGGAGATCTCGTTGGATGCGGAATTTGATTCCGCATCCAACGAG